>SJYA01000280.1:1957173-2090830 GCA_006410615.1 Neotragus moschatus
ATTACTTTGCCGACTAAGGTCCGTCTAGTCAAGGCTATGGTTTTTCCAGTAGTCATGTATGGATGTGAGAGTTGGACTGTGAAGAAGGCTGAGCACTGAAAAATTGATGCTTCGGAACTGTGGTGTTGGAGAAGACTCTTGAGAGTCCCTTGGACTACAAGGAGATCCAACCAGTCCATTCTGAAGGAGATCGGCCCTAGGATTTCTTTGGAAGGAATGATGGTAAAGCTGAAACTCCGGTACTTTGGCCACCTCATGTGAAGAGTTGACTCATTGGAAAAGACTATGAAGCTGGGAGGGATTGGGGGCAGGAGAAGGGGACGACCGAGGATGAGATGGCTAGATGGCATCACTGACTCAATGGGCATGAGTCTGAGTGAACTCTAGGAGTTGGTGATGGACAGGGAGGCCTGGCGTGCTGCAATTCATGGGGATGCAAAGAGTCGGACACGACTGAGCGACTGAACTGAACTGAACTGAACTGAAGGCTGCAGATGGTTATTGCAGCCATGAAATTAAAAGATGCTTACTCCTTGGAAGGAAAGTTATGACCAACCTAGATAGGATATTCAAAAGCAGAGACATTACTTTGCTATCAAAGGTCCGTCTAGTCAAGGCTATGGTTTTTCCAGTGGTCATGTATGGATGTGAAAGTTCTTATGAAGAAAGCTGAGCACAGAAGAATAGATACTTTTGAACTGTGGTGTTGGAGAAGTCTCTTGAGAGTCCCTTGGACTGCAAGGAGCTCCTACCAGTCCATCCTCAAGGAAATCAGTCCTGGGTGTTCATTGGAAGGACTGATGCTAAAGCTGAAACTCCAATACTTTGGTGACCTCATGCGGAAAGTTGACTCATTGGAAAAGACTCTGATGCTGGGAGGGGTTGGGGGCAGGAGGAGAAGGGGACGACAGAGGATGAGATGGGTGGATGGCATCACCAACTTGATGGACGTGAGTCTGAGTGAACTCTGGAGTTGGTGATGGACAGGGAAGCCTGGCATGCTGCAATTCATGGGGTCACAAAGAGTTGGACACGACTGAGGGACTGAACTGAAGGGTATATTTTCACTATCCTTAGTATGGCCACTGGCACAGAATGAGGATAATGTACATTTCTGTATAAAAACAAACAAAAAACTGAAATGAATATTTTGTTTAGGTTTATATCTGGGTGTCCTTGCATTGTTACATAATACATTGCTTGTTGGTAGACTGAAGAAAGAAGACTTAATCTCACCAATGCTGGTGCGCACCAGCCAACCCTGAGAGCCTGGAAGAGGAAGGATGATTTGCTCTATTTGAGCTGAGACATTCATCTTCTCCCGTGTTTGGAAAAGGATGCTCCCAATCATCAGACATTCCAATTTGCACTAAATTACACTATCAGCTTTCATAATTGTCTCAGCCAATTCCTATAATAAGTTTTCTTTATGCACACTCAACAAACACATACATTCTACTAGTTCTGTGTCTATGGAGAACCCTGACTAATACACCATCCAGTATTAAAGATGATCAACATATTCATCATGTATAAGCTACCTCATCAATCTTGCTTTCACCCTTCCCAAACCAGGAATTCCCTTTCATTTCTGTCACTTGATTAGACTGTGACTACACCAAACTTTGTAGGCAAAGTACTGTCTCTACTTTTTAATACACTGTCTAAGTTTGTCAGTGTAGTAAAGAAGATATGTTACTTTGCCAACAAAGGTTTATATAGTCAAAACTATGGTTTTTCCAGTACTCGGTGTGGATGTAAGAGTTGGACCGTAAAGAAGGCTGAGCACAGAATAGATGCTTTTGAACTGTGGTGTTGGAGAAGACTCTTGAGAGTCTCTTGAACTGGAAGTTGATCAAACCAGTCAATCCTAAAGGAAATCAATCCTGAATATTCATTGGAAGGACCAATGCTGAAGCTGAATCTGCAATACTTTAGCCACCTGATGCAAAGAGCCAACTCATTAAAAAAGACCCTGATGCTGGGAAAAATTGAGGGCAGGAGGAAAAGGGTATGACAGAGGATGAAATGTTTGAATGGCATCACCGATTCAATGGACACGAGTTTGAGGAAGCTCCAGGAGATGGTGAAAGACAGGGAAGCCTGGCGTGCTGCAGTCCATGGGGTCACAAAGAGTCAGGTACCGCTAGGCGACAGAATAGCAACAAATTGATGTTGTTGCTGTTTATGTGGCTCCTTTCATTCAGTATAATTATTTTGTGATCTGGCTACGTTGTTAAGAGCTTCCCTTGTGGCTCAGCTGATAAAAAATCCACCTGCACTGTGGGATACCTAGGTTCAATCCCTGGGTTGGGAAGATCCCCTGGAGAAGGAAAAGACTACCCACTCAGTATTCTGGCATGGAGAATTCCATGGACTGCCTAGTCTGCGTGGTTGCAAACAGTCGGACACGGCTGAGTGACTTTCACTGTCTTGTTAAATTTATCAATAGATGATTTTTTTTTCATTCTGTGTGTTCTTCCATTGTTAGGTTATATCACCATTTGTTAACCCATGTGATGGATTATTTTCAGTTTTTAGTTATTGCAAATAAAGCTATTCAAACACTTGTATAAAGTTTTTTATATGGATGTATGTTTTCATTTCCTTGGGACAAGCACCTGGGAGTGGATAGCTGGATCTTATAAAAGCTACGCATCTATTTTCAAAGGAAACTGCCCAACTTTTTCCCAATGCAATTGTACCATTTTCTGTTTCCACCAGCAGAGTTCCAATTCCTTCACATCACTGCCAATAATTAACATGTCCAGTCATTCTAAATATAGTCATTTCAATAGGTATATAGTGATATCTTATTAAGGTTTACTTTTCATTTTCCTAATGACTAATACACTTAGTTATTATATATTTGCCATCAATATATCTTACTTGAAACATTATCAAGTGATGCAATTTTCACCATAAATCAGTTTTAGAACATTTTTACAATCTCCTCTAACAAGATCTCTCATATCCATTTACAGTTAATCCCTATTCCCACCCTCAGCCTCAGGCGACTAGTCATTTAGTTTCTGGTCTATAAATTTGCTTTTTATAGACGTTTAGTATAAATAGATCATAAAATATGTGATCTCTTGTGCCTGGCTTTGTTCACTTGGCACAGTGGCTTTGAGGGTCAGCCATGCTGTAGCATGTATCAGTCATTCATTTGTTTTATTGCTGAATAGTAATCCATTGTAAGAATATAACAAAATTTTTATCCATTCACCTACTGAGGAGGACTTAGGTTGTTTCCAATTTGGGCAATTATGAATAATGCTGCTATAAACATTTAACTTGCAAATCTTTCTGTGGATAGATATTTAGGTATAGATTGAAATTCACTTGTTTGCAAATGGATATTGTCATGGACTGAAGTGAATGTCCCCCAAATCCATATGCTGAAGTTTTAACCCCCCAGAACCTCAGAATGTGACTGTACTTGGAGATTGTGTCCTTAAAGAGATAATTAAGGTTAACAAAAAAATAAGGGTGATAAGGGCGTGCTCTAATGAAAAGAGGAGATCAGGACACCACAAACACAGAGGGAAGGGCAAGTGAAGAAAGCAGAAAAAGACAGCCATCCACAAGTTAAGGAGAGAGACTTCAGAAGGAGCTAACCCTCCTAACAACTTGACCTCGGACTTTCATGCTCCAACCTGTGAGAAATAATTTTCTATTGTTTCTCGGTTCATAAAATTTTATATGGCAGCCCTAACAGACTAACACACTGAGATCAATCTGTTCCCTTAACATTTGTTGAAAAAAGTAAATCTTTCTCCTATGAATTGTCTATGTATGTATGTATGTCTCTGTCCATATTTGTGGGTTTATTTATAAACTTTCTATACTGTTCAGCTGATTTAGATATTTAATTTTAAGTACTAAATTTTCTCAATTAATGCAGATTTATATTGTCTTGAAATCAGATACTGTTCATCCTCTATTTTTGTTTTTTCCTAAGTTGCTTCGATTATTATTGGTCATTTACATTTCCATTAAGAATCAAATTGTTCAGAAATTCCTTCAAAGGTTTTAATTGAGAATGAAATGCACTTACAGGTCATTTTCAGAAGATTTGATACCTTAACCATATTGAGTCTTCTGAAACATTAAAAACAAGTATAACTTCCAATTCATTTAGATCTTCTGCACAAGTTGTAAAGAATCCATCTGCCAATGCAAGAGACTTAAAAGACGCAGGTTTGATCCCTAGGTGGGCAAGATCTCCTTGAAGAAGGCATGGCAATCCACTCCAGTATTCTTGCCTAGTGAATCCCATGGACAGAGGAGCCTGGCAAGTTACAGTCCATACAGTCCCAAAGAGTTGGACACGACTGAAGCAACTTAGCAGGCACGCACGTGTGTGTGTGTGTGTGTGTGTGTGTGTGTGTGTATTAGTCCCTCAGTTGTGTTCCACTGTATGCAACCCCATTACTGAAGCTCTCCTGGCTCTTCTGTCCATGGAATTCTCCAGACAAGGATACTGGAGTGGGTTACCACTCCCTTCTCCAAGGGATCTTCCTGACACAGGGATTGAATCAGCATCTCCTGCATTGCAGGCAGGCAGATTCTTTACCATCTGAGCCACTGGGGAAGCCTATAAATTTATATAGATGTGTATATATATACATGTATGTGTGTGTATCTATATATACAGAGAGAGGGCACAAAATGAAACAGAATAAAAGAAATACAAAATGAAAGGCTTTGTGCACTTGGCAGTTTTCTCTAAATGCTATTTTTCTAGCTAGGATTTCAGTGCATATAAAGTTCATAAGGCATAGAGCCCTTAGGAATTTTACATTTCTACTATAAAATAGAATGCAGGTTTCTCTTTTAGCCTACTTATAAAGATTACCAACTCAAAAGGGTGTACAAAAACAAACAACTATACATTTAATCATAATGTTTTTAAAAAAACACTGTAGCAGAAACCATACTAATTTTTTTCAAGTTCCTAATAATGAGTTCAAGATGGACTAACCACATGTCACTGAATCCTTGCAAATTTTGTATTGTCTTTAAGACAAGAAACTCGCATTTTCACAGTATGTTTTTCTTCAAGAGGCCTCAAGACACTGAAACTTTCTCCACCCTTCATGAGTCTCACCATGAAATGATTCACCATGGGTGGGGAGTGTGGATATCACCGTTCATAAGCCCACCAATGTGGTCTTGGCAGTTACTGGAATCTACTGCAAAATAGGACAGAACACAAGGAATCCATCATTTTATACATTTTACTACACAGACACTGGTCTTGTAAAAACATGTAACACCAATGTGAAAAGTCTTACAAGTTTATAAAGCATATTTTTTGATGTTTTCTGTTCTATATAGCTGTTAATTCATATACTGAGTTTATCAGAAAATATCAACAATAAAACTTATTTATGGGAATTTAGAGCCATTCTCTAAGACCACCAGCCCAAACTTTTTCAGATTTTAAGATTTTTAATCCTGTCAAATATTGGCCAGCCAATTTATTATATATTAGGGGAAAAGTCATTTTCCTGACAATAAAAAAAGAAAGATCTCACACACACACAAATAATGTAGTAAACAGCCCTCGCTCTCTGGCTTTATCTTGAAATTACATCAATGACTAGTCGTGACGATCAACAACTCATAAAACTGTGACAGGAACAATTTTATATTCATTTAGCTCACATTCAAAAGTAAATTAGAACAGAGCTGACTATAGCCAAATAGTTTTCATATTAGTGTAAGAACATATTAGTGCAAAATTTAAGATTGTTCTTTTGGATATTTCTATAAATTTCTGTAAACACTGCTGCACAATATTCATAGATTGTGCTATTAATGACTTTCGAAATCTTGAACAGAAAAAGAGAATTAACAACAAAATATCTGTTTTGATTTTAAGTGCCTGATCAATAGCCATATTTTTCTTAAATATAGGAACAGCCAAAAAGCCACAAGAATCAACAGACATATGAAGGAGTTAAGCATCACAATTACTACTAATAAAAAGTGAATCAAGAGAGGTGGCTTAGATGCAAAATCATGATTGAATTCCTGGCACTCTTAGCACCATCGTCAATAATTACCTCCCAAATTCCTGGCTCCCCAACCAGAGGGAAGTACCCGTCTTACTCTGTCGCTAAGTCACTTCAGTCGTGTCTGACTCTGTGCAACCCCATAGACAGCAGCCCACCAGGCTCCCCCGTCCCTGGGATTCTCCAGGCAATAACACTGGAGTGGGTTGCCATTTCCTTCTCCAGTGCATGAAAGTAAGAGGTGAAAGTGAAGTCACTGAGTCGTATCCAACTCTCAGCGACCCCATGGACTGCAGCCCACCAGGCTCCTCCGTCCATGGGAGTCTCCAGGAAAGAGTACTGGAGTGGGGTGCCACTGCCTTCTCCGCTAAGGTTCCTATAAAAATGTAAAATAAGAGGTTTCAGAAAAGACTGAGGTAAGTTTACTGAGTTTGCCTTGTTATAGTTCAACAAATTGTAAAGCACATGTTAATCTTCAGTGTATTTAGTCACATTGCTTAAAAGCTGCAAAACATCTGTTATTTCAACCTTAAAATTATACTTCTTTCACAGAGCACAGTAGAAAAGAACAATAGTTGGAGTTTCCTTTCTAAGTGAATACATTTAGCAGATAGATTTCACACCATGAAAAATCAAATTTCAGAGCCAGCAAGATCTTAGTGATATAAGATATAAATCTCTCCCCTCACAAATGAAGAAGCTGTAATTCAGAAAGGATAAGTGATTTGTTCGACATTTCACCAGCTTTTAGTGGCAGAAGTGGCACTGAAACATTTGCCTTCTTGCTTACGTATTTTCCTGGACTGTGAACTTAACAACAATTTCTCAGGGTTTCCCTCCACTCCCATGAGTGAGACACAATAGCTAGAGTGGGCAGGCCTTTTCAAAGTCAGTTAGGCTCTGCTAATAGGCCAGAAGTTTCAGTCAGTTCAACCACTCAGTCTTATCTATCTTTCTGTGAAACTGTGGACTGCAGCACGCCAGGCTCCCCTGTTCATCACCAACTCCTGAAGCTTGCTCAAACATGTCCATTGAGTCGGTGATGCCATCCAACCATCTCATCCTCTGTCATTCTGTTCTCCCCCTGCTTTCAGTCTTTCTGAGCATCAGGGTCTTTTCTAATGACTCTGTTCTTCACATCAGGTGGCCAAAGTATTGGAGTTTCAACTTTAGCATCAGTCCTTCCAATGAATATTCAGGACTGATGTCCTTTAGGCTGGACTGGTTGGAGCTCCTTGCAGTCCAAGGGGCTCCCTAGAATCTTCTCCAAGACCACATTTCAAAAGCATCAATTCTTTGGAGCTCAGCTTTCTTTATAGTTCAACTCTCGTGTCCATACATAACTACTGGAAAAACCATAGATTTGACTAGACAGATTTTTGTTGGCAAACTATTGTCTCTGTTCTTTAATACACTGTCTAGGTTGGTCATAGCTTTCTTCCAAGGATTTCTTTTGATTTCATGGCTGCAGTTATTTTGGAGCCCAAGAAAATAAAGTCTGTCACTGTTTTCAATGTTTCCCTATCTATTTGCCGTGAAGTGATAAATATGGGACCAAATACGATGATCTTCACTTTTTGAATGTTGAGTTTTAAGCCAGCTTTTTCACTCTCCTCTTTCACTTTCATCAAGAGGCTCTTTAGTACTTTCTGCCACAAGGATGGTGTCATCTACGTATATGAGGTTATTGATATTTCTCCCAGCAATCTTGATTCCAGCTTGTACTTCCTCTAGCCCAGCGTTTCTCATGATGTACTCTGCATATAAGTTGAAAAAGCAGGGTGACAATATACAGCTTGATATACTCTCCCAGTATGGACTCAGTCTGTTGCTCCATGTCAGGTTCTAATTGTTGCTTCTTGACCTGCATACAGATTTCTCAGGAAGCAGGTGAGGGTGGTCTGGTATTCCCATCTCTTGAAGAATTTTCCACAGGCACCACTTAACTCATTGTCCCTGATGACAGGCCTTGTAAAGAATAACTATGCTCACGAAAGAAATTTTCTTCAGTATTTACTGTCAGAACCTGGCTGAGCTCCTGGGTGTAGTTCTGACAATCTCCCTGGAGTTTTTAACTCTCCTGGTTGTCTACACTGAGTCTCCAACAACTTGTCAATCTTCCCTGGCAGTCATTCCAAGGTAGATTTTGCTCAGGGGTCCTTGTTTGGGGAAGTCATGATGTTTATTAACCTGTCTTTCAGTTTCAGAAGCAGTGACTTGACTTGCGGCCTCCCTCTATTATAGACACAAGCAGAGTTGCTGACTTTTTTAGTCTGTCCAGGTTTTCTCTTGTTATTAGGATGGAGTGGGGACTTCCAAGTTCTTGAACCAGAAATTGAAGGTTCTACATTTTTTTCATATTTTATCTTTTCAGTAATGCCAGATGTTTATAAGCATCACCAAACAGACAACTCCTAGTGTACATCTGTTGGTTTTTTATAACCCCGAGGAATTTGATTAAATTCAGTCTCCAATTTTACCCAAACTTGCATACATTTGATGCTTCATTTCTGAATGGTTTTCTCCTTTTTTATGTTTGAAAATGTTCTTCAGTCCTTTAAAGATCAGTATGACTTTCTGGTTGGAGAAATGGCTTTCATTTTATTCTTCACAGCTATATGAGTCAATTTCCCTGGAAATGCCATCAAAATAAGAGTTCATTTTCTAAACTTTTCCCTAAATCATCATAAATGTTGTGTGGTTTTTTTGTTATTGTTGCTTTTCTGTTTTTTTTTTTTAATTGGTTGAATTCTTTTTAGTGATTGATAGAAACATCTTCAGGTTCTTTGCCATATGAAAATGCTCCTTAGATCATGGAGAAGTTGCTTCTTTTCACGGTTTTGAAAATTTGTATTCATAGTCAGGGGCATATGCTTTTGCTCTCTGTTATGTTTCTGTCCCACCACTAGTCCATCCTCCCCTCAGGGGAGTCCGAGGGTGAGGAAGTTGTGTCCCTCTTGCTCTGTGGGGCCAGAATTAAGCCTGAGGTGTCACTCCTTCAGGTCTCCCATCAACGTTTCAATCATGATTTAAACTAAGGTAACTAAGAATCAAATCATTCCCTACTTACTTTGCAGTCTTCTGAGTATCCCAGTGAATGGTTTAGAAAATTAGTCCATTCATGATAGAGACAGTGTGTTTAAACAATTTGAAAGTGAAACCTTCAAATTTCTAATTATTTTCTAGCCACTTTAGAAAATCCCATGGGTCTATAATACTGGATTCGTTCTTTAACATGGTGCTCTTTTAGTCAGAAGAAAACAAATTCTCCTCTGGGAAAAAGTGAGGCTGTATATTAGTGCCAAAAATCAAAACCAAAAGGTCATATGAATATATTGTCACTGTTTCAATAAATTTCTCTTTCAAATACATTCGAATGAATATGCCATTCTTTTTATTCAAGATGAATAAACTACTCTTGAGGATTTAAAAACTATATAAAAAGTACATAGCACAACTCAAAAAATTCCCTATCTTTTTTTATTGCATATACTCATAAAAATTATTTACAATGCAATTCATATATTCCACATGAAAAATATAATTATTGAGGTAAATAAAGAATCAAGGTAACTGAATTTTACCCTCATTAGTTTGCAAAGGCAAGCTACTTGTTGATGCTATTCATTTTTTTTAGTCTTTTACGAGAGAATTGCTCTAGTTAAGGATAAATACCATCTATGGCATTCTTGAGTTTTAGTTTTTTTAATAAAAACTCCACTCCAGTGTAAAGTATAGTAACTAGAATGTTGAACTTAGCAGGAAAATAAACTTTATATATCACATTAGCATTTATTTATTTAATACACTACATCTTTGGCAAGCCTTGATTGAAAAATAAATAGTAAGCCATATAATGACCAAAGGAATTAGAAAGTCTGTAATTAACATATGCACTTTATATTTCCTTTAAGAAAGAAGAAAAAAAGTAGAAATGGGAACACAATAATAACAGCTATAATTTACTGTTCACTTACTGTAGCAACCCACTCCAGTATTCTTGCCTGGAGAAGCCCATGGACGGAGGAGCTTGATGGGCTACAGACCATGGGTCGCAAAGAGTCGGACACGGCTGAGTGACTTCACTTTCACTACCCAAGGTTAGGCAATTCAGTGAGTGACATGCATTGTCACTAAACAAATTGTTGATTTATCAACTGTCTCTATTTATAGTAAGTATAATCAAAAGAGTTTATATCAGTTATCCCAGGTCACATCATCAGTAAATCTTAGAGCCACAAAACACTTTTTTTTATATGCACTCTCCCCTTAACATTGGTAGGAGAGATTAATCTGCTATAACAAAGAGATTTCAAATTCAATAACTTAAAGAAAA
Source organism: Neotragus moschatus (assembly GCA_006410615.1). Taxonomy (NCBI): domain Eukaryota; kingdom Metazoa; phylum Chordata; class Mammalia; order Artiodactyla; family Bovidae; genus Neotragus; species Neotragus moschatus. The sequence continues at coordinate 1,967,533 of SJYA01000280.1, forward strand.
AATGAAACTTTACTTCTCTTTCTGATAAGAAAAGCATGATGGATGGTCAGATGGTTCTTTAATCATGAACGTCTATCTCTTTCATTTTCTGGTTCTGCCATTTTTAAGGCCTTGGTGTACAGTACAACGTAGGTCATCAGCAGGAACTATCAGCAAGATGCAAGAAGGGAGAACACGGAGGAGTCATATTAATATGTTTTTTTCCAATAGAAAGTTAAATTGAAGGAAGAATTTTTAAAAAAGAGTCTAGCTAGGCAACCATGTGGGCAGTTCCCATTATATTACCAAGGAAGAAAGGAGGCAAGAACTTCCGTGGACAGCTGGGAACACATCAGCTGGACAGCTGCCACTAAAACACAAATTCAAGTTACTGCAATTGAATCTCAATGTTCTTGGCTATCAGTGGTGAACTTTTCTCATCATTTCACTCCACAGCTTCAGAAGTCATCCATATATTTCAATTTGGACTTCTCATCGTCATGTCAAAATCAGTAAGCTCTGAATCAATTTCATCTTAGCTTTTCTTTCCTAAGTCAAAACTATCTTCCAAATGGATCATCTCCACCAAAGACCAATGACTAGTTTTCTAATCAAGAAATCTTTAAACTCTTTATTTTGCCTGACTTTTATCTCCACATCATACAATTCATGAAGACAAGAAATTGTCCTGTAGGGAATCTGCGTTTAGAAATAATGGCACTAATTTCAATTTTGGACTTATGGGTTTATAGTGACTTTTAGATACCCAAATAGACAAGTCTAGTAGTAAGTTTGATTATATGAACTGGACATAAAAATTGTGAATCATCTGAATGTTTAAGTTTTAAATTAATGAGCATGAATAAAATCATGAAAAAGGCTAAAGAGGATGGTCTAGCAAAGGGAAATGGGAAAGAATAGCTGGATAACTTATGCCCAATTTACTTCCAAACCTCCATACTTATTTCAGTTTGTTCAACTGATCTTATTATTCATCCCACGTAGCACTGTTGGTATAACGTCCTCTAAATATATCTATCAAAACCTCAACAATCCCGTATGCTGCTGCTTATTTTCTCTTACTCTATGCACACATGCTTTCATAAAATATCATACTAAGTTGTACTATAACAATCGTTGCTCTTGTTCAGTTGCTAAGTCATGTCTGACTCTTTGCAACCCCACAGACTGCAGCATGCCAAGTTTACCTGCCCATCACCATCTCCTGGAGTCTGCTAAAACTTATGTCCATTGAGTCAGGAATGCCATCCAATCATCTCAATCTCTTGTCATGCTTGCCTCCTTCTGCCTTCAATCTTTCCCAGTATCAAGGTCTTTTCCAATGAGTCGGCTCTTTGCCTCAGGTGGCCAAAGTACTGGACTTTTAGCTTCAGCATCAGTGCTTCCAAAGAATATTCAGGGTTGATCTCTTTTAGGATTGGATTTTTTATCTACTTGCAGTCAAAATAAAGTACAGTCACTCATCGTGTCTGACTGTTTGTAACCCCATGGACTGCAGCATGCCACGCTTCCCTGTCCATTACCAACTCCCAGAGCTTGCTCAAACTCATGTGCATCAAGTCGGTGATGCCAACTATCTCATCCTCTGTCATCCCCTTCTCCTCCTGCTGTCAATCATTCCCAGTATCAGGGTCTTTTCCCATGAGTCAGTTCTTCACATCAGATGGCTAAAGTATTTGAGTTTCAGCTTCAGCATCAGTCCTTCCAATGAATATTCAGGACTGATTTCCTTCTTTTAGGATGGACTGGCTAGATCTCCTTGCAGTCCAAGGAACTCTCAAGAGTCTTCTCCAACACCATAGTTCAAAAGCATCAATTCTTTGGCTCTCAGCTTTCTTTATACTTCAACGGTCACACCCGTAAATGACTCCTGGAAAAACCATAGCTTTGACTAGATGGACCTTTGTCAGCAAAGTAATATCTCTGCTTTTTAATATGCTGTCTAGGTTTTCCATAGCTTTTCTTTAAAGGAGCAAGTGTCTTTTAATTTCATGGCAGCAGTCACCATCTGCAGTGATTTTGGAGGCCAAGAAAATAAAGTCTGTCACTGTTTCCATTGTTTTCCCGTTTATTTGCCACAAAGCGATGGGACCAAATGCCATGATCTTCATTTTTTGAAGTTTTAAGCCAGCTTTTTCACTCCTCTCTTTCACTTTCATCGAGAGGCTCCTTAGTTCTTCTTTACTTTCTGCTATAAGGGTGGTGTCATCTGTGTTTTTGAGGTTATTTATATTTTTCCCATAAATCTTGATTCCAGCTTGTGCTTCATCTAGCCTCAGCATTTCTTATGATGTACTCTGCATATACGTTAAATAAGCAGGATGACAATATACAGCCTTGATATACTCCTTCCCCAGTTTGGAGCCAATCTGTTGTTCTATCTCCGGTTCAAACTGTTTCTTCTTGACATGCATACAGACTTCCCAAGAGGCAGGTCAGGTGGTCTGGTATTCCGACATCTTGAAGAATTTTCCACAGTTTTTTGTGATCCATGGAGTCCAAGGGACTCTCAAGAGTCTTCTCCAACACCACAGTTCAACAATTCTTCTGTGTTCAACCTAAGCCCAATAATCATATTTAGATAAAAATATCAATCTAACATAAGAATAGTTAAATAAATGCTCCATTACCCTTCTATCACCTTTTAACTGCTATTCTAGAAACTGCAAAAGTATCTTTCTCAGTGATAAAAGGGTTAACACAGTTGTTGTTGTTTTTTAACCACATATTTCCTTGTCTTTGTTGTTATGGTTTATTTTTAAAGGTTATGCATAGAAATGGAGTAACAATTTTGGTATTAAAGAAAACTTCATTCAAACTATTTTCCACTTTTTCCAGCCAGAATTATACCAAAACAAAGCAAATGTCTGGAGAGACAAAAGATCAGACAGGACAAAGTGCAAGAGAAATCATCACGGTAAAAGGAAACTGACAGTGCAGTAGTTCAGCACAACAACCAGCGTGGGATCTTTAAGAGTACCTATTGACTCAACAGTTCAAGGGGTTTTTGTCTTTACGGCATTATCTACTGTAAACCTATCCCATTTCAAGCCAACATTAGCTGGTTGAATAATTTACTTTTGTCTAGACTTTATGGAATTCATCTCTTACATAAAAACGAACTCATGAAACACATTCAAAATTTATTTTCCAAGGCAAAACAAATAAAGGAGGTGGGGAGCAACTGATATTGTGGAGAATCTTCAGACATGTTGATTTAAAAAAATATTTATTGAACAGATGTCCACTTTCTCACATTTTTCTACCTCACTGTATTTCTGGTTACAAATAGCATATTCATATTTTGATCATTTTGAGAAAGTTTTGACACACAGTCTGTAAAGATAAAGGCTGAAACTGATAACAATTAAAATTATTCATCTTAATCATAATTATCAATTCAAAATGAACATAATTTTGCAATCTTATTAATAACATACGTGTTCAAGGCTCCTTTTCTACATCTTTCTACTTTTAAGTAAATATTCTGAGTATATAGAACAGACAAAAAATCAAAACTTATTTTCAGTTCAGTTCAGTTCAGTCGCTCAGTCATGTCTGACTCTTTGTGACCCTGTGAACTGCAGCACGCCAGGCCTCCCTGTCCATCACTTACTCCCAGAGCCTACTCAAACTCGTGTCCATTGAGTCGGTGATGCCATCTAACCATCTCATCCTCCATTGGCCCCTTCTCCTCATACTCTCAATCTTTCTCAGCATCAGGATCTTTTCAAATAAGTCAGCTCTTTGCATCATGTGACCAAAGTATTGGAGTTTCAGCTTCAACATCAGTCCTTCCAATCAACACCCAGGACTGATCTCCTTTAGGATGGATTGGTTGGCTCTCCTTGCAGTCCAAGGGACTCTCAAGAGACTTCTCTAACACCACTGTTCAAACCATCAATTCTTCAGCATTCAGCTTTCTTTATAGTCCAACTCTCACATCCATACATGACTACTGGAAAAACCATAGCCTTGACTAGACGGATCTTAGTTGGCAAAATAATATCTCTACTTTTTAATATACTGTCTAGGTTGGTCATAACTTCCCTTCTTTTAATTTCATGGCTGCAGTCACTATCTGCAGTGATTTTGGAGCCCCCAAAAGTAAAGTCTGACATTGTTTCCACTGTTTCCCCATCTATTTCCCATGAAGTGATGGGACTGGATGCTGTGATCTTCGTTTTCTGAATCTTGAGCTTTAAGCCAACTTTTTCACTCTCCTCCTTCACTTTCATCAAGAGGTTCTTTAGTTCCTCTTCACTTTCTGCCATAAGGGTGGTGTCATGTGCCTGTCTGAGGTGATTGATATTTCTCCCGGCAATCTTGATTCCAGCTTATGTTTCTTCCAGCCCGTGTTTTTCATGATGTACTCAGCATGGAAGTTAAATAAGCAGAGTAACAATATACAACCTTGACGTACTCCTTTTCCTATTAGGAACCAGTCTGTTGTTCCATGTCCAGTTCTAACTATTGCTTCCTGACCTGCATACTGATTTCTCAAGAGGCAGATCAGGTGGTCTGGTATTCCCATCTCTTTCAGAATTTTTCTATTGTGATCCACACAGTCAAAGGCTTTGGCATAGTCAATAAAGCAGAAATAGATGTTTTTCTGGAACTCTCTTGCTTTTTCGATGATCCAGCAGATGTTGGCAATTTGATCTCTGGTTACTCTGCCTTTTCTAAAACCAGCTTGAACATCTGAAAGTTCATGGTTCACGTATTGCTGAAGCCTGGCTTGGAGAATTTTGAGCATTACTAGCATGTGAGATGAATGTAATTGTATGGTAGTTTGAGCATTCTTTCACATTTCCTTTCTTTGGGATTGGAATAAAAACTGACTTTTTCCAGTCCTGTGGCCACTGCTGAGTTTTCCAAATTTGCTGACACTCTCACAGCTTCATCTTTCAGGATTTGAAATAGCTCAACTGGAATTACATCACCTCCACTACCTTTGTTCCTAGTGATGCTTTCTAAGGCCCACTTGATTTCATATTCCAGGATGTCTGGCTCTAGGTGAGTGATCACACCATTGTGAGTTCTTGACATGATTATCTGCATCAGGAATTGTTTTAGTTCTTATTTACTGCTATTGTCTTCATTATTTTAAATATATTATGCTAAATAACAGGGTAGTTAAATATTTCTCATTTCTACATAGGATGAGAAATAAAATCACTTGTTATTATCATATCTATTGAAAACACTCCACCTACTTACTATTAAAAGGTCTATATTGCTCCAACTATATATAATTTGAAACAACTTTGGGTTTCTAAAATTTTTATAAAGATAATTGACTTTTTAACTTCAAAGCAATAAGAAAGTACAGAAACTATTCGTTGAGAAGAAAGACAAAAGCAAGCCAAGAAAAAGTATCTCACCTAGGAGATTATTTTGCAGATACCTTGAATAAGGTATTTGTTAAAACTTACCTGACAGGTGTCATGTCTAATGGACTCAAATAACATTTAATTATGTTTAAAAAGGCATAGGAAAGTGCTTTTCTCTCTTATCCAAAATGCAACCTGATGATAAAAATGATAAAGAAAGATCTACTTTCACACTGATAAATGGTCTCTATTATGAGCTATGGTTTATTTTTTAAATTGATAAAGTGAAAAATATTAACCAACCTGAAACAATTTAACCCTCAAAATAATTTATAATTTAATCCTTTTATACAGGGAGAATAATCTTTAATTGTCATTATATATTATGCATTATACATATATATATATATATATATATACACACACACATATGGCTTTCCAGGTGGCACTAGTCGCAAAGAACCAGCCTGTCAGTGCAGGAGACATAAGAGACATGGGTTCAATCCCTGAGTTGGGAAGTTCCCTTGGAGAAGGAATGGCAACCCCTCCCAGTGTTCTTGCCTGGAGAATCCCATGGAGATAGAAGCCTGGCAGGCTACACTCGATAGGGTTACGAAGAGTCTGACAAGACTGAAGTGACTTAGTATGCGCACCCATACATATTAAACAACTCTGACAAAACGGAGACTCATAAATTTTAAGAATTTTACACAACTAGAAGGCTCAAGAGTTAGGATTAATCTAACTAGAAAGACTCTGCTGTTACATGTTTCATTATTGAAAAATAACAGGGCCTATACAGAATTTTTGTTGTTGCTCAGTCGCTAAGTTGTGTCCAACTCTGTGCAACTGCATGGCCTGCAGCATGCAGCACTCCAGCCTCCCCTGTCCTTCACGATCACCCAGAGTTTGCTCATATTCATATCCATCACACCGGTGATGCAATCTAACCACCTCGTCCTCCGCTTCCCCTTTCTCCTTTTGCCTTCAGTCTTTCCCAGCATCAGGGTCTTTTCTAATGAATTGACTCTTCTCATCAGTTGGCCAAAGTATTGGAGCGTCACCTTCAGCAACGGTCCTTCTAATAAATGTTCAGGGTTTATTTCCTTTAGGGTTGACTGCATTGATCTCCTTGCAGTCCAAGGGACTCAAGAGTCTTCTCCAACACCACAGCTCAAAGGCATCTATTCTTCTGTGCTCAGCCTTCTTTATGGTCCAACTCTCACATTCACACATGACTACTGGCAAACCCATCAGTTCAGTTCAGTTCAGTCGCTCAGTCATGTCCGACTCTTTGTGACCCCATGAATTGCAGCACACACCAGGCCTCCCTGTCCATCACCAACTCCCAGAGTTCACTCAGACTCCGCCCATCAAGTCAGTGATGCCATCCAGCCATCTCATCCTCTGTTGTGCCCTTCTCCTCCTGCCCCCAATCCCTTCCAGCATCAGAGTCTTTTCCAATGAGTCAACTCTTTGCATGAGGTGGCCAAAGTACTGGAGTTTCAGCTGTAGCATCATTCCTTCCAAAGAAATCCCAGGGCTGATCTCCTTCATAGCTTTAACTATATGGACATTTGTTGGCAAAGACAAGATATATACATAAAATATTTTATTCACTTAAAACTATGATGAATTGGACTATTAAAGCAGGCACATCTCTTTTTAATTTTCTATATGATGAAACAGAAATTGACATTTATCTTGTCTTTGTAATATCAAAGCAGAATGTTTACAATTATCAGAAAATACAATTGAAATATTGCTTTGCTGTCCAACTACCTATCTGCATGAGGCTGAATTTTCTTCATATATTTTAATAAAAGCAATATATTGAAAAACAAATACAAAAACAGATAAAAGATTCCTGTCCTCTCCTATTGAATATATTGGACAGATTTGCAAGTATGTAATATGTGAATCTTCTCATTATTTACTTTTTTGAAGAATAATAAGTATTTTTCTTAAAAAAATAAGTTAATTTATTATGCAATAGATTCCTTAAAATTACTGTTTTTAAATAATTTAGAGGTATTTTTAAGCTTTTTACCTTTTACTTTCTTTTCTTTTATTCTAGTTTTATTGAAATAAAATTCATGTACAAGACTGTATTAGTTAAACTTTTCATTTTTAGATTCTAATGCAGAGAACATTGATAGAAATAAATAGAAAAGCATTATAACATCCTCAATGATTTTAAAGAGTGTAAAAGGACAGTGCTTGTGTGATTGCTAATTAAGGTAAAGTGCTTTTACCCTCAAATCCAAACAATTAAATGGTAAATACATGTAAAGTGTTATTAGGAAGTAGCTTTGACCTGTCTTTTGCAAATGAGGAAATTCAGGTGAAAGAGGATAAACCTTTCAAGGGAGACTTACCTATTGGCTGATTAATCTTTTCATATTTTATGTCTGAAACAAAAGCTAATGCTTTTTTCTTTCATCAAATGTTAAGTGAGTATACAAGTGTAGGATAGGACAAAATAATTGAAAGATATTTAGTATAGCTTTCTGTCTTATGTAGTGAGTCCTTGTTGGTTATCTATTTTATGTACAGTAGTGTTTGTGTATTAATCCCAAACTTCTAATTTATCCCTCCCCCAACCCTTTCCCCTTTCGTAATCCTAAATTTGTTTTCTACTTCTGTGAGCCAATTTCTATTTTGTAAATAAGTTCATTTGTATCTTTTTTTCTCAGACCTTGTTTTTATCCGAACTGAACTGTGATCTGACCAGCTGGCAGCCACCTCCTCGTGTACAACTCCCATAAATTCGTCAGTGTAGTTGAGAGGTTGTCATCTGTAGCTGCAAAGGGAGACTTTGAAACACTGAAATCTAATAAATAACATTTGAACTTAGTACAGAATTATGAAATATATCTGTGGCAAAATCACACAGAAGAATATTCAAAATAGCTTACATTGTTGAAAGAAATTTGTCAAATTTTAAGCCATTTTTGAACATGACCTTGATTTGAAGAGTTTTGAAATTTCTTAAATAATTTTGAATTTTTTCATCCATTCAGGAGGCCACAATCATAGAATTGGGGGGAGGGAGTCTTTTATTACTGGAATTGTAATAAAAATAAGCAATAAAATAAATAATAAAGATAGCAAGAAGAATGTGGAGACTATAATTGGACCAAAGTTAATGCTACAAATAAATACAGAATTATTAATTTCAAAGACCCCAATTCTAAGTGCTTATTGGAATACTTTATGTGAGACTGCAAAAATGCAAGGGAAGTCCTTTGAATTCTTTACACATCTGTAAATGTTAAATATCTTACTATTCAAATGTAAAATGTGTATCCTACTTAACCCAGCACTTTCATTTTGGATATTTATCTTAAATAATAATTGAACAGGTGCATTAAAATTGGCTAAATATCTATCTATATATCTATAGTTGATAGATCAATTATACTATCAAAATCTAAAATATAGAATTCAGAAAGAGAAGATAAGCCAATTTATCTATTATAGTCATAGAAAAATAAGAAAATGAAGGTGTTCTTAAAGTCAAAAGAAGACCCAGTTTCAGAATAAGTGGCAAGAACTCAGATAATGTACAAACATTTCTTTGCAGAAACTTTGATGTGTTGCAGTTTGTTATAATCATCTTTCTGTTCATATTCCAATATGAAGTTATTTTTCCCCTCTCCCAGGTTTTTCCAGTAGTCATGTATGAATGTGAGAGTTGGACCATAAAGAAAGCTGAGTGCCAAAGAATTGAAGCTTTTTGAACTGTGGTGTTAGAGAAGACTCTTGAGCATCCTTTGGACTGCAAGATCAAACCAGTCCATCCTAAAGGAGATCCATCCTGAATATTCATGGAAGAACTGATGCTGAAGCTGAAGCTGCAATACTTTAGCCACCTGATTCGAAGAGCCAATTCATTAGAAAAAACCCTGGGGCTGGGAAAGATTGAATGGGGGAGGAGAAGGGGAAGACAGAGGATGAGATGGTTGGATGACATCACCAACTTGATGGAAATGAGTTTGAGCAAGCTCCGAGGGTTGGTGATGGATAGGGAAGCCTGGTGTGCTGCAGTCCATGGGGTCAAAACAAGTTTGACATGACTGAGTGACTGAACTGAACTGAGCACACTTATTCAAAATTTCAAATATCTAAAAATGGAAATATCTTTATTATATTATAAAAATAATATATAATCATAAGCAGCATTCTACTTAATTGATTTTACATCCCATCACACTTACCCTCACCAACTATTCCTTTACTCACACCCAGCTTCTACTTGTTCCTAAAAACGTTTAGAATAGAACCCTATATTCGTGCATTTCTCTTCCTAGTAAACAACTACTTCAGCTTTTCACGTGGATGGACTGGTCTAAAGTTCTGGTCTCAGTACAGTTACCACCTTCTTGATAAGACACCTGTGACCACCATTAATAAATGTCTTTCTTCCCCTTCCGCATCCATCCCCTCATCCTGTTTTCCTTTCTTCATAGTTTATCACTATCTGAAAGTACATTTTTTATTCATTATTCTGACTCTCAATGGTTACTTTCCAGTACTACAAGTTCTATGTGCTCAGAGACTTTGCTGTCTTTGCCCACCATTGCATCCCAACACTTAGAAAAACAGCTGGCAGCCAAGAGGTGTTCAATGAATTGTCCTTCTTCAGTAGCTAAGTTAAGTCTGACTCTTTGCAGCCCTGGGGACTGCACCATGCCAGAATCTTCAGTCCTCCACCATCTCTTGGATTTTGCTCAAATTCATGTCCATTGAGTCAGTGATGCTATCCAACCATCTCATCCTCTGTCACCCATTTCTCCTTTTGCCTTGAATCTTTCCCAACATCAGGGTCTTTTCAAGTGAACTGTCTCTTCACATCAGGTGGCCAGAGTATTGGAGCCTCAACTTCAGCATCAGTTCTTCCAGTGAATATCCAGTGTTGATTTCATTGCAATGAATATCTGCTAAATAAATAAATGATTGCAGATTTCTAGCTAAAATCTCTACTGATCAATTTTAATTTGCTTTCATCTGCTGAAGACCTTGTCCCAGATCTAGAATAAAGTCACCCTCTGGACTCAAAGATAGCCTTAGACTTCCTTTTCTTTCTTTGAAAGTGAAAATGTTAGTCACTCAGTTGTGACTGACTCATTACGACTTCATGGACTGTAGCCTGCCAAACTCCTCTGTCCATAGGATTTTCCAGACAAGAATACTGGAGTGGGTTGCCACTTCCTTTCCAAAGGATCTTCACAACCCAGGGACTGAACCTGCGTCTCCGGTGTCTCCTGCACTGGCAGGCAGATTCTTTATGGTCTGAGGCATCAGGGGAGTTTCTTTCTTTATAAAATTAAATTTAAAATTCTTGCCCTAGGCATTCTGCTCACTCCATACCAAACTATGTCTATTTCATTCAAGATCAAACAGCCCTCCCCTCCCCACAGACAGCACTAATGACCCATCTTTCCTTCCCTCTTACTGCTGCCGTAAGCCCTGGCGCGGAAAGGCAGTGTATACATGGTATCAAAGCTTGACTCTGCTAAGCTTTATTTTCTGCATCTGTAAATACAGATAGTAAAATTGCCCTTCTCCTAAGGTTGTCATGAGAACTAAATGTCATAATACATGTAAAGCACTGAGGAGAGCTCTTTTACCATTACTGAAAAACAGTAATTTGCATACATAAAGAAATCAAAATTCTTTGACGCTTTTTTCCCTACCTAAAATTTTGTAAATGGCATGTACTAAGAATATTACACTGAACCGTTTAAAAGAAAAACATTGGTTAATAAAGTTAGGGTAGCTCACAATGCCTGTCTCCTTACCTCATTGTTATCTTGATAAAATGGTTGCCAATGTAAAATCATGACAAAGCTATTTCATGGGTGTGAACCATGAGAAAACTACTTCAACATCAATTTTTTTGGCTTGGTTATTTTCACAGGTCATTTTTTTGTGGGTTTCAAAATCCAGTGATATTTCCACTGAATAATCTGGCCTCCTGGGTAATCATGTATTTTTGGAAGACCATCAAACTATTGATATTTTTACCAAAAAGAGATCTGTATGACCAGTTTGAAATCTCCTTTGGTTTTGAGGTCCTCTAGCACACAGTATTTATTTTACTTATTTTACCTAGTAGGCACCTATAAAAGATTTTAAAGGAAAATGCACATGTTACAGATAAATAATAGAACTCTATTTCCAAATCCTTTTAACTTGAAAATGCTATTTTGCTTTAATGCCGAGAAAAAGTTTCAAGCGATAATAAAACTCAGGTTATTTTTAATGTGAATTCCATTCAGTGCTAACAGGGTACCGATTAAAATTTATATAGTGTTAGCAAAATGAATGATTTTCCACTCTATGGGTTTAGGGGGAAGCAAAAATCATTTCTTGCACTCATATTATGGGAAGCTCTATTTGTGCGACATTAATACCCTTTCAATGCTAATATCCTTAAATATTCAAACTTCCTATATAAAGCAAAGTTGTCACATACATGCTAGGAATTCATTTGCAATTTTAAATAAGAGTGCCTCATCGAGTTAAATATTTTCAAGGAAAATGATAACACAAATTTTCCAAAGGCTAATTAAGTGCAGAATATTTGGATAGGAAGATTCAACATCATACTGAATGCAGCATGTTCCTCTAAGAAGATAAAAAATTTTATTTGCCTAAAGTATTAAACATCTTTTACTTCTAGCTATCCATTAAAATAAAATAAACTGCATTTTCATAATAAGGTTGCATTTTACAGCTGATATTTATTTAAAAAACCAGATCAACTCAGGAATTCTATCATATTTTTTCAGTGCTAACATGTATGCCCACTACCTACCCACTACTTCCTTACTTGGTTCTTCTAACACAAGTCATCTGATACAACAATAAATGCCCCTGCCTTGCCCTGCCCTTCCCTGCTCTAGTGAGTTCAAGTCAGATGTTCAACACTGCTTTAACACGGTGGGTTTTTTTGAGGTTTAATTTCAATTCAGCTCCACTTTTTTTTAGAATAGCAGTGGTGCAACTTAGTATTACAACAACACAAAAAATCTCAGCCACATGGTAAAACTTGATCCAAAAACAAATGAGTAACATCAAAACCAGGCCAAAAATCATATCCAAAGAACTTTAAAAAAGAGAGAAGAAAGAAAGAAATCTAGCAATTTCAATGGAAACTTCTACACTGGTTGGGTTCATAAACACAAATTTAGGGTGGAGCAAGTCATTATTTTATTAACTCTGATTAAGTACTGAAATTTAGAGACCAAGGTAAGCTTTCTTTCCCTATAGGAATTGCAGAGACTTTTAAATTATAAGGCTATATGTTGCTACTTAGTGGTCTTTAAAAATAAGTCCTCTTGAAAGTATACTAACTCATACTAACAGTCAAGTAGCTTTCTGTTTACTTAAATCTTTCCCATCAATTTTTGCCCTAATAGAACCTAATGAATAATCTCTCTTCATCTTAACATCATCTACTCCCCTAGGACATATAAAGATGGACATCGTATACTCCCCTGAGCCATATAAAGATGGGACTGAAGCTAACTTTTGTAGACTGACATCTTTTTTTTTTTTTTTTTTTCAGATAGAATATGCTTGTGTGGTAGTGCTATTTAGTCATGTTTGACTTTTGTGACCCCATGGACTGTAGCCTAACAGGCTCCTTTGCCCATGGTATTTCCTGGGCAAAAATATTGGAGTGGGCAGCCATTTCCTTCTTCAGGGATCATACCAACCCAAAGATCAAATCCACATTTTCTGTATTGCAGGTGGTCTCCTGCCTTGCAGGTGGATTCTTTACCTAGGAGACACCAGGGATTTCCAAACCAGTTCTTTAAATAACTATTGTTCTTCCTATCTGTAAGCTCAGATAAGAGATATCGTTTTCCTGGTATGACAATATTTTGATCAGAATCTTCCAATAAACACTGATTAACTTCTATGTACTTTAGGAAATAAGGAATAAGTCCAACATGCATTCATGTCGCTATAGCAAACTTTTTTAAGGATGAAAGGAGTGTATTTTCTCAGTCTTAAAATGGTCAGCAACTTACTTCTGGTTCAGACATGTTATAGCTCTGGCTAAATTTTCTAATTTCTCCATATTAATTTTTCTTATCCACCCCAAAATAAATATGGATTCTTAAAATTATATAGGTTCTTAGCAGTATATTATGAATATCAATAAAATATGAGTACTAAATGATATTATAAATATAAAACCAATTAGTACCACTACTAGCCAATAATAATATCTTTGCAAACTATGAACATCATGCAGAGGACTTGGCACAAGAAATATTAGGCTAATAATAAGTTTTTCAAGAATTCTTCCAGAATTTTATTAGAAAAGATACATAATCAAGGGCTTTCAGAGACATCTCTAAATCATTTAAAGAAATGTTGTAATCAATTTTATATTTAATTAAAATTTCTATTCTAAATTAAATTATACCCTTAATTATGCTTGTACGTCATATTGTAAGTGAATTCTACAGTCTCTATCTTTTGATCAGATCATAAACATATTGGAAATATATTTTTAAATAAAGTAAATGCATGGATTCTCTCAGAAACACAAAAGAGAATTTACTTTCAAGAATATTTGAAAAACATAGAGCAGATAAGTTTCAAACTAAGAGGAAAAGGATATCTTAGGACACTAATGAGAGCCTGTGGATGAGAATAGCAAATGAAGTGGGAACAGTCACAAGGATTTCTGTGCCTGAAGATGATAGATATTCAGGGTTAGGGAGAGGCAACTGACAAGGGACCACCCAGTCAAAGCTGAGAAAGGATACAGAAGATTAGATACAAACCCACTGTCTCATCACTTTCTCATCTTGTTGACAAAGTAAGGAACATGAACTCTGGCAGTTCCTACCTCTCACTTTGCTGCAAGAGGCACAATGCAATTGTTAAGAAATTTTGAATTTGAAACTGTCAAACACCTCGAGTTATCTGAAAAGCATGAAGACCATAAAACCAGATAACAAACCAAAATACTCAAACACATGAAATAGTAGTACCAAACCAATCAGAAAAAGACTTTAAAACAAGCCTAATTAATAAAGATCAAAGTTGCATCTGTGAAACAATAGCAGAAAACAAGTTGCCACAAAGATGAACCTTTTAGAGATACTGGAGATAAATATATGGTGGTGGTAAGTCACTTCAGTCATGTCCATGTCTCTTTGTGACCCCATGGACTGTAGCCTGCCAGGCTCTCCTGTCCATGAGACTTTTCAGGCAAGAATGCTGGAGTGGGCTGCCATGCCCTCCTCCAGGGGATCTTCCCAAGCTAGTGATCAAACTCAAGGTTCTTAAGGTTCTCCTGCATTGGTAGGCAGGTTCTTTACCACTAGTGCCACATGTACCAGGATAAATACAGCTGTTGAGAAAAAAACTGATATATGAGCCAAATAATATAGTGGTTATAGATGATGTAAGAGTTAGTGGTCTGGAGATGCCATGGATAATAGCTATCAAAAGTTGATATTAGCTTATTAGAAATGTCAAAAGAGGGAATAGAGAAAAACAAAGCTGAGAATTGTAATTATGAACCTAATCTGTGGAAGTGACAAAAAGCTAAGGACCATGCTCAGAATGCTAACACAGGTGGTAAACGGAACTACTACAGAGAATATTATTAAGCAATAATGGGAGAAAACATAAACTTCTCCTAATAGTATAGTACTAAGAATATCACACTGAATACTCTGGTTCAAATATACTTGTGTGAGCTGGTAAGTGCTATGCACAGAAATTGATGGGACAGTCACTACCCTTGTGGTCCAGTGGTTAAGACTCCAAACTTCAAGCTCAGAGGTTGGGAGTTCAATCCCTGGTCAAGGAACTAGGATTCAATGTGCAGTGTGACATGGCCAAAAAAAAAAAAAAAAGTGATGGAACCAAAGTTAATCGGCAAGAGTCATGGAGGATGAAGAGACATCTGAATAGAAATTTAAATACTGTGCTGAATGAAAATTAGCCAGCAAAAAAATGTAAACGCACTCCTAGTGAAAGGATCCTGAGTGTAAAATGATCTGGACACACTCAAGAATCATTAGCAAGAAACATTGAGTCTTCTGTGGAGTAAGCATGCAAAACGACAGAAGAGAGAAGAGTTCAGANAATAGAAATTTAAATACTGTGCTGAATGAAAATTAGCCAGCAAAAAAATGTAAACGCACTCCTAGTGAAAGGATCCTGAGTGTAAAATGATCTGGACACACTCAAGAATCATTAGCAAGAAACATTGAGTCTTCTGTGGAGTAAGCATGCAAAACGACAGAAGAGAGAAGAGTTCAGAGCAAGTTAGGAACCAGTCATAGAGTATCCCATAGGCCATAACAAGATTGACTTTATTTTACATGCAATGTGAAGCCTTTCAGTTCAGTTCAGTCACTCAGTCATGTCCGACTCTTTGCGACTCCATGAATTGCAGCACGCCAGGCCTCCCTGTCCATCACCAACTCCCAGAGTTCACTCAAACTCACGTCCATTGAGTCAGTGATGCCATCAAGCTATCTCATCCTCTGTTGTCCCCTTCTCCTCTNGTCAGGTGTTCTGGTATTCCCATTTCTTTCAGAATTTTCCACAGTTTATTGTGATCCACATAGTCAAAGCCTTTAGGTAATTTTAATAGACAGTCACATGAACTGACTTGAAAGATCTCACTAGACTTTTTGTGGAGAATAGAAAACAATGTGGAAGAAATAAAACATATTGGGAATTTATTTTTATATCAGTTGTTGACAAGTCAGATTGTTTTGCTGGTGTCTATTTGGGACAAGAGATATGATGTAAAATTTATATGAATCTCATTATTCTATCACCTGAAGGATTTTTTTTAATTTTAAATTTATTTTTTATTTGAAGCATAATTCCTTTATAGAATTGTGTCGGTTTCTGCCAAACATCATGTATCCCATTATTTTAAAGCTAATTCTTTCGTTAGCATATTTACATAATTTCAGATATAATAGATAATTTTATTTTTCTCCTCAGACTATTTGAATTAGCTTTATACTAATTTCTCAACACACATTCAACTGCTTCTTTTGATGCCAAATAGCAAGACCTTGAAATATGACTTCAAGGATTTAGAAATACAGGGATTACAAAGTTAAAGAGTAGGAAAACAGATGACTCTCAGACAAAAATATCCCAAGTACATTCATTGGCCAATTACTAGAACAAAGTGAGCACAGTTTATCATATATTAAACTTAATATAAATATAATTTATTTTTAATTCCTGAATTCCAAGGCACTAATTTACCTTTTTTTTCTTTTTTTAAAATATAAATTTATTTATTTTAGTTGGAGGTTAATTACTTTACAATATTATATTAGTTTTGCCACTAAATCTGCCCTCTCAGATAACAGAAATCTCCCAAACAAGAGGCAGAGAATATATCTATTTTATGAGTGATTACAAAGTACTTAGCACCATGTGTAGTATTTTGCATATTTTATCTCATCAAATCATCATGACTATTTAACTATGTCACTATTTCCGTGTTACCTATGAGGAAGCTCTGTCTTAGAAAGACCAAATTGTTTCTTATAGCCAGTGGCTAATGTCAAAACTGAAATTCAGACTTAGAGATCTCTGACTAGATGGTGTCATAAGCATCATTTTATACTGCATCACATGAAATCAAACTAGCAGACCTGCTCCAAGACAGTCACCAATTAGTGGTGTGGTTTGGAGTGAATTACTGAACCAATTCAGGGTACGTTTTTCAATTTGTAAAAGTATGGATAATAATGCAAACTTTATTATCATGTATGCAGCAAACTAAATGAAATAACATTTGTGGAAAATCCATCACAAGGGGCTTCCCTGGCAGTCCACTGGTTAAGACGCTGTGCTTCCATTGCAGGGACATAGGTTCAATCCCTGGTCAGGGAACTAAGATCCCCCATGTCGAATGGTGTGACCAAAAAATAAAATAAAGTTATATTTTGAAAAAATTCCGTAACAGTGTCTGACAGCAGAGTTGAATTTGAATATATCTGCATATCTCCTTTCTTTCTAAAACTTAACTAATTTTCAGGAAAAAAAAATTATTCTAAAGCAAAAATCAAGTGTATCTGTCTTTAACCAAAGATACCTAGTGTAAATTTATCTTTTCTTCAAGGGTAAGGACACATACTATTATCATGCCAAATGAAGGAGGAACATAGGAACATTTGCCATCATGCTAAGCACAGGGTTTTACTTCTCTGTCCTCCTTTCTGTCTGTGTGTGCAGTCATGTCCAATTCTTTGTGACTCCATGGACTATAGCCTGCCATACTCCCCTGTCCATGGAATTTTTTAAGGCAAGAATACTGGAATGGGTTGCCATCTCCTACCCCAGGGGATCTTGCAGACTCACAGATCAAACCCCATCTCTCTTGTGTCTCCTGCATTAGGAGGCAGATTCTTTACTACTGGAACCACTTGGGAAGTCCTGTGCTATTCTGTGTTCTGAATTTCTGACTCCCAAGTCAACTTTCATGCTTTAATGCTGATATCAGTTGTCTTTCCCTAGTTGCTACCGCTGCTTTACAGCCTTACACTTCTAATTTCTGCTTCTTATCTGTAGTGGGCTGAACAAGTAAATTTTATTTCTTTTGTTTTCTCTAAACTCTAAGATCCAGCTAACATCTAATGACAGTGAGTGTCTAGCACAGAATTTTATATGTGAAAACAATTTTATAGAAGACAATGCAACATTGTAAAGTAGTTAGCCTCCAACTAAAATAAGTAAATTTAAATTAAAAAAAGAAGACAATGAACCAATAAAGGTAATTAAAGTAACACAAATTACAGCTCTCAATCTTCATTTATTCTCTGTTCCTAGAGTTTCAGTCAGGCTCTGTCATATGGTAGGTGATAAACGGAACATTATCTGTCATGTAAGTAAACAAAGGATATCACAGTTATTTGCAATTGCAGCCAACATCAGATGATGAGCTGGAGAGCCTTAAGGAAACTCAAGAAGGAAAGAATACCTGCCCTTTAACAGCCATCAGACTGCAGCCACTCCCCATGGTGAACCCGGAGAAATCTCAGGATGTGAAAACACAGGATATAGGCCCCAGATAGCTAAGGCTCATATCAAAAGAATGATTTCAGTGAGTCCAGACTGTTGCATCTTCCCATGTATAGAAAAGTGCTAAATATCTTTACTTGATATGTCTTTTTTTTTTTTTTTTTTTGCTAACAGAAATATTTTGTTCCTACTAGCTGCCCTTTGTTACAATATTCTAGTTTCTTCCTCATCTCCTCAGACTAGTTCTCTCAGGGTTACTTGAGATACTGCCTGGACTTGAACTTCTAAAACCCCTCAACATTTAGGTTATGTTTTTTTTTTTTTTTTCAGTTGACATAGGCATTCAGCAAATGTCTCTTGTGTGAATGTGTGTGCTAAGTCTCTTCAGCTGTGTCCGACTCTTTGTGAGCCTATGGACCATAGCCCTCCCAGCTTCTGTGTTCATGAGATTCTGTAGGCAAGAATGCTGGAGTGGGTTGCCATGCTCTCCTCCAGGGGATCTTCCCAAGCCAGGGATCGAATCCACATCTCTCATCTCCTCTGCAGTGGCAGGCAGGTTCTTTACCACTAGCACCACCTGAGAAGCCCAAATGTCTCTTGTAGTGAAGACTTAATACATGAACCTAAATGCTTTTCTGTGAGTTAATCCTAATATTGTAGTTTTGAGTTTAGTTTTAATATCTTTGGTATTTTTATTTCATAAACTGTCAAAGGTGAATCACATCTAGTACCGTTTTAATTCCCCTGAAATTTATTCTGTACTATTTTTTTTAAAGGAAAGGGTGGGGGGGAGCTATAAATCTACAATGAGATCATGAGAGGGGCTATCAGCTAATGGATTTCAACTAATTTATGGTTGGATGTAGAGCATGGGGGGGGGATCATAACAGACCGCTGGGGAAAATACATTATTTTTAAATGATATTGGCAAGATCAGCTCATTATAAAAACAAAAATATATTTAGGTCCGTTCACATGACATCCCCAAATACACTTCAGATGGAATAAATATCTCCATGTGAAAAAGAAAATTCCATAGCTAATGGGAGAAAATATAAGAGGAGATCTCTGTGGAGTCAGAGTGGGAGAGGACTCTTTTGGCTTAATCTAGTCCAAAAACTTTTCTCATTTTACAACTTAAATGATGTTTATTTCTCCTTAATCAGGAGAAAAGCCAGAACTGAGGGTTGACTCCCAGTTCTGTTCTCCATCCAAGTAATCATTCCTCATGTATGTATCAGTCTCAAATGAAACATATGTTATCTTTGAATCCTTCTGATCCTTGGAGATCTAGTTAAACATGGCCTGAAACATAACTTCACAATATGTGATTGTCCAGAGATCTCATTATAGTTTCTGGAAGCTATTGAAGATTAAAGTCTTTAGGGTTTCCTCTAAGTATGTTTCTGTCTGTGTGGACTTGTCCTGTGTTAGAACAACACCCAGCCCCTTCACTGGTTTATATACACATCCACAGACACACAGCACATATACACACTCACACCTACTCACAATAAACATTTCTGAGTTTGGCAACTTCACTCAACACCTGGGAAGTAATGGGTGGGGTGACTTTAAATTCCACACAACTTTCCACCATGGCTCCACTCCCTTCTTTGTCTATTAGATTGACAGGTACATTATTATTATTATTTTAAATCTCATTTAAAACATTTTAATCAACTTAAATACATTTGCTTTTTCTAAAAGTAATTTTGATGGTGACAGCTACTAAGATATCTCTGCCTCATGACAAATATGTATCTACCATAACTAACATTATACAGTGTGCAAAATATAATTAGTGACTCTGGAAATGACTCAGTCATTGTACTGAGAACTGAAAATATATTCTAAAGTTCCATGACAGTCCTGGCTTGACTATATCAAGAGGGACAAGTACATTTCCCTGCCCTACCTGAGGGAGGACCTGATGATGGGAACATGACATCTACTCAAGAAAGGCAAAGATGATCTTCTCCCCCTCCTCTCTCTTCCTCTGATCAGAGGAATGTGGCCCACTAAGGAGTCACAGCAGCGCAATGCTTGCCTGCCTGCTTGTGAGCATTACAGACGTCTATTCTAACATCACTTTGTCTATCACTTTGCCTCCCACTGAATTTGATTCTGCACCGAGCCATGAAGGACTGTGATGCTGGATCTCTTTACAGCCCTAGAAATGACACCTAACAGTCTCAGTACCAGACTTTTACCGACAGAACTGTCTACTGGGGAGTAGTAGTAATTAAGTCACTGGGACTGCGTGGTGAACCTGAAGGTACTGATTTCAGCACAATTTGAGACCTCATTTTCCTCCCCATCTACAGAAAAGCACTCAGGAGACTTCCCTGGTGGTCCTGTGGTTAGAATCTGCCTTGCAGTGCATGGGCTGCAGTTCAATCCCTGGAGGAGGAGCTAAGATCTCACATGGCTCAGAGCAACTAAGCCCAAGCTTCAGCTAGAGAGGGTCCACAATGAAAGATGATGCAGGACCCAACAAAGACCCATTCACTGCAACTAAGACCTGATGCAACCAAATTGATTAATTAACTAAAAATAGCTTTTAAAGATAAAAATATCAAAAACAGCAAAAAAAAAAGGAAGAAATGAAAAAGTAAAGCATTAAGAACAACAACCACAACCAAACGATAATAATAGTAAACAGATGTTGACTTGACATAGATCTCTTCAATGCACTCATGATAAGAGTCTGTCACCGTCCTGACTCCTTGTCTTACGGAAAGGCGAAGAGGGAGACGTGTATGTGGACGGTTGAGGGGATCTGGGGATAACCTCAGGGAAGTACAGGAAATGTGGGCTATCATTATTTATGCCCTCTATCATCATCCAAATTGCATTCCATGAAGGTACAAGCAACAAAAGGCCACGTCAAAGAGACAAAAAAAATTAAGGAAAAACACTGAGAAAATCTAGTTTCCAGAAATGCGATCTAACATCTCATTTTAGAGACTCTTATGTGAACATATTTATATTGAGACATTCAATATCATCAGCTGATAAACCTCAACTCTTTCTAATTTACTTCATTTTAAAAATTAACTTTCTCCTTGAAATATTGTTTTTTAGAAATCAGTGAGGATTTTGAATAAAAAGTAAACCATCCCAAACCAAAGTTAGAAAGACATGCTTCTAACTTTCAGTGCAAACTATAGGAATGATGTTTGAACAGTGAAATTTCAGGGAGTTGATAATTAACATGAAATACTGTCTCCATATTGTCTCCAGAGCTTCCTTTGAAAGAAATTAAGAACATTTCCTAAAAGATACCACAATTTAGCTATTATAATATCATTTAAAATTTATAAACCAAAAGAATAACTGGAAAACATCATTTTTAAAAAGACTTCTACTCTCAGAATATCACCTACAAAGGGTTACTATATGATCAACTGTAAGCTTCTCAGGTGGCCCAGTGGTAAAGAATCCACCTGCCAATGCAGAAGAGACAAGAGGTGAGGGAGCCCATCAATCTTGGACATCAGTGGACTTCTACAGCCTTTGTAGAGAGAACCTGCAGTTTTCACCACTGCTCTACCCAACTGATCGCTGCCACTCTGAGTGCCTGAGCCCCTGACCCAACACCAAGATGGTTCTCCTCAACTAGAACTTCACCAAGGACAAAAAGGAGAGTAAAAGGACGTAGCAGTCTCCACCACCTAGAACCCCAAGAGCCCAAGCTGTCACTGTTACCACAGATACTTGCAGCCTGACTTGGTCACTGAAGACCCCATAGTCTTAGCCAAAGTTTACTTCAGATGACAAGAAAGCATACTATGCTCACGTACCCTCTCCATAACTGGAGATTCTGCACCTTACCCAGCTGGTGCCTTTACAGCCAAATGCAGGGTTAAAGTTTCCTCAAAGGTATCCAAAAGGCTGGAAGAGATAAGTGATCTCTCAAATGTGTAAACATCAAAGCAAAGTCACTAGACACATGAAAAACACAAGAACATGACACCACCAAAGAAATACAGTGACATTTTTGGTAAATAACTCCAAAGAAATAAAGATCTATAAATTACATGAAAAAGAATTCAAAATAATGACTTAATGAAGCTCAGGGAAATTCAAGAAAGCACAGATAGATAACTCAATGGACTCGAGTAAACAATAAATGAGCAAAACAGGAAGTTAATTAAAGAGATAGAAATAATAATAATAAAGGAATCAAGCATAAATTCTGGAGCAGACGAATACAGTGAATGAGATGAAAAATACCATGGAAGCTTCAACACACACTTGATTAAGCAGAAGGAAAAAAATCTAAAAACTTGAAGAGAGAGTGCTTCACAATATGAATAGGAAGAAAAAGAAATGAAAGTAAAAGAGTGAAAAAAGTCTATGCCATTGATGGAGTGCCATTTAACAATCTAATAAACAAATTATAGGTATCCCAGAGGGAGAAGGGTGGAGCAGGAAGATATAATGGCTGAAAAATTCCCAAATCTGGGAGGAGAGATGGACATCCAAGTACATGTAGAATCAGTTCAGTTCAGTTCAGTTGCTCAGTCGTGTCTCTTTGCCACCCCATGAATCTCAGCACGCCAGGCCTCCCTGTCCATCACCAACTCCCAGAGTTCACTCAGACTCACGCCCATCGAGTCAGTGATGCCATCCAGCCACTTCATCCTCTGTCGTCCCCTTCTCCTCCTGCCCTCAATCCCTCCCAGCATCAGAGTCTTTTCCAATGAGTTAACTCTTCGCATGAGGTGGCCAAAGTACTGGAGCTTCAGCTTCAGCATCATTCCTTCCAAAGAACACCCAGGGCTGATCTCCTTTAGAATGGACTGATTGGATCTCCTTGCAGTCCAAGGGACTCTCAAGAGTCTTCAACACCACAGTTCAAAAGCATCAGTTCCTTGGTGCTCAGCTTTCTTCACAGTCCAACTCTCACATCCATACATGACCACTGGAAAAACCATAGGCTTGACTAGACAGACCTTTGTTGGCAAAGTAATGTCTCTGTTTTTCAATATGCTATCTAGGTTGGTCATAACTTTTCTTCCAAGGAGCAAGCGTCTTTTAATTTCATAGCTGCAGTCACCATCTGCAGTGAATAAAGGTACCCAAATATATTCAACCTGAAGTCTCACAGAGACATTTTTGTATGGAATGTTTAAAAATATAACACCAAAAAATAATGATATCATGGAGAAAACAAAAGAAATGATAGAATGGTGATTGCCAGGGGTAAAGGTGGAGGGGATGGGGAGATATAGGTCAAAGGGTACAAAGTTATGAGTAAGTTCTTAGATGAGTAAGCTCTGTGGATACACTGTACAGCATAGTAACTCTAGTGAATAATGTGGTATTCTGTACTTGAAATTCAGAGAGTAAATCATGTGTTCTCAACACACACACAAAAATTGAGATAAGTATATGAGCTGATGGATGTCTTAGTTAACTTGATTGTATAAATCAAGTTAACATTGTGTTACAATGTTTATGTACATCAAATCATAAGGTTATGCAATTTAAGTATATACAATATTAATTATTCTGCAATAATGCTGTAAAACATAATAAATTTGTACATGAAACTAGTGAGTTATTGAATTGCAGTTTCCTTATTTGTATTTAAACTCACACTTTATTTGTAGAAAAATATAATCAGTCCACCTATTACTTTTAAATCACTTTTGTTTCTTTTAAGTTAATTAGAGATTTCATGGTACTATTAGTATGGAACTTGGAGGATCAAAACTCTACTGTAGCATTAATTTTAATAAAATGCTAGTGTCTGACTCTGGTTCATGGCAGAAAGGTGTAGAAAAACAATCAGCTGAGATAGTCAAGTTTACTTTTATAACATTTTAAAATTTAAGAGGAATAAAAATTGAATCTATCAAATTTATATTATATATAATGTATTCCTTCTGTTTCTAATCTTTGAAATTTCTCATTCAATTTTACATCATCTTTACCAATAACAATTCCTATCACTCTTGATTAAAGAAGATGAGCTTCGTTTCTTTTTTAATTAAAGTTTTATTTTAAGAGTTTCGATATTTTAATGATAAATAGTAGACCAAAATTTCCAAACATTCATTTGGGTTACTCCCAAATGAATAGAGAAAATCCATAATTAAGTTTTCTATATATGAAAGAAGTTTTGCATTATACTAGAGTAATATTTATTTTGAAGTATTTTGAATGTTACAGGGACACAAAAATTGAGTGGGTTTTCATGACATCACAAGCTTTACAGCAGATTTGAGAGATTTTGATTTCATACTGTTATTTAACTTTTTGTTTTTTTAAGACAAGAAGCTGGCCACAAAACATTCAAGAGGGCTAGAAGCCTATAATCAAGAAATTGCTTTAATGAACATTTCAAATTTAGTTAATTCACAAATAAGTTTTTCTTTTGTAAAATTACCTTGAAGTCCTGGGAGCAGGGGCCAGGCTTGGACAAGGACTAGGTGGAAAGTAATGGAAAAAGAATTCAGACCACATAAAATCTCTAACTTTTTAAAAATAGAAACTGAAGGTAATCGGTTTCTGTGTATGTGTTCTGCACCCGAAGGTCAATGTGTATAGTGTGAGGTGGGTAAGGGTGGGGTCCCTATAATCCCAGGCAATTCTCTAGACTCCCCTGAAGTGTTCTACAATTCAACTCAATTCTGACACTATTTACCCAAAGATATCATGACATTTCACAGATTGAGAGCTCAGATCCCGTGAGAGTGCTCTCTTCTCCCCCTCCTCTCCCACTTCAGTCACCAGTCACTAACTGCAAGCCCAGAATTATTGCAGATACTTCTGACCAACGGGCAATAAACCAGAGAAGCCTATAACCTTATCCATGGGTTAGATTCTTTTGTTATAGCAGCTCACAGAACTCAGAAACATTTTATTGAGTAGATTACCAGTTGATTATAAAAAGATGTAATTCAGGAACAGCCTGATGGAAGAAATGCACAAGGCAAGGCGTAGGGAAAGCGCCAGGCATTTCTGTGCCTCTCGGAGCATCACGCTTGGACCACCTTTACATGTTCACCCATCCAGAAGCTCTCGAAATCCCGTCCCTCAGGGGTTTTTTGGAGATTTATTACAAGAAATGAAAGGTTAAATCATTGGTTGCTGGAGATTTTCTCATTTTCTTTTCCCAAAAGTTGGGCTAGGTAAAGAGGTGGGGTGAGATTGAAAGTTTAAACCCCTCTGGTCTGGCAAACAGCCCCCCTACCCCCAAGTCATTTCATTAACATAACTAGAGACACCTTTCTGGCTCTTGACACTTAGGAAATTCCAGGAGATTTTGGAGCTTTGTGCCAACAGTAGGGTCAAAGAGCAAATAAACCCTTTTTATTATAAATCACAATATCACAGTGCTATTTTTATACTTCAGTCTGTGACTACGATGTATTAAAGGAAACCTATTAAAATCAAGTATGTTTTCTAATTTTCCTCTCACTGCTAAAGGATAATTCTGTTTTCTCACCCAATACCATACTATTCCAGTTAAGATTCAGATGTGTAAATAAGCAGTATACTTTGCTTCCTTGCATTTGTTAAATTAGGTTTGCAGAAAATGTATTATTAGGAAAAATTTTACACAGATGAGAAATGGAATATTTCCTGCCATATCAGTAAATAAGGATGTCACAGTCATCAGAGACTGCAGCTCTCCAACATGGACTGGTCAGCCTTAAGGGCACTCAAGAAGGAGAAGAATACCTGTGATCTAGCAGCCATCAGACTGAAGCCTCTCCCTAGAGTGAGCCCCAGGGGAGTTCAGGATGTAAAACCACAGGACGTATGTGTGCATTCTAAGTCACTTCAGTCATGACCAACTCTGCAAACCCGTGGACTATAGCCCACTAGGCTCTTCTGTCCATGGGATTCTCTAGGCAAGAATAGTGGAGTGGGCTACCATGCCCTCCTCAGGGGATTTTCCCAACCCAGGTATCAAACCTGCATCTCCTCCATTACCAGGTGGGTTCTTTGCCACTAATACCACCTAGGAAGCCCCAAAACAGGATGCTGGCCCCAGTAGCTGAGATACATAGAAAAGGAATGATTTCAGTGAGCCCAGACTCTTGTGTTTTCGCAAACATAGGGAAGTGTTAAATTCCTTAACTTGGAGTATCTGGTTTTCTTTAATTAACAATAATCTTTTGATGTTCGGACAATCTGTTTTTTGTTTGTTTTTTGTAAAACGTTTATATAATCTTGCTCCTCCCCTCACCTTCTCAGAACAGTGCTCTCAGGGTTATTTGGGATGTTGTCTCCTGGGCTTTGAAATATTAAAAATTCAGCTATTAGATGGTAAATATTTTTAAGTCCAAATATACACATGTATATATACAATTGACAGTATGTTATATATCGTATATAATTTTATATATTATATATACATACATGTAATACATATGTTGTCTTTGTTGTTGTTCTTGTTAGTTACTAAGTCGTATCTGACTCTTTGTGACCCCATGGACTGTAGCCCACCAGGCTCCTCTGCCCATGGGATTTCCCAGGCAAGAATACTAAAGTGAGTTTCCATTTCCTTCTCCAGGGGATCTTCCCGAGTCAGAGATCAAACCCGTGTCTCCTGCATCTCCTGCTTGGCAGGTGGATTCTTTACCACTGAGCCACCTGGGAAAACTGTGTGTGTGTGTGTGTGTGTGTGTGTGTAAATATATATATGTATATATATCCAGATGGACCCCAGAACTAAATTATGGGTTTCTAAAGAGACAGCTTAGCAGAAGAAAAAGGGGAAATTCTGAGAATAAAGGAAATAAACTTTCCTGAAAAATAGTTACTGCTCGCAGTGACCACTCTGTGTGCTTTGTTTCATAGCTGCAACTCAATTTCTTTTTTGCTGTGAGGCTCTTAGGAAGGGTCTGATTTTCTGATCATTGATTTCTATTTAGTGGGCGGGGAGATCTTAGAAGGCCAAGCACAAAGACAAGGAAGTATGTTCAATGGTGAAGCCAAATGAAGAATATTGGAGGCCCTAGTTCTGTCCCCCTCTGAGATGTTTGGAAGAGATTGGCTCTGATCTAATACCTTTTGGCACTGCTCTGTCTACAGACATGCAAACTTGAAACCCAGCCAATCATAACAGTCCCTGCCCACTCGAGTAATCACAGGCATTTCAGAGTTTAGTCTTACACTTTGGCCATGAGTTTATAATGAAAATATGCTACTCAGTGTTTGCAGAATGAGGAAAGCTAACTGGCCAGGTGGATTTTTCCAAGCTGTCAGTTATTTCTAGAATTTAGAAGTATTTTCCTTTTTTTCTCTCTCTCTCTTTTTAACATTGACACTTTGCTTGCACATAGTTCAGTTTGCACTCCTTCTTTTTTATCATCTGATGTTTCTACAAGTAGAAATTTACTTTGATGAAAACCTTGTAGTTGCCTGTCAAAATTAAAAATCCAGTTAAGTACAATTTTCTCTTGAAGAATTTCATGAATGCTGCTTTCTTAGGACAGCCTTATATCACAAAGGGTCTCTTTCAGGCATCACTGTTGCCAGTCAGAATCAATGACAGACCTATCATAACACCTTCCAGCAGTTTACTGCTTTCTTCCTGTATCATTCCTATATCATTTATTCAGCTCATGTATATGGAAATTGTAGAAAGCAAGAAAGTGAAGTCAAACAATTGTGTCTAGCTCTTTGTGACCCCATGGACTGTAGCCTGCCAGTCTCCTCTGAAAGTCAATGTGATTTTCCAGGCAAGAATACTAGAGTGGGTTTCCATTTCCTTCCCCAGCATGTCTCCCTAACCCAGGGATTGAACCCAAGTCTCCAGCACTGAGGCAGACTCCTTGCCATCTGAGCCACCAGGGAAGTCCAAGTAGAAAGTAAGGGGCAGATCAACCGTGATGGTGTCCTGGGTCTCAAAGATTGTGTCCTGGATCCTTCCTGGGCCTTCTAGGAAGGCAAATTAGGGGGAAAAGATAGGTCAGTTCAGTTCATTCGCTCAATCGTGTTCAACTCTTTGTGACCCCATGAACTGCAGCACGCCAGGCCTCCCTGTCCATCACAAACTCCCGGAGCCTACCCAAACTCATGTCCATTGAGTCAGTGATGCCATCCAACCATCTTGTCCTCTGTCATCCCCTTCTCATGCCCTCAATCTTTCGCAGCATCAGCATCTTTTCAAATGAGTCAGCTCTTTGCATCAGGTAACCAAAGGATTGGAGTTTCCGCTTCAACAACAGCCCTTCCAATAAACACCCAGGACTGATCACCTTTAAGATGGACTTGTTGGATCTCCTTCCAGTCCAAGTGACTCTCAAGAGTCTTCTCCAACACCACAGTTCAAAAACATGAATTCTTTGGCACTCAGCTCTCTTCATAATCCAACTCACATCCATACATGACTACTGGAAAAACCATAGCCTTGACTAGACAGACATTTGCTAGCAAAGTAATGTCTCTGCTTTTTAATATGCTGCCTAAATTGGTCATAACTTTCTTTTCAAGGAGTAAGCATCTTTTAATTTCATGGCTGCAATCACCATCCGCAGTGATTTGGGAGCCCAGAAAAATAAAGTCAGCCACTATTTCCACTGTTTCCCCATCTATTTGCCATGAAGTGATGGAACAAGATGCCATGATCTTAGTTTTCTGAATGTTGAGCTTTAAGACAGCGTTTTCAATATGCACACATAATATGCAATACATTTCTATAGATATGGTGGGATGAATGCTATTTTTTTTCCTGATTATGGCCATATGAATGGAGTTACCTTTCACACACTTATATTCTGTTCTCCCTAATCTAGCGCTTTCTCGATGCACACCCAGGCAGGTTTACCCATTTCTTGTTGATACATATTAACTTTGTCTGCAGTTATATGCTGAACAGTCCCTTTCTTCCCTTAGCAGAAACATGATTTTCATGGTCATGCCAAGTTAGGACTTCCCAGGTAGGGTTAGTGGTAAAGAACCTGCCTGCCAATGTAGGAGACATGAGAGATGAGGGCTCGATCCCAGGGTAGGGAAGATCTCCTGGAGTAGGAAATGCAACCCACTCCAGTGTTCATGCCTGGAAAATTCCACGGACAGGAGGAGTCTGGTGGGCTATAGTCCCCGGGGTTGCAAGAGTCAGACCTGACTGAACATATGCACACATAAATAAAACAGGTTAAACTTTAATCTGTATGATTGCTTTAAAAGCAATGAGAAGGAGTCGATAATGTCATCTTGAGACACATCTATCTAGGGAGAATCCCTTGCATAGTTTTAGTCAAGGGAGGGCTATCAAGATGGGAGGAGGGGTTACACCCCTTGCTGGCTCATAAGATTCAAGTGCATTCTCCCAAATGTGTTCACCCAGGCTCAGTATTCTAGTACTCTGCTATCAAGGCCCAGAATTCAATATAGAAGTGTTTTCCAGGGAATATGAAGTTAGCCTCCTAAATAACTGTAATAACTCCTAATAATTCTCTTAAAGAGTTAACGCTAACTCTTACTATTATCAACTAAAAATTGGCACTTGCCAAGAGCATTGCAAACGACTGAACATCAAAGGACATTTGCCATCTGTCTCTGTGGAGATTGACCCCTTTGCTACTGTAGCTGTTGACCTTGAAAACCCTCTGGAGGAGTTCAGGGTGGAGGGAGGCACTCTGTGAAGGGAATTTTGTGGGACAGGTCTTTAGATAGTTGGGTGTTTTTAGGAACAGTCTGTACTATCTCAATCCTCTCATCTTCTCACATCTAGCAAAGCACTGAATCCCTTCATGGTGACATCAGACCCTCCATCCTCTCCAAAACCCTACATATTGGCTTTCCCCCATGTCTCTTTGGAGCAGTCTCTCAGAGCTATCTAAGTTGCTGCCTCCCAGGCTGCAGTCCTCATTTTGCCCCAAATGAAACTTAATTTGGACTCTCAAGTTGTGCATCTTTTTTTAGCTGACACTGAAATCACAAGCCTGGTTTTCCAAGCACTCTGCTCTTCAGCTCAAGATGTAAGTCTTTTTAAATGCTACAAAGGATAGGTTCTGGCTTTCATTCTATGACTTCTTTTGATAACCTATTGTCTTCCTTCAGAGCATATATGGCCAGTAAAACAGTTCACCAATTTACTAATCCTTATAAATAATATTTATCTCATGAATTTCCTGCGAAGAGCTACAAAACCAATCATTAGCTCTTCAGTTGTACTTCAGTCCACGACAGGTGGTGAAAAATGGGATTCCAATAAGTTCAACTGACTTCTTTGGATTTTGAAAATAATGCATACTGCACTTGAGAATATGATTTTACCTGTTTATTTGAAGGACTCGGAAGGATCACAGTCCTGAGTGTGCCCCAGAGAAAGATGATTCTGCAGTAGTTTCAGGCTGTGGTACAAGTAACCCTTCTACTTAACTCCAATGATTTAGCCAGTTTCATGAGGCAAGGGGTTTTTTTGATAGTTAGGACAAGATGTCTCATCTCTGGAAAGCCACAGAAGGATTAGAGCAAGACCATACCATCTTTAGCAAAGAAAAAGTCGCCATTTGAAAAACAGCTTCTTATGTCCTACCAGACCCAACTAGATACTGAGCAACAGAACAGGTGATATCAAGTGGTGGTGTGATATGAGACATCCAGCAACAGCTGGTCACTGTCTAAGTCACCAAATCATGTTAGATTGATAAAATGATAATAAAAATAAAATGGTAGAAATAATGAATTTGGTATTGAGCCCAACCAATTCTGAAGGGCTTGGACAAATTATTCAAAATATTCAATATATTCAAATTATTCAAAATATACGTCAAGGCTGTATATTGTCATCCTGCTTATTTAACTTCTGTGCAGAGTACGTCATGAGAAAAGCTGAACTGGAAGAAATACAGCTGGAATCAAGATTGCCAGGAGAAATATTAATAACCTTAGATATGCAGATGACACCACCCTTATGGCAGAAAGTGAAGAAGAACTTAAAAGCCTCTTTATGAAAGTGAAAGAGGAGAGTGAAAAAGTTGGCTTAAAGCTCAACATTCAGAAAACGAAGATCATGGCANATTCCTATGCTGAAATCACCCTAAACAAGCTGCTGACAACAGTGACTTATGGTAACTTTCAAGCATATTATTTTAGAAGGGAAAAAGGAAGAGAGAGATAGAGAGAGAAGGAGCTAGGGAGAAAGAAGGAAGAAAGAAAAAAGAGAATTAAGGAAAAAGAGAAAAGAACACAGCCTGTAATTCAAACACACAGAAATTCTGGACAAGCATATGTTATTGAAAAAATGTTTATGTATTTCTTTCACCAAAAGCTCACATGCTTTCCAGGTAGTCAGGGCAACTTCCTGCTTTATCATAAAACCTAATACTTCTCTTTAATTTTCCCATATCCCCCAAGCAATGCATTAGGCCAAAGTTCTCATGAATTATTAAATCCCCCAGCACATTTAAACTAATCCCTTTTTATAATTTGAAAGGGTTTCAAAAGCCTCTTGCTCATGAATTCACCAAACCAAAATATGAGGCTTTATTATTCAAAATGCACTTTGTGCTAAGGACTCAGTTAAATGCTGGAGACATAAAATCAAATAAGACATGTCTTTAAGAAACTCACGCTTTCGAAAAACACATACACAGATGATGACAACACAGTGCAATAGATGTTGTTACAGAGCCAAGGCTGGCCAGGGTTATGTTAGGAGAAACAACGAAGCTCATGGAATGTGAATGAGAGCAAGCAAACCACAAGCAAGAAACTGAGTCCTGTGATGTGTAACGGGAAGTTGTAAAATGCATGGCTAAAGAAATAGAGACAAGGTCATATGAAACGTGAGAGAATTTGTGCTCATAGGCAATGGGGAAGCATTAAAAAGCTTAACTGTAGGAACGGTATTTTTCACTTTGCATGGAACCCCAGGGAATGTATTTGGGAGCGGAGAACAGAGGCCATTGCAGCTGTTCAAGTGAGAATAAATGATACCTGAATTTTTACTGCAAAGAGATCAAACCTGACAATCCTAAAGGAAATCAGTCCTGACTATTCATTGGAAGGACTGAAGGTGAAGGTGAAGCTCTAATACTTTGGCCACCTGATGCAAAGAGCTGACTCACTGGAAAAGACCCTGATGCTGAGAAAGACTGAAAGCAGGAGGAGAAGGGGGATGACAGAGAATGAGATGGTTAGATGGCATCACTGAAGTGAAGGACATGAGTTTGAGCAAGCTCTGGAAGTTTGTGATGGACAGGGAGGTGTGGCGTGCTGCAGTCCACGAGGTCGCAGAGTCGGACAGACCACTGAGCGACTGAACTGAACTGAACTGGAGTGTCAGATTCTTTTCGACACCGTGGACTATAGCCTGCCAGACTCCTCAGTCCATGGAATTCTCCAGACAAGAATGCAGAGGTGGGTTGCCATTTCTGTCTCCAGGGGATCTTCCCGACGCAGGGATTGAACCCTGTCTCCTGCATTACAGGCAGATTCTTTACCATCAGGGCTAACATATTTTGTATACATAAACACACACACATATTTCGAACTTAGATCCAAAATGCAAAGAAAGGATAGAAAGGAATAAAATGAACATAAAAGAGGTAGTTACTTTTCATGTGATATTTCCTCACATCCATTTAATGGGGGGGGGCAATTATTTTTTCTTAAAGGAGAAATTACTTGATTTGACACTCATTTTTTCTTTTTAAATTAAACGGAAACAAAACCAAAAAAATAACCACAAAACAAACTTAGCAAATACTCCTGGATGCAGCTTAAGGGATCATAGACTATTGAGCTGTGTTTCCTCAATTGGAAAAGTACAAGGGGTAGGTTACCCCGAGGAAAAATGAATGACTTCCCTCTAGGGCATTCTGTCCCTGCCCAAGAGTCTATATTTAAATAAATATTCTCTGTTAAGTAAAGGTCAGAAATCTGTGGTTGTGGCTGCAATGTTAGGAATCGCTGGCCCTAACAAGTGAATGTGTGAAAGAACGTCATGTGAAAAGAAACTAAAGACACAAAACATTTCTCAACAATTTTTCTCCTGTTGCTTTGGTTGAATCCAAATATTTTACCATCTTCTGCCAGCTTAGGATTCAAACATGCACTGTGAGCATCTGAAGAGCAAAATCTCAAGAGGCCAAGAAAAGCATGAGCTAATCCTGTAGGTTTCCCAGTCACTTGCAAAATAGCCTTTCATAGTAAGAAACATCCAGGAAGGTGAAAGACTGAGCTGGCATTTTCAGCAACAGGCTCAGAATGAAGACATACGATCTTTTTTCTTAAGACTGATGTTTACTCATTGATGATTTTTTTTTTCTAGCTCCAAAAAAAATTTAATTAAGCTTTTTTTTCTAATACGATCAAGTCACTGAGATTTTTATAGGGCAGAGAAGTTATTGGGGGGAGTTATGTAGAACTCCAAAAGTCTCGTCC
This sequence comes from Neotragus moschatus, assembly GCA_006410615.1. Classification (NCBI taxonomy): domain Eukaryota; kingdom Metazoa; phylum Chordata; class Mammalia; order Artiodactyla; family Bovidae; genus Neotragus; species Neotragus moschatus. The sequence goes on from SJYA01000280.1 coordinate 2,001,267, forward strand.
TTGGTTGGTCTCTTCATCCAGTCCTCTAGCTAGTCCTTCACTCTACCAATAAGGTATGATTTGAACCTCTTCACACTGTTCCACTTCTCACGGCTTTGTACGTTCTGTCTGCTTCAGTGAGGTATCCCTGATTTTCTCCAGTAGGGAGAATTAGTCCTTTTATTAATCTAGACCTGCTCAGTCCCATATGGTAGCCGCTAGTGACACACTGCTAAAAAGCACTTGAATTTTGGCTGGTCTAAATTGAGATGAACTGCCTAAGTGTAAGGAGAAGACAATGGCACCCCACTCCAGTACTCTTGCCTGGAAAATCCCATGGACGGAGGAGCCTGGTGGGCTGCAGTCCATGGGGTCGCTAAGAGTCGGACACGACTGAGCGACTTCACTTTCACTTTTCACTTTCCTGCATTGGAGAAGGAAATGGCAACCCACTCCAGTGTTCTTGCCTGGAGAATCCCAGGGACAGAGGAGCCTGGTAGGAGGCCATCTGTGGGGTTGCAGAGAGTCGGACACGACTGAAGCTACTTAGCAGCAGTAACAGCAGCGTAGTGTAAAACACATGCCAGGTTTCAAAGATTTAATAGAGAAAAAGAAGTTAAAATATCTTATTAATCTTTTGGGGTATTGATTATACATAGACATGAAAATACTTTGCATGTGTTAGGTTGCATGATATATCTCATTAAAATCAATTTCAGCTGTTCATTCTTACCTTTTCACATGGCTAATAGAAAATGTAACTTACATATGTTGATCAACATTCTGTTGAGTATTACTACTCTAGAGCTTGTCTATCGCGATCATTAAACTTCTACGCAACTTCTACGCAAAATCTAATACTTTGATATATCTATTCTAACAGATCGATTTTCATTCATGGGAAGGGTCACGTTCTATTTATCTCTTGTCTTGTTGCCTATGACAACACCTAGAACTTACTAGATATATAATTTTTAAAATCTATAGCACAAGTGGAAATGGAAATGAAAGTATAAGAAAATATTTTACAAAAAATTGTATTGCTCAAATTATTTAAAACATTATTACTGAGTAAAATGGTGTGGGATTACATTTTTCTTTCCGGTTCTTGGTGGGTATTTGCTAGTTCATTATTCAAAAGTTGTGAATTCTACCACTAAAACTAGGTCCTACCCCTTTAAAAAGTTGGTGATATGCTTAATGTCAAGAAGAAATATAGATTTTTATTGGCAACCTGAGACATCTTAGCTAATACTCTCTTAACCAAAAAATACTGCATGTTTTCTAACTTTTCTCTTTACCCCAATAAGAGAGTATTAAATAAAAGTAAAACAATTTCATCACTGCTATCATTGCGTTTGGTGTACCAATTTCTCTCTAGGTTAAATTTAGGTACCTACATAGCTGTTTAAATTCTTTCAAAACACTCAACTATCATTGAGTAAATAATTATTCAAAATGCTAAGTAGTATTCCAATAAACTAAAAGAACACTTGTTTTTTTTTTTTAATGTTTACTCAAACAAAATCTACGTAAACCAAGTGCTTGGTTACTTTTAATTTTTTATTCATCAGCATCAAGTACCTCAGACATAAAAAACTGCTTATTTTTACAAGAGTAAAATTGACAAGGATATTGGTGGTCCAGACATCTCAATGATCCTAAAACCTGGGATAAATCTAATACACAGTAATTGAATCTTGTTTAGAATGATATTTATTTTGATGTGACTTCACTTGCAGTAACTTGCTCTCTGGAGAAATTTAGCTTAAAGGAAATGATGGCTTTTGGAAGATGCTATTTCCATGGTTTAGTAAGGATCATGATATACTTCCCTATTTTAATATAATCACTTGAAAACTTTTGAATTGCTCCTTTCTGTTTTGCTTTCTACTCCATTCCTGTTTTGGGTTTGACATCTTCGTTCTCTTGTTATTTTTCCCCTTACTACTTGCTTCTTTTAAAAGGCCTTGTTAACACTCATTAATGAGTGCAGTCCAAAAGTCCAAAGCAAACACACAGCAGAAGAAAGGGGATGAAAGAACTGACGTTTCACTCTCCTGGCAGGTGTCAGTGGATCTCAGCAGCAGCTGGGGCCCCAGCCAGTTTTTGTAGGAATTGCTACAAGGCAACCACCCTTTAGTCTTTATACAAGCATAACCAGAAATGCAAGAACTGGCCAAACATTTAAAAGCTAGCTTTTCTTAGACTTGGTTTTCCACAGCATAAGAAAAAAAGCATATTTGTCTTCTCTGTAAAGATAAATTGTCTCCCTCTGCACTGAATATTAAGCCTCCCTTCAAAAGGTGACCACCCTCAAACCATTATCCAAAAACATGTAGGTTATCGGCTTTTGCAAAAAAACTGTAACCTGAGAGTCATTAACAAAGACATTGGTTTTTCTAGATAGCCATCAGATTGACTAGAAAGAAGCCTCCGAGTGTATTTTTTTATTTGATTTTGCTAATCTCATGAGAAAGTTTTGACTTTTAGTCTCTTATGCATGAGAATGATACTTTATTTCCTTTACTGTTTGCTCACTTAGTATAATAGCCTTAGCATAGTAGCCTTTATGTTACTCGTATACCACAGATGTTTATTTAGCAAATTAATTCCTTTTCAACACATATTTATTGAGCTTATGCTACAGTATATATCAGAACCATTGAAGGAGCTGGAAAAACATTGATGAACAAAACAGGAAATAATCTTGTCTCTCATGAAGCATAAGGGAAACAAACAATAAATATGCTAAACAAATATAATGTATAATATGGTAGATAATGTTAAGTGCTAAATGAACAGTACAAAAAGGGAAGTTTAACATCTCTAGATTACAATTTTAGGTAATATATCAGGGAAGATACCACTTAAAAACTGTTCTAAAGGAACAAGTATTACAAAACCTTTTGTCATAGTTACAAAAGGAATATGTGTTCACTGAAGGGGGAAAAGACAATTCAGAATCTTAGAGAAAATCGAAATAATCATCTGCAATTCCTTCATTCACAATTAATCTGTACTTAAAAGATGATGCAGATTGATCCTAGTAGTTCTTTAGAGGTGGCTGGGTTTAACGTGTGTGTGTGTGTGTGTGTGTGTGTGTGTGTGTGTGTGTGTGTGATAGAGAGAGACCAAGCTATTTAGAGAACTGAAATACAACTCAGTTTCAACAATGTGAATCCCATTTTTATGTAAATAGTCTTCAAAAACAATTTTTAAAACTTTTCATCTTATGTTGTTAAAAGGATACTGAGAGTATAATTATGCATATATTCTTGCAAGTGATTCTTTTTTGAATAAAACTATCATGTAAATAATGATATATGTAAATAATACGTGAATCCAGACACATTAAAAATTGTTTAACTTTAGAATTGTCGTCATCGATTACGCGACTTTTACTGCTATGGTCAGAGTTTCAGAGTGACTGCGGACCTGTATATTTGCCAATTTGGATACTTTAGGTATGAGGAGAAAAAGCTCTGATTCAGTGGGCTTAAACAATAATGAGTTTATGATGCATGAATAAACCATGCTATCAAGGGTTTTCAGAGTTGGCTAATTTAGGAGCTCAGTGTTGTCTTTTCCCACTCTCCTACCATCGTAATGATGATTTTGTCCACAGACCTGAACAGGTGCTGGGCAGCAAATGCTTCAGATGCAAACGCTGAAGACGCATGCGCGCTTGCACCCTGTGATGCTGGGGCTGGGATCTGCAAAGCCCATTTCCCAGTGGTGGCTCCCTGTTAGGCTCTGCCAGGAGGGAGCATAAGACGGAGACTAAGCAGAGGCAGAGAAGTGGACGGCTCTTCTCGCTTTCCTGTCTTGTCAAGTAAGTGAAAGTGAATGTCGCTCAGTCCCGTCCAACTCTTTGTGACCTCCATGGACTACACAGTTCATAGAATTCTCTAGACCAGAATACTGGAGTGGGTAACTGTTCCCTTCTCCAGGGCATCTTCCCAACCCAGGGATCAAGCCCAGGTCTCCCGCATTGCAGGCAGATTCTTTACCAGCTGAGCTACAAGGCAAGCCCATCCACACAGTAACTCTTGCCACAAGCAACAGCCCTTCCTCCTAGTACTCCCAGATGACTGCAGTTTGGATGTGCTTCTACAGTCCCTCAGCCAGTCTCCTTTCACCCATCAGCGGGCGTTCCCTCCTGGAGGCAGAATAATATCTGTTGGACCTTTCCCTCTGTTCCCTCAACTATAAGAGTAGCAGATATTTCCCAGCAGTTACCACACTCATGATACCTTCATGTTGTTTCTTTAGATTTTTTTTTTTTTTTGGCCTTTTCAGTTCCCAAATTCATGATTAATTATTCTTCTTACACTAACTCATCTATATTGAAATGATCATTGTGATTTCCGATTCCTTACTGGATCCTGCTATTACTAAGTTGCTTCAATCACGTCCAACTCTGTGCTACCCCATAGACGGCAGCCCACCAGGCTCCCCTGTCCCTGGGATTCTCCAGGCAAGAATATTGGAGTGGGTTGCCCTTTCCTTCTCCAATGCATGAAGTGAAGACGCTCAGTCATGTCCTACTCTTAGCCATCCCATGAACCGCAGCTTACCAGGCTCCTCCATGGGATTTTCCAGCCAGAGTACTGGAGTGGGGTGCCATTGCCTTCTCCTGGTACTATCCTCATGGTGACAAGATGGCTGCTTCAGATCCAGTTTCACTTCTTTAGACAACAATACCCTATGACCAGGAATGAATTCTCTCTCTCAGTTCTTTTGAAAAAAGAAGAAATCTTTTCCAGAGGCCACCATGCACAAATCTTCTAATGTGTCATTGGCAAGAATTATGTCATAAGGGCCTGTTTAAATCAATTCCAGTCAAAGGATATAGAATCACTATATAAATAAACTAGTTAAGATTGTTAGAAAGGTTGGAGAAGCCAGATTTTCCTGAAATATATGTAACAGATTAGATTCTTGATGAAACCAAGGGTTTATTTTAAAAAGGAAAGAAGGAGGCTGGTAAAATGCTATAAAGTTGATAGCTAGCAGTGTCTTCCATCATAATTTATTGAAAATCTATAAATTTTATTTATCAAATAAAAACCTGGTAATATTTAGCTTTATTGGCATCTTTTGCTCTATGAATAGCTTCAGATGCTATTATTGTGAGAACTTAATATTGGATATGGAATTTCCATAGTTTGAAGAAGTTCCACAGAAGAGGATGTTGTAAATTTTTATTTGAACTTGAATAAAGAGCATGTGAAAGTGCTGCACTCAATATGCCAGCAAATTTGGAAAACTCAGCAGTGGCCACAGGACTGGAAAAGGTCAGTTTTCATTCCAATTCCAAAGGAAGGCAATGCCAAAGAATGCTCAAACTACTGCACAATTGCACTCATCTCACATCCTAGTAAAGTAATGCTCNGGATTGGGGGCAGGAGGAGAAGGGGACGACCGAGGATGAGATGGCTGGATGGCATCATTGATTTGATGGACGTGAGTCTGAGTGAACTCTGGGAGTTGGTGATGGTTAGGGAGGCTTGGTGTGCTGTGATTCATGGGGTTGCAAAGAGTTGGACACGAGTGAGCGATTGAACTGAACTGAACTGAAAGAGCATGTGGGCTTCCCAGGTAGTGCAGTGGTAAAGAATCTGCCTGCCAATCCTGGAGACAGGAGATACAGGAAATGACAACCCATTTCAGTATTCTTCCCTTGAAAATTTCATGGAAAGAAAAGCCTGGCAAGTAAGCCGCAGTCCATGAAGTCACAAAGAATGTGATGCAACGGAGCACGTGTGTATGTAATGTATATAATCTCAGATATGATTATTTTGACATGTGACAGACTTTATTTTCTTAGNCCCATTTCAGTATTCTTCCCTTGAAAATTTCATGGAAAGAAAAGCCTGGCAAGTAAGCCGCAGTCCATGAAGTCACAAAGAATGTGATGCAACGGAGCACGTGTGTATGTAATGTATATAATCTCAGATATGATTATTTTGACATGTGACAGACTTTATTTTCTTAGGCTCCAAAATCACTGCAGATGGTGACTGCAGCCATGAAATTAAAGGACACTTGCTCCTTGGAAGAAAAACTATGACAAACCTAGACAGCATATTAAAAGCAGAGACATTACTTTGCCGACAAAGGTCCATCTAGTCAAAGCTGTGGTTTTTCCAGTAGTCATGTATGGATGTGAGAATTGGAACATAAGGAAAGCTGAGTGCTGAAGAATTGATGTTTTTGAGCTGTGGTGTTGGAGAAGAGTTTTGAGAGAACCTTGGACTGCAAGGAGATCAAACCGGTTTATCCTAAGCGAAGTCAACCCTGAATATTCATTGAAAGGTCTAATGCTGAAGTTCCAGTACTTTGGCCCCCTGATGCAAAAATTGACTCATTGGGAAAGACCCTGATACTGGGAAAGATTGAAGACAGGATGAGAAGGGGACGACAGAGGACGAGATGGTTGGATGGCATCACTGACTCAATGGACATGAGTTTGAGCAAGCTCTGGGGGTTGGTGATGGACAAGGAAGCCTGGCATGCTGTAGTCCATGGGATCACAAAGAGGCAGACACAACTGAGAGACTGAACTTAACTGAATGATTATTTTGGATTATTGGCCCATTTCACAGGTGAGGTCTGAGACCCAGAACAATACAGTAGCTTTTCAAGACCCCAAAGTAAGGTAAAAGCAAAGATGAGCCAGTAGTGTCTCACAGTAACCCTAACTGCCCAAAGAAGTCATTTTATTATTTTCCAAATCTTGTTTGTCAAAATAAAAGTGGCTTCTGAAAATGTAACGTTCAGTGTAGCCCTACAACATTTCTGTTATGTTTCAGTAAACTGAACATCTAAATAAAAAGTGATTGGCTTCAGGAAATGTAAAAAGACTATGCATAAATAATTTTTAAAAGCAAATTCACATGTAGAGATTTAAACACCTCAAGTCACAATTGGCATATAATTTATGTTTCATATTAAATATATCTATATCTACCTCTTTATCTGTAATTCAGATATTTGGAGACAAGCAAAGACATTCTTGCCCTTCATTTTTTTGTAAGTTTCCACATAATATAATATATCATATTACATTGTTTTGAAATGTTATACCGATCCTAGTAAATATTACTTATATTTTATATAGTGGGATATGAAGTGCAGGGAGACTATGTGCTTTACCCAAAATAGCAGTGGAAATTAAACAGCCAGATCTGAAATTCAAGCCTAGTACACAAGATAATTGGTCAGGCTATTCATTTATATTTTGGAGGAAATAGCTGATAAGAAACCTGCATCAAATGACTACCTAGATTAGGTGACCACAAGAATTTAGTTCATGTCTGAAAATCTTGGCCTGCAGACCTTATGCATAACTGGAGTCATCAAGACAGTCTGAGAGGTTTTAAAACCTTTATCAATCAATGCATATGAAATACATCATAGCAAAACTGGCATGGCATTCAAATGAAAACTTTGATATAGCAAAGCCTTACGTACTCAGGATAGTCAATCTTCTACGACACTGGGAAATAATTTTACTATACACTTACTTCTGTAATAATCAGAATATACTCTCATGATGGCATTGTTTGGAAAGTATCTATGATTATTTATGAGCTCTGGATCTGAGAAACATAATATGGAAAATAAAATCTATCAAAATTATGTCAAATTCTTTCATGTTTATATCTTTTCAAAGTGTTACATGGATAAAGCCTGATAGACAAGAGTTTCTTAAAATAAAAAGCTTTGATTCTCTGAACCAGATCTTAAAATTTTAGTCTATCAGCTAAAAGACATTTGAAAATTTCATAAGCAACTCACTATCCCAACTTACCATTTATACAATTTTAAAAGGTATAGAGTTTCTAAATAAGCTTCCAAAGTTATTCATTCATGTAGAGTCAAAAGAGAACTTTAAAAAAATTTAATAGATCTATTTAAAATATCAAATAATCCAAAAAAATGACTTTGATTTAAGGAACTATTTTGGATTCAGTAACAGGTAAGTTCTATTCTCTAAAACAGATTAAATAGGAAGGGTGGTATATGCTCAAATGGTATAGAGAATCATTTGTTATTCTAGCATATTCTTTCTCAGTTTGTTGGTTAATAGTCAAGTTAATATTTAATCACTGAGAAGAGTGCTGATATATAACTTCTATACATCACCTTGGTTGTAAGTCACTGATTAATTCATTGTTAAAACTCACTTACTTACATTTACCATAAGTCATTATAGGAAAAAAACGTGGAATCTTTTATTCTGAGCCCAGTAGGTAGAATTCATTCCTTCTCATTGAGAGTGATTTGTGGGTTTATCTGAAATTGGTTTGTAACATAAACTACGGGTTTTTATTTGTGATTTTTGTTATTATTAAATTTAACAGCAGAATCACCAGTAAAGGGGGTCCCTGGTGGGTCAATTGGTAAAGAATCTGCCTGCAATGCAGGAGACCTGAGTTTAATCCTTGGGTCTAGAATATCCACTGGAGAAAGGAATGGCAACCCACTACAGTAATCTTGCCTGGAGAATTGCACTGACAGAGGAGTGGAATAGAGTCCATGGGGTTGCAAACAGTCAGACATGATTGAGTGACTAACATTTTCACCAGAAAAAAGCATCACTTGAATGAACAAATGTAATAAAATAAAACTTGCATAACTTATTACTCAAAGTATAATTTAACAACAACAGCTGTGAGTTTGAGTGCAACTCAAAGTGAAATATTTATCCACTCATAACTTAAGTGAAGCTATGGTTTTTCCAGTAGTCATGTATGGATGTGAGAGCTGGATTATAAAGAAAGCTGAGCACTGAAGAATTGATGCTTTTGAACTGTGGTGTTGGGGAAGACTCTTGAGAGTCCCTTGGACTACAAGGAGATCAAACCAATCAATCCTGAAGGAAATCACCTAAGTATAAGGACTCACCATGGCACCATGATGAACTGAAGAAAAATTTATGGCACTTGGTATTTCAAAAGTCTTTTCATGATCTTAAACTTTAAAAATCATTGTTTGGTAAATTATTGGAGCCTAAAGTATCAGACACAATAAGTGTGATCTTGCATATTACAAGGATGTTCTATAAATTTACTTTTCTTCATGTGGTAATCAACTCACTTCCTATTTAATAATATTTCAAAATTTCCTTAGACACTCTGAGAATTAGAAGCAAAATCTCCATAATCTGAATTTTTAGAATTCTTTTCCACTTGCTGAAGTCTCTGGACAGCACCAGCTGCAAAGATTCAAGATTATTTGTATAAGGAAACTCTCTGAATTTGACTTAACAGCATTTGATAGAGTAATAATTGCTATATTTGTTCATTGTCTTTTGTAGTGATAGGAGATAGGACAAGCTGGGCTAAGTCACAGAGAAAAGACAGCTACTTGACTTAAAAATGGCCTTTTACACAACCTGTTCCTAAGGCTTTTATTAGTTGCTGTTTGAAGCATCCTTGAAACAACTCTAAGATAGACGTGTTCATTAGTCAATAAAAAGGAACATTATTCCACAGCAGGTTAACCCTAACATCATATATACACACACATATACATATAAAAATAGACATCTTATATCAAGCAGAAGCACTACTAGGCCTCTCATGTAACATCTAGAGGTAATTCTGCTTTGAAGTTGGATTGGGTCTCTTTGGGGACTATAATCATTTTTTTTTAATTTTTAAATCAAATTTAAAAAAATAGATTATGCACTCTTGTTTACATTTCTACTGAAGCAAAATATGCCACAGAAAAGTACACACAATCTAAATATAAGGCTCAATACTTAACACATGTTACAAACTGACCACATCCATGAAACCAGCACCAGATGAAGAAAGTCCTAGGCAATTCAAGTCCTGGGCAGGCCCACTGAATTCTGTTCCAGTCGTTACCTCTCCAAGGTAATCACTATTCTAACTTCTAATAAAGATTTTGCCTATTTTGCATAAGTAGAACCAAAGAGTATGTACTTTTCATGTCTGGATTTTGTCATCCAAATTTGCTGCTGCTGCTGCTAAGTCACTTCAGTCGTGTCCAACTCTGTGCAGCCCCATAGATGGCAGCCCACCAGGCTCCCCCGTCCCTGGGATTCTCCAGGCAAGAACACTGGAGTGGGTTGCCATTTCCTTCTCCAGTGCATGAAAGTGAAAGTTGAAAGTGAAGTCGCTCAGTCCTGTCCTGCTTAAATTCTAGGCAGTTTTCTCTTGCTCTGTAGATTCCATTGTGTGATCAGACTATGGATTGCTTGTCCATGCTGCTACTGATGATCATTTGGAGTTTCTGCTTTGGGGCTATTTCAGACAATGCTGCTATTAAGATACTAGAGCATGGTTTTGGGGGAAAAGCTGTTTCTGGAATTGTAGGCCATTGGATTTGGCTTTGTCCAACTTTGATAGATACTCCCAAATCATTTCCCATGTGCCAGGCTGTACATTTTACATTCCCACCAGTATTGTGTAAGATTTCTGGTTTCACTTTCTGTCTAATACGTTAGTGTCTATGCTTTTCTTTTTGAGACATAATAGTTTCCTAAATATTATTTTTCATAGATTTTCTAAACATATACACACTAAACTGTTTTTATAATTGCATCCATTTTAACTGATGGGTTTAGCATAATGTTTTAAACTCTTTTCTTATTCCCATTCAAATCTCATTTTGATACTGATTCTTGCTCCATATTTTTTGTTGTTGTTGTTGTTGTTTTCCCTGATGCTGTGCATGCGTGCATGTAAGTTGCTTCTGTCCTACTCTTTGCAACCCTATGGACTGTAGCTTACCAGGCTTCTCTGTCCGTGGCATTTTCCAGACAAGAAAACTGGAATGGGTTGCCATATCCTCTTTCAGAAGATCTTCCCAATCCAGAGTTCAAAACATGTTAAATAAATACATAAAATGTTATATATAAACATCAAAAAGAAAACATAGTTATGCAACAAGTTATACTTTTAAAATCATCAGCAGTGTCAATTTCTGTATTCATATCTAAGTCTGCAACTGCAGATGAAACTCTTCCTAATAAGTAGAGGATCTATCCATTTCCATTGGGAGTTGCTTTATCTCTGAACTTGAATTTCAGATACATAAGAAAATGCCCAATTTCAGGCCCACTTGTAAACTCTAAAGCTGAGTTCATCAACATACATCAAAAATGCATTTTGGATTTTTCATATATAAATATTATATTTGTTCCATCAAGAAAACAAAACTTGTGAGATAGCATTTTTGGTTTCTTTCAAGTGGGATTCAAAACACTTGTGACTTCTTCTAAAATATATCTTGTGAATAGAAGAGCTGGATTCTGAACTCAGATCTGCTAATTCAGCATTTTCCCACTTATTTGGCCAAAGAAACCTCCCTTCACAGAGCACTTGTAAACACTGACAGGACCTATTTCTTACAAATAAGAGTTTAGAAAGTATTATCTTAATTCCAAATCCAATCAACTCTCCATTACTCCACAGATGTCCTAAACAAGCTATGATTAAACTATATTTAAAATGCTACAGAAATTCAAGCTATCAAAATTAAATTAGTCTCAATATTTCACTCTGTAAAGTGAAGGACACAGTTAAAAGGATTATCTCAGAAATGTCCATATTTAAACATCTTTAGCTATTTTTATTCCAAGCATTGACTTTCATAATTTGATTCAGAAGTCACTAGTCCATTTATGCCTAATTCATGAAGATTTAAAAAGAACTCATTTCCTCAAAATTACATCTCTATTTCCTAACCATTAGAGTCAGATGCTTGGCTGGCAGCCAAAACTAATACGCATCTTTACAAATGTATACAAGATGGGAAGGAGATGATAGTTCATGTTGTAACCTTAGAAATATAGTGTCAGGAAACAAGTTTATAGTAGAACGTACATGAGCACAAATGCCTAACTTACATGCATATTTTCCATAATAATGACAACTGGCACTCATGTAGAGTAGACTGAATGCCATGTAGTATTATAAGTGCTTTCCATTTAGCAATTTATTGACTATTTCCAAGGCATGAGGTAGGTTCTATTATTGTTTTGGTTTGAGAGGTTAAAAATAAAAACAAACAAACAAAAAAACAAGGTACCAAATTCTAAGTAACTTGGTAAGCCTGCAGTAGTAGATTCTAGTTTGAACAGAGGCCATTTGAAGCTAGACTCTGCTCTCATCTAAGCCAACTTCAGGAAGCTAATTCATGCCATTCCAGATAGTATTAGTCTCTTCCTTTTCAAGATTTAAATAGATATTTCTCTCCCTCTCTCCCTCCCTTTCTGTCTCAGTTGTAAGTGTATTTTTTGGAGAGACTGACCAATTTATTTGGAAGTATTTAGCCTTGGCATTAGGAAATGGTTACCCACTCCAACATTCTTGCCTGGGAAATCCCATGGACAGAGGAGCCTGGCAGGCTACAGTCTACGGGGTCTCCGAGTTGGACACGACTGAGTACACACACACACCACACAGGCTTGGCATTACCTTTCATTTAATCCCTCACAAAATCCATGAGATAATTATCAGAACTAGAAAGCACTCCTTCATCCTCTCAGTGTGTAGAGGGGTATTTCTGCATAGTGAGGTCAGAGAGGCATCGGAGCTGACAAATGCATACAGAAAGGACCCATGAATGGTTCTCCAATTTCCTTAGCTATTTCCTCTGTTGCATAGACAAAATGAACAATACGTTTAGGTAACAGCCCTCTTGGAGATAACTTAACAAGGTTTTTTCTGGATGGCTTTGCACTGTTGTAGACAAGTTACTTATTCATAGTCTAAGCATTCATTTTTGGGGGGTGGGGAGAATAACCATGACTAAACATTCAAGAAACAAGATCAAATTATTGTATCCAAGCCTGATGTGTCAACACTTCAAGGTCATCTCTTTGTCTTCTGAGGACCCCAGGAAAGGAAAAGGGTATGCCCTACTTCCGGTGAAGGGTGGTCCATTCCATGAATCTTCCCAGTTAAACCCATAGGGAGCCTTGGTATCACCTGGTATCCTGCTCCAAGTGAAGGCTTTGGTCTGCTCAGCAATTTCTCAGGGGTGGGAGTGGGGTCTCCCCAGGGTCACATAGCTTCAGACTGTGGCTTTTTTTTTTTTTAAAGCAATTGATGCTCACTCTCCTTAATTTGATGCCTTCCTATTTCTATGAAACATGTTCTCAAATAGACTAGGGCAGATATTTTCAAAAATCATAGCTTCTCACTAATTTCCAGGAAATCAAGCACACTTTATTTTAAATGTTAAGAAGAAAAACTGCTCATCTTTATTCCAAAAGTATGTCCAGAGATGGAACTTACAGGCATTCTGACAAAGAACACTACGAAAAAGAAAATTTAATTGTCTTAAACGTGCAGAAGAAATAGCTGCTGTTTCAGCTTTCACAGTAAATGCTCAAATCAAAAGATTTAGCATGAAAAGGGAGGGGATATATGTGTACTTATGGCTGATTCATTTTGAGGTTTGACATAAACAGCAAAATTCTGTAAAGCAATTATCCTTCAATAAAAAAATAAATTAATGCAAAAAAAAAAAGAAAAAGCAAAGAAAAGAGACTTAGTATTAAACCTATTGCCTCAGCATGAAAAAAGAAACACATATACATTTCATATGTGATTATGCATTCACTATGTGCGTGATGTCAAGGCTCAGATTAAATATATTCAGTTACAAAATTCCATTCTTTTGTGGGAGATAGTAGTGCTTGGCTTTGTTTTTCTATTATTGTCATTATTTGTTTGATTTTTCCTTGGGAGCCAGTGTCTACTGGATGCTTTCCCTGCCCTGGGCACTTGACCTAGATTTCTCATTAAATTCTCCCAGCATTGCTAGGCTAGGTATCAATGTCATTATCCTTACTCTGAAAGAACAGAGTTCAGGAGGCTAAGTAATATGTTCAAAGGCACATAACTGGTCCCGCCCTTATTCAAGTTCAGAATCCATCATTTTATCACCGTGTCACGCTGCTCCCAAGATCTGGCTTGTGTTGGAATTTACTGCTTATCGTTTCTTTCCCCAGATACTCCCTGGAAGTTCAAGGTGTTCTTTCACTCACACCGCTGTCAACTCCCCGCTGACGCTGCCAGGTCAATCTTGTCGCTTCTGCGGCTGGTGTTATTACCACAGCTGCGGCCGCCTCCCCAGCAGCTGGTACTGAACCTCAGGGTGGAAAGAATGTTTTCCCTCTGAGTGATTTCTAGTCTATACTTAAGACTGCCCACACTCCCCCACATGTCCCTCCAAGTAATAAAGTTTCTTCAATTTCACAATCACCATACTCACCAAAAAAAAAAAAAAGCTAAAGAAGAAAACATGACCAGCTTCTCAGGGCAAAAAGTCATAATATTGTTATTGAGTGCTGGCCATGTGATATTATTTCCCTCAATCTTCTCAGCTACTCTGTAAGTTACTTTACAGACTAGAAACAGAGGGTTAAGAAATAAGGGCAGAAATGGAAAGGAACTTAACTCCAGACTCAACCGAAGCACCTCTCCATTGACTGAAGCCAGGTATTTCCTGCTAGGATGACATTTTTCAGCCGCTGCTTCCCCCAGGGAGGACCTGCCTTCTCAGGGCTCTTGTCCATCTTATAAGGTGACATATCCTCTCTTCTTCAGGTCTGTTCCTTTTAATATCTTAGGAGTCTCACTGAGCTCTCCTACAAAATGATTCTATAAAGACTATCCCTTAGTAATAGGGGGCACTCTTGCACATCGTAAAAAATAAATAATTATGGTAAGACTACATTGTTCTAAACTGGATTCCAGAATTTTCATGACTTTGCAAATATAGTTATTAAAACTAGACAAAGGCCTTTGTTGTTGAGTCTGGGCTTACCAATCATCTTTCTGATCTGCAATCTGACTTCACAGAAACCTTAACCAGAAGGGAAGTAGCCCAGTAGTAAACGGGATGGCTTCAGTTCCCAAAATTCTAGGACATCAATTAATTTTGCAGTACCTTCACACTTTTTGCCAAATTTGTATGTCACATTTTATTATATATTAAATATTTCATTTTAAATTCTATCTCACATTAAGTTGCATAATTTATGGGAAAAGCAACAACAAAAAACTTTGGACAGCTACCTAAATCATGATTATTATGTGCCACTTACATTTCCAAATTCATATTTATTACCTAAATAAAAATTATCTTTAATGGTCATTAATATAACATTTGTTAATGAAATCATCCCAGGAGCTACCAGTTGGCTGCAACACACACATTGTAAATGCAGCTAAGGTCTATAAATTCATCATTGATCCATTGTGTATTGAATAAGTGTCCTAACAACAACAGTTTGGTAAATTAGAATTACCAAAAACCTAAAAAACCTGAATTTTTAGCTCAAATTTAGTTTATGCCACTGCAAAGTTTAGAGGCAGGCTCTTACTATGGTCAAGCCTAAAGTTTTTTTCCCTTTACTTTATCCCTCTTTTTTCGGTTTCGTTGACTTGATTTTTCTATTTGGGGTTTGAAAAATGTCTTTCACTGTCTATAATGCTGGGAAACACCATGCAATCTGATTTTCCTTCTTACATATCTTCACAACCTAGCAACTTTTAAAATTTTCGCTAGTAATTGCCAATTGATTTGCTACATTCTACACTATCTTTAATTTCTCTGTGATTCTTTATCTGTCAATCTGCATTATTAAAAACAATACGATTCTATGTATAGCTGAATTAGTTATTTTGCTTCTGCTTTGACAAAGTAGATATAAACCTAAAATAAAGCAAGTTTATGTTTCCCCAGAATTAAAAATAATATATGTATTTCTCAATTAAGGCTATGAGAAGTGATATAAAGCTACTGTGTTCAACAACTTTCTTTTGAATTTGAAATATGGGCTCAGTACTAATATCACCCTTGTTAATTTCTCATTTTAAGCATTTGTGATCAACTTTCCATACTTTATATATCTATCATAAATATTTTAATAATTTAGAGAGCCAGTGGTAGACATGTAATTCTCAGAAGCTTGTATATATAAATGTACGTGCACATTTAAACTACGGATTTGAAAGCTGCAGTTTATGAAGTTCTCTTGTTATTTCCCGTAATGATACAAGTTCATCTAATAATTACTAAAAGCCTTTGACTGTCATCATATCTCAATAGACAAATACTCTTGGAGCACTTACTCTGAGAAAGTCCCTGTGAAATGTGGTATTGACATGCTATCAGGCAACAATCCAGGTAGATAGATTTTGGAAAAGCAGAACAAGCTAGTTTGCAAAACAAGAAAATCATTCTGCATGTGGAAGGGATTTGAGCCATTCCTGCTGAGTCCTTAAAGAAGGTTCATTGGAGGAAGAGTACACCATAGGTTGAGAACTGTTAATTCCTGGACAAAAACAAGGATCACAAGGCCAGTGTTCAGTTCAGTTCAGTCGCTCAGTCGTGTCCGACTCTTTGCGACCCCATGAATCGCACGCCAGGCCTCCTTGTCCATCACCAACTCCCGGAGTTCACTCAGACTCACGCCCATCAAGTCAGTGATGCCATCCAGCCATCTCATTCTTGATCGTCCCCTTCTCCTCCTGCCCCCAATCCCTCCCAGCATCAGAGTCTTTTCCAATGAGTCAGCTCTTCGCATGAGGTGCCCAAAGTACTGGAGTTTCAGCTTTAACATCAGTCCTTCCAAAGAACACCCAGGGCCGATCTCCTTTAGAATGGGCTGGTTGGATCTCCTTGCATTCCCAGGGACTCTCAAGAGTCTTCTCCAACACCACAGTTCAAAAGCATCTATTCTTCAGCACTCAGATTTTTTCACAGTCCAACCGTCAGATCCATACATGACTACTGGAAAAACCATAGCCTTGACTAGACAGACCTTTGTCAACAAAGTAATGTCTCTGCTTTTGAATATGCTATCTAGGTTGGTCATAACTTTTCTTCCAAGGAGTAAGTGTCTCTTAATTTCATGACTGTAGTCACCATCTGCAGTGATTTTGGAGCCCCCCAAAATAAAGTCTAACACTGTTTCCCCACCTATTTACCATGAAGTGATGGGACCAGATGCCGTGATCTTCATTTTCTGAATGTTGAGCTTTAAGCCAACTTTTTCACTCTCCTCTTCCACTTTGATCAAGAGGCTTTTTCATTCCTCTTCACTTTCTGCCATAAGGATGGTGTCATCTGCGTATCTGAGGTTATTGATATTTCTCCCAGCAATCTTGATTCCAGCTTGTGCTTCTTCCAGTCCAGCATTTCTCATGATGTATTCTGTATATAAGTTAAATAAGCAGGGTGACAAAATACATCCTTGGCATACTCCTTTTCCTATTTGGAACCAGTCTGTTGTTCCATGTCCAGTTCTAACTGTTGCTTCCTGACCTGCATACAGATTTCTCAAGAGGCAGGTCAGGTGGTCTGGTATTCCCATCTCTTTCAGAATTTTCCACAGTTTATTGTGATCCACACAGTCAAAGGCTTTGGCATAGTCAATAAAGCAGAAATAGATGTTTTTCTGGAACTCTCTTGCTTTTTCCATGATCCAGCGGATGTTGGCAATTTGATCTCTGGTTCCTCTGCCTTTTCTAAAACCAGCTTGAACATCTGGAAGTTCACGGTTCACGTATTGCTGAAGCCTGGCTTGGAGAATTTTGAGCATTACTTTACTAGCATGTGAGATGAGTGCAATTGTGCGGTAGTTTGAGCATTCTTTGGCATTGCCTTTCTTTGGGATTGGAATGAAAACTGACCTTTTCCAGTCCTGTGGCCACTGCTGAGTTTTCCAAATTTGCTGGCATATTGAGTGCAGCACTTTCACAGCATCATCTTTCAGGATTTGGAATAGCTCAACTGGAATTCCATCACCTCCACTAGCTTTGTTCGTAGTGATGCTTTCTAAGGCCCACTTGACTTCACATTCCAGGATGTCTGGCTCTAGATGAGTGATCACACCATCATGATTATCCAGGTCATGAAGATCTTTTTTGTACAGTTCCTCTGTGTATTCTTGCCACCTCTTCTTAATATCTTCTGCTTCTGTTAGGTCCATACCATTTCTGTCCTTTATCGAGCCCATCTTTGCATGAAATGTTCCCTTGGTATCTCTAATTTTCTTGAAGAGATCTCTAGTCTTTCCCATTCTGTTGTTTTCCTCTATTTCTTTGCATTGATCGCTGAAGAAGGCTTTCTTATCTCTTCTTGCTATTCTTTGGAACTCTGCATTCAGATGCTTATATCTTTCCTTTTCTCCTTTGCTTTTTGCTTCTCTTCTTTTCACAGCTATTTGTAAGGCCTCCCCAGACAGCCATTTTGCTTTTTTGCATTTCTTTTCCATGGGGATGGTCTTGATCCCTGTCTCCTGTACAATGTCACGAACCTCATTCCATAGTTCATCAGGCACTCTATCTATCAGATCTAGGCCCTTAAATCTATTTCTCACTTCCACTGTATAATCATAAGGGATTTGATTTAGGTCATACCTGAATGGTCTAGTGGTTTTCCCTACTTTCTTCAATTTAAGTCTGAATTTGGCAATAAGGAATTCATGATCTGAGCCACAGTCAGCTCCCGGTCTTGTTTTTGCTGACTGTATAGAGCTTCTTCATCTTTGGCTGCAAAGAATATAATCTGATGTCCATGTGTAGTCTTCTCTTGTGTTGTTGGAAGAGGGTGTTTGCTATGACCAATATGTTCTCTTGGCAAAACTCTATTAGCCTTTACCCTGCTTCATTCCGTATTTCAAGGCCAAATTTGCCTGTTACCTCAGGTATTCTTGACTTCCTACTTTTGCATTCCAGTCCCCTATAATGAAAAGGACATCTTTTTTGGGCGTTAGTTCTATAAGGTCTTGTACGTCGTCATAGAACCATTCAACTTCAGCTTCTTCAATGTTACTAGTTGGGGCATAGACTAGGATTACCGTGATATTGAATGGTTTGCCTTGGAAACGAACAGAGATCATTCTGTCGTTTTTGAGATTGCATCCAAGTGCTGCCTTTCAGACTCTTTTGTTGACTATGATGGCTACTCCATTTCTTCTGAGGGATTCCTGCCCACAGTAGTGGACATAATGGTCATCTGAGTTAAATTCACCCATTCCAGTCCATTTTAGTTCGCTGATTCCTGGAATGTCGATGTTGACTCTTGCCATCTCCTATTTGACCACTTCCAATTTGCCTTGATTCATGCACCTAACACTCCAGGTTCCTATGTTAGAAACTCTGAAATGAGCATCTGATATGAAATCGATGCAGTAATTGGAAATTTAAAGCTAAAACACAGAGTTAAGAATTGGGTAGCCAAATCAGTCATTAGGTGGTTTTCACAATACGTGACTCTGACCTGAGAATGACCCCTACCCTCACCAAAAATAAATCTCATGATAGGGCCTTTTAGGTACCATATCTTTGTTCAACAAGTATATTTTAAAATCTATCAGCAAACTCTCCCCTACTCTTCCATTCCCAGGTTGTGCAGTTTAGATTGTGTTATTCAGATGTGTTTGACAGCTCCAAAGGAAGTGCCAATGAACATATCAGACCCTGCCTTGTTTTCTGTCTTGGGACTAATTGCAAAGCTTAGATCAGCCACAGTTGTAAGCCCTGTTCTGGAAGAATCATTTTATCATCCTCTGCAAGAGGCAGGGGAGTTCAAATAGCTCAAGCTCTAGGCCCTAGTGGGTGCTCAGTCACTTCAGTCATGTCCAACTCTTTGTGATCCCAGGGACCATAGCCTGCCAGGCTCCTCTGTCCATGGTATTTCCCAGGTAAGAACACTGGAGTGGGTTGCCATTTCCTCCTCCAGGGGATCTTCCTGACCCAGGGATTCAACCCACATCTCTTGCATTAACCGGGATTCTTTACCACTGAGCCACCTATCTGCCTTTCATGATCAAGGTACCTTTGCCGATGGTCAGTCCTCAATTTACCATCATTTATTAACTTCCTGATGGCTCAGAAAAATGACTTGATGTTTCTTCAAGAATACAAAAAATTGCCACTCCACCCAGTAGTATCCCATTTCCTCTGTTAGCTGGACTCCTGCACTGAGGCTCCATCCATGTGATGGGAAAACCAATCCCTAAATATATAATTTTGCTCTTCTTTCCAAGTGCCGCACAGGGACCCAAATCCCGCCTATTCAAACCTACTTGTTGGCATTTTTTTTTCCCTGCATGGACAGACCTCCCAGAATTCTGACCTCATGCATACTGACTGAATTCCTGTGTATAATGACCCACCCGCAGAATTGGTTGACCTACCCCATTCTGACTGTTCCCAGAATTAACTCTGAAACCTTTATACCACCTCTTAAAATGGACCCCCACTGCAATTCTCTTCTTTTCTGAGCAGCTCTCTTTGGTTAGATCAAATTTTCCAACCCCCACAACTTCCACTAGCCAATTGACTTTTCAAAAAATGTTATCCACATGCAAAGGCTCTAATTCATGCTTAGAGCCAAAGACAAAGAGGGAAAACAAAACAAAATTTTGGGGGTTGTATTTATAACACGTTGTCTTTGTCCAAGAGTGCTAAATGATCATTTCTACGGAAATGCCTTATCTGTTCATTAAAATTAAAATAGGTATTTTATAACTTATTATTATATAAATTACATACTATATAATTTATCTTGTATGTTTATATTATAGACAATAAATACAAATGCATTTATTTCAAATAATTTAGGTAAATTATTTTCATAGGTTAAATTTTCACTTCGTTTTAAATTATGGAAACTATTTGTATTAATCTCCTTTGAAATTTATCCTGAGAAGATTCAAAGTCACAACATGAAGATTCTGCATCACCAGGTAGGGTCTCCTTCAAAATCTTTCTGAACATTTCTCAGGAACACAGAGCAGGTCTCAATTTAGCAGCAGGAACTGGGCAATCTTAGCTGTTATTAGAATCTTCTCCACAGTTGCCAAAGAGGTATTGAAAGTGAAAAAGTGAAAGTAAGACAGTTAAAAAAGAAACTAAGAGAGAGAAGGAAGGCAAGAAAGAAATGAAAGACAATATGGCTTTCTTAGTTCAGTTCAGTCGCTCAGTCATGTCCAACTCTTTGTGACCCCATGGCCTGCAGCACGCCAGGCCTCCCTGTCCATCACCAACTCCCAGGGCTTACTCAAACTCGTGCCCATTGAGTCGGTGATGCCATCCAAGCATCTCCTCCTCTCTTGTCCCCTTCTCCTCCCACCTTCAATCTTTCCCAGCTTCAGGGCCTTTTCAAATGAGTCAGTTTTTGCATCAGGTGGCCAAAGTATTGGAGTTTCCACTTCAACAACAATCCTTCCAATGGATATTCAGGACTGATTTCCTTTAGGATTGACTGGTTGGATCTCCTTGCAGTCCAAAGAACTCTTAAGAGTCTTCAACATCACAGTTCAAAACCATCAATTTTTTGGCACTCAGCTTTCTTTACACACATCCATACATGACTACTGAAAAAGCCATAGCTCTTACTAGATAGACTTTTGTTGGTAAAGTAATGTCTCTGCTTTTGAATATAATGTCTAGGTTAGTCATAGCTTTTCTTCCAAGGAGCAAGTATCTTTTTATTTCATGGCAGAAGTCACCATCTGCAGTGATTTGGAAGCCTCAAAAAATAAAACTGTCACTGTTTCCATTGTTTCCCCATCTATTTGCCATGAAGTGATGGGACTGGATGCCATGATCTTAGTTTTGTGAATGTTGAGCTTTAAGCCAGCTTTTTCACTCTCCTCTTTCACTTTCATCAAGAAGCTCTTTAGTTCTTCACTTTATGCCATAAGAATGGTGTCATCTGCATATCTGAGGTTACTGATATTTCTCCCAGCTATCTTGATTCCAGCTTGTGCTTCATCTAGCCTGGCATTTCTCATGATGTACTCTGCATTTAAGTTAAATAAGCAGGGTGGCCATATACAGCCTTGACATACTCCTTTCCAGATTTGGAACCAGTCTGTTGTTCCATGTCCAGTTTTAACTGTTTTCTTGACCTGCATACAGATTTCTCAGGAGGTATTCCCATCTTTTTCAGAGTTTTCCACAGTTGCTTTCTACAGATGCTTTAAATGAAAACAAGAAATGGTTCCAAATCTATTAGGAGGATAGAAAGATTTCTAAAGTAGCTACTACTTGTTAGTTTAAAATATGATGCAGTTATGTATATAAAGTAAGTAATAAATCATACCATATGTTACTTTGTATTTTATTTACTAGAATAGCAATCTGCAAGCTTTTCTGTAAAAGGACAGATGGTAAATATTTTAGACTTCATGGGTTGGTCATAATGGTTGCAATCAACTATGCAACTAATCAACTATGCTACTAATCAACTATGCTGTTGTAACATGAGAGTAACCATGGACAATATGTAAGCAAATGAAAGTGGCAGTTTTCCAATAAAACTTTATTTACAAGAGAGAATTGGCCAGTTCGTGGGACATAGTTTGCCAATTCCCAGTACAGACTGTACAATCATTTGATTATATTGTGAAATAGATCATTTGACATATGATATAATAAATATTTTCACAGGAAACATCATGTAAAATAGATGTACTGAATCATGTATAATTAGCTTTAGAAGGAATGGGGATTATCCTGCTTCAGGAAACAATTTTGACTGGTCAGTGCTATGTACTCTTTGAGTTTTGGCTGTTTCCTCAGTGGTAGAGTTGATTAACTGAGAAGGTAATGGCAACCCATTCCAGTACTCTTGCCTGGAAAACGCCATGGTCGGAGGAGTCTGGTGGGCTGCAGTCCATGGGGTCGCTAAGAGTCGGACACTACTAAGCGACTTCACTTTCACTTTTCACTTTCCTGCATTGGAGAAGGAAATAGCAACTCACTCCAGTGTTCTTCCCTGGAGAATCCCAGGGACGGAGGAGCCTGGTAGGCAGCCATCTTTGGGGTCACAAAGAGTCAGACACGACTGAAGCGACTTAGCAGCAGCAGCAGCATCTGCGCACCAGGCTCCTCCATCCATGGGATTTTCCAGGCAAGAGTACTGGAGTAGGTGCCATTGGCCTCTCCAAGCAGCAGCAGCAGAGTTGATTAAAGCCAAAGCAAGTTCTTTCAAAGTAAGTTAGTTAATAAATAAATATGCTGTTTTATTGAAGAACAGTGCACAATTTCATTGTTTCTTTTCTTTAACATTTAAATTACCTATGTGATTTAATTACCAAATTAAGTGTATAACAGAGGTATTTTTAGCTTCTCATTGTCGATTTCCTCTCTTAATTTGCTTTTCTCCATTTTAAGCAGAATAAATTAATTAAGCAGAGCTCAATGGGCTGAATGTTAACAAGAAAAGCATCTGTGATCATCACACAATACAACTGAATTACCAATACAACTTGCAGTTTCACCTCTGTTGCTCAGTGGTGAAGTTGCTCAGTCGTGTCCAGCTCTTTGTGACACCATGGACTGTAGCCCACCAGACTCCTCCATCCATGGGATTTTCCAGGCAAGAATATTGGAGTGGGGTGCCATTTCCTTCTCCAGGGGATCTTTCCCAGCCAGGAATCAAACCCAGGTCTCCAGCATTGCAGGCAGATGCTTTTACCTTCTGAACCACCAGGGAAGCCCTTGTTACTCAATAGTCCTCAGTTTTTATGACACATTCATTCAATTGTGTGTCTTCCTTAAGACCCCTGAGGTGTCTCTCAAACAACCTGAAGTAAGGTTATATATGCAAAACCTCCAGCATTCACTCCCAAAGTATTAAATGAAAGAAATTGACTCCTTAAGAATGTACAAGCATTCAGCTCATAGATCATGAAAACATTAAGTTTTCCAGAATATCAAACAGAAGTGATACATATGGACTTCCTAGGTGGCACTAGCAGTAAAAAACCTGCCTGTCAATGTACTTCATGGCAAATAGATGGGAGAAAAAACTGGAAACAGAAAAAAACTTTATGTTCTTGGGCTCCAAAATCACTTCAGATAGTGGCTGCAGCCATGAAATTAAAAGATGCTTGTTCCTTGGAAGGAAAGCTATGACAAACTTAGGCAGCATATTAAAATGCAGAAACATCACTTTGCTGACAAAGGTTCATGTCGTCAAAGCTATGGTTTTCCCAGTAGTCATGTACAGATGTGAGAGTTGGATCTTTAAAGAAGGCAGAGTGCTGAAGAATGGATGCTTTTGAACTGTGGGGCTGGAGAAGACTCTTGAGAGTCTCTTGGACTGCAAGGAGATCCAATCAGTCCATCCTAAAGGAAATCAATCTTGAGTATTCATTGGAAGGATTGATGTTGAACCTGAAGCTCCAATCCTTTGGCTACCTGATGCGAAGTACTGACTCATTGGAAAAGACCTGGATGCTGGGAAGGATTTCAGTCAGAAGGAGAAGGGGATGACAGAGTATGAGATGGTTGGATGGCATCATAGAATCAATGGACATGAGTTTGAGTAAACTCTGGGTGATAGTGAAACACAGGGAAGCCTGGTTTGATGCAGTCCATGGGGTGGCAGAGAGTCAGACAAAATTGAGTGACTGAACAATAACAACAAAAATTGTCTGGGTTACTTCACTTAATATATAATTTCTAGGCCAATTTATGTTGCTGCAAATGGAAGTATTTCATTTTTTTTCCTGAGTAATATTTCATTGTGAATATGTACTTCTTTATCTATTCATCTGTCAATAAACATTTAGGTAGTTTCCATGACTCAGTTATTGTAAATAGTGTGGTTATGAATATTGAGGGGTGTATATACATACATATATGTGTGTATATATATAATTTTGAATTAGAGGGTTTTTTCCCAAATATATACCCAAGATCGAGATTGCTGGATCACATGGTAACTCTATTTTCAGTCTTTTAAGAAACTTCCATGTTGTTCTCCATAATGGCTGTACCAATTTACATTTCCACCAACAATGTGGAAAGGATGTCCTTTTATTTTAGCACATTATACTTTCACACACACAAAAAAAGGCTAGTCGCCTTCTATCTCTCACTAAAGCTTCAAATTTCAAATATGTGTAAGAAATCTTGTTTTTATTCCCAGACATGAAGAGGAAAAAATTCATTAATTCTCATTTTTAGTTTTCTGTTTTGTTTTGTTTTTTTCGGTTACCAACAAATAATCACCAGTAATCATCAGCTCTCCACTTACTACTAGAGACCTTCCACATCACTTGATAAATGGGTTGGAGTAATGTCTCTAAATGTCAACTTTGCACTTCTGTTTTAGTGGAAGGAGATGCAGAGTTCAATAACTTGTCCTTGATGTTAAAAGGTGTATCACTGTCTTCAAAGTCTGATTTCTAAACAACAGGACTCTAAAATAACACCAATATAGTAGGCTGACTGCTTTAGAATTTGTTTTTCATCCTCTGGAGTGCACATTTTCTTCCAAAGCAACCAGAATTGATATTACCTGCTACCAGTTCCAATCAACATGATGTCATCAATACTGTGGACCAATGAGGGTTCTGCAGAATATCTAGATGGACTAAGGCATTTTAGGACTCTATATTGCAACCAAGACTGGGAGATTTAATAGCCCTGGGGCAAGACAGTGGATGTCTGCCTGATTGCTAACTTGCTACAGTCCTTATCAAACTGTTTTCGATCCCATGGACTATAGTCTGTTAGGCTTCTCTGTCCATGGGATTCTCCTGGCAAGAACACTGGAGTGGGTTGCAGTTTTGTCCTCCAGGAGATCTTCCCAACCCCGGGATGGAAGCTGCATCTCCTGTATTGCAGGTGGATTGTTTACCATCTGAACCACTAGGGAAGCCCAAGACAGTGGATAAACACCATTAATTATTAGTTGTGAATTATTTCTAATCTGCTTTCCAGTGACTTTGAAAAGAATGCATTCATTATATCAAAAGCCACACCAGAGGCTGTGTGAATCTGCTTTAATAAAGACACTGCAGCTGACACAAAACATTGATTTGGGGTACTACTTAATTAAATCACAAGGGTAGTTATCATTCTAGTTGTGAGAAACATGAGGTAGGATGAATGATGGGGTAGGGTGTTGATATAGCCCATAAGGAGGGAAAGCAGGGAATAGAAGACTATAAGACGGATTTGTCAATAGTACTTTTAACAGGTTGCGATGGAGGGTTTCTCGGGAGTCTGGCTGTGATTGTAAAAGTCCCCAACAGAAAGAAACATTCCTCTTTAGCTGTGGCAGAGCTCTTCATAAAACCTCCTAGAAAGTCATTGGTATATGCAGAACTCTAGGGAATAATAAAATAAAAATGAGCCTCCTACTCTCAGGGAACTGACTAGTTCACAAGGAGATAAAGCGTATTCTATCAGAAATTATGAGATGGAAGTATGCAAATAGCAGCAAAATAAAGTGTGTGTTTTATTTAACAGAGAGAATGATCAGCATGAATCATAAGGGGCAGGAAGGCAGTGGGGGAGGGGAGGATTGCTCAAGTTGGCTGTAGATATGTTAGTTTTATCATCGACATTTGATAAGGGAAAGCAAAGGAAATGAAGTTTAAAAAAAAGTGCTTTACACTCTTTGACCATGGAAAAGTAATTTAATTGCTCCGAGTCTCCATTTCCTCTGCTGTGAACAAAGAGTTTGACACATGGCTTAACTCAGGTTCCAAAAACAGAGCCTAATATGAAGATTACACACTAACGTTTTGGGGTCTGGGATGAAGGGTGGGAGGCGCCATGTGAGAACCACAGGAGTAAGGGATGAAGAAAGACATGGTAGAAAAGGAAAGAAATCTATAAAAGGTGGTAAATTGTTGAATTGGCCAAAGCTTTAAAAGAGAAATATTTGTGGCTTAGACATGAAAAATATCAGTAACCTCAGATATGCAGATGACACCACCTTTATGGCATAAAGTAAGGAGGAATTAAAGGGTCTCTTGATAAAGGTGAAAGAGTAGAGTGAAAAAGCTGGCTTAAAATTCAACATTCAGAAAACTAAGATCTTGGCATTGGTCACATCACTTCATGGCAAATAGCTGGGAAACAATGAAAGCAATGACAGACTTTATTTTCTTATGCTCCAAAATCATTGCTGATGGTGACTGTAGCCATAAAATGAAA
The DNA here is from genome assembly GCA_006410615.1 of Neotragus moschatus. Taxonomy (NCBI): domain Eukaryota; kingdom Metazoa; phylum Chordata; class Mammalia; order Artiodactyla; family Bovidae; genus Neotragus; species Neotragus moschatus. The sequence goes on from SJYA01000280.1 coordinate 2,028,218, forward strand.
AGACACTTGCTCCTTGGAAAGGAGCTGTGGAAAAGCTATGACAAATCTATACTATGTATTAAAAACTAGAGACATTACCTTGTTGACAAAGGTTCATATAGTCAAAGCTATGACCTTTTCAGTAGTCATGTATGGATATGAGAATTGGACCCTAAATAAGGCTAAGCACCAAAGAATTGATGCTTTTGAACTGTGGTGTTGGAGAAGACTCTTGAGAATCCCTTAGACTGCAAGGAGATCAAACCAGTCAATCCTAAAAGAAATCAACCCTGAATATTATTCATTAGAAGGACTGATGCTGAAGCTGAAACTCCAACACTTTGGCCATCTGATGCAAAGAGCTGACTCATTGGAAAAGACTTTGATGTTGGGAAAGATGGAAGGCAGGAGGAGAAGGGAACAACAGAGGATGAGATTTTTGAATAGCATCACTGACTCATTGGACATGAGTTTGAACAAGCTCCAGGAAGTAGTGAAGGACAGTGAAGTCTGGTTTGCTGTCGTCCATGGGATGGCAAAGAGTCGGATAGGACTAAGGGAACAAGAACAAAACGTGAAGTGTATCTCCAGGAAGATCATATCTATAGTTTTCAGAACACAATGTGGTTAAAAAAGGGGGCCAGGTCTTCCCTGTGCTCCAGTGGTTAAGAGTCTGTCTTGCAATGTATGGGACACTGGTTCCATTCCTGGTCTGGGAAGATTCCACGTCCATGGGGTAACTAAGCCCATGCGCCACAACGCCTGAGCCTGCGCTCTGAAGCTTATGAGACACAACTACGAAACCCCTGAGCCCTAGAGCCTGTGCTCCACAACGACAGAAGCCACCGCAGTGAGAAGTCCGCACACTTGAGGAAGCCCGTGCACAGCAACAAAGACCCAGCACAGCCAAAACTAAATATTTTTTTTTTTTAAGAAAAAGAACATATCAGCTCTCTCATTCCAATTTTCTCCAAACTAGTGAAAATTTACACCGCAGACTGCTAAAGTCTCTTACGCTCTTAGGTTCTCAATCCCAGTCTCTTTTAGCTGCCACTAGGAAAGTCAGATCTCACACTCCATGGGTTTTTCTGAGCCTAGAAATGAATAAAAGTAGTGCAGTCAGCGTGGTGCAGTGGGGTCAGACTGGCGTCCCAGCCTCAGTGCGGCTTCCATGTCATTAAGAACAGTGTGAACAGCAAAGAACAGTCTCAATCCCGGGCATGAGGAATCAGGCACAGAATTAGAAGGCGGACACTGATAACAGATGTCTTGGTCATGACAGGGGCCATGAGAAGCTGGGAGCTGGCTTACACTGGGTCAGATACAAATGAAATGATGTCTACGGCTTTTACCAATTTTAGGATTCTACAGCCATATGGGTCTCAGGAATGAAATCCCAGAGCACCCAATAATTAATTGAGAGGATTCCATAATTACAGAATAGCCCATTAATTTCCATTGGCAACATTCCAATGAATAGCAAGAGTTCGTGATGCTTTTTTTTTTTTTTCCTGTAGTAATGTCTGAGCTCCACGAAATCAAGAAGTGAAATATGGAATCGTATGCTTTAAAAAAACATGTGCTACAGAGGCAAATCTGGCCTCAGTCCTGAATTCCATAGACAGCCCCTTATTGCTAACAGCTGTGCTGGTTTGGGTTTACACAGCAGCCCCACATTCTCCCATATGTGAAGTAGCTAACACATAGAAATGACTTTCTTGGATCTGCTCAATGTATTTTTCATGAAAAGGTGACTGATTGCACTCCTTCTGCAAAAAAAAAAAAAAGAAAGAAAAGAAAAAAAGTAATGTGTTTAAATGAATGAGAGCTTGAGAACTTTTGATAATATTTTTAGTTTTATAATCTTGTTCTAAACAGTCTTTATGGCTACATGCAAATTCTCAGTTCTAAGGAATTTCAGAAAGCTAGTACTCTTGTTTGGAAAATCTCATGGACAGAGGAGCCTGGTGGGCTTCAGTCTATGGGGTCACTAAGAATCGGACACAACTGAGCGACTTCACTTTCACTTTTCACTTTCATGCGTTGGAGAAGGAAATGGCAACCCACTCCAGTGTTCTTGCCTGGAGAATTCCAGGGATGGGGGAGCCTGGTGGGCTGCCGTCTATGGGGTTGCACAGAGTTGGACATGACTGAAGCGACTTAGCAGCAGCAGCAGCAGTCTATTTAAAGATTAAGTGGGGAGACTGGAAATAAATTGAGTAAATATGGTTAATGCCCTCTTTGTTCCCTTGGTTGCTTTTGGTAGTGTGCACAAATGATTGATGTAATAGTCTATGCTTCTGCATGTCAGGGAGAGGAAAGCATGACTACCAAAGGCTCCTGTATCTGTTTGCTTNCTATTTAAAGATTAAGTGGGGAGACTGGAAATAAATTGAGTAAATATGGTTAATGCCCTCTTTGTTCCCTTGGTTGCTTTTGGTAGTGTGCACAAATGATTGATGTAATAGTCTATGCTTCTGCATGTCAGGGAGAGGAAAGCATGACTACCAAAGGCTCCTGTATCTGTTTGCTTCACTCAGTTCTTCCTGGATGAAAAGGGGTGAAAGAAATAGCCCTGTTGTAGATGTCTGTGAATTGCACCTCCAAGATGTGCAGTGCACAACATAGGTAGCCTTTTGGGCAGTCTTACAAAGAAATGTGCCAGTCCCTGTGGCCAACATTATGTCTGTGATAGAGATCACTCTGAAAGTGAGGTGATTGGTAGCTAGAAAAATACTGAATGATTTGTTCATTGAAAAGAGAGAGTAGAAAATATCCTGTCTTCTGATTCCTATTCTTGTATTATCTTGTGACTAAACCCTCAGAGAAAAGGCAGTTTAGTTTAACATCATGTATTAATATGATATGCAGTAGCGATGAACACAATCCTGGCTAAAGTAGGACTTTAGACAGTAAGTTGTCCTCTTCTGGGCTACAGTGCAGGCTCAGTCCAGCTACCATTAGGGACAAACAAGACTCCTTCACTTCAGAGAGGAAATTTTCTTTCAAGAAGAGGGTGTATTCTGCATTTATTGTTCAACTATCCTTTTGGTCTATATTAATTTTATATCTCTGGGACTATACTGCAGATTAGATAGTTTTTTTGTTGATGTCGGAATGTACAGTCAATCTGAATTTTAGAAATATGAAAGAACTAACAAAACATAGAACAGAAGAAATAAAGATAGAAGGTAATTCAGTTTAATGTAATCAGTAAAATGTCCCTTTCATTAAAGCATTTACCTTAGGAGAGCTTGAAACCATTAATACCAATAATAATCAGGAAGGCTAAAAGCCAAAAGAAATCAAGTGGTCTTTTATTACATGACATGGATCTAAGTGCTCACATATATTATTATATTCAGTCTTTTTCGAGAAAACGTTGAGGTAGAAACTATCATCCCTTCTTAATAAATGAGACATGAAAGCAAAAAGCTGCCCATGTGTGTGGTGGGGTCATAGGGTAGGGGGTTGGAAGAGCCATTTCTATTAATATTTAACCTACCTGTATTGAATCTCTACCATAATACACAGCAATTCTATGTTTATTGCTGTAGGGAACAAAGATAAATGAGACATAGTCCCCAGCTCAAGATATTTGCCGTCTAGGGGATCAGAGAGGCATGTATATAATTAGAGGATTGTGGATGTAACTTATTCACATTCTCAAAATCTCCCTTTATTATGGAAAATGGATGATCCAATATATAGAAACTAAATGAACTGTAGTTATGGCTGATGATGGTTAAAATAATAAGTAAAATTAACGAGCCCATTAAAAACAAGTCTTCGAGAAAATTCCACTGGTGCATCAAATAAAAGCATATTAATAATTCCCCTTGACTCACCACACACACAAAAAAAGAAATGGAAACAAAAAGTAAAATTGAGATGCGAATTTTTTTTCAGTAATCCCTCATTCCATTACCCAAACAAAGTTATTAAACAAATGGAAAGCAGACATAAAGAGGGCTTGGGAAGGTATTAGCTTCAGAAAAACCAGTTCAGTCACCACACTGCCATATCATGTATCCTCTAAAAGGTGTGGGTTTGAAGCTGATGGCTGATCATGATCACATGGCAACCTTGTTTGAATGACATGACACTCAAGTCTCAAAGAGGAGACCAAGAAGAAAATGACTTCAGGGCGAACTCTACATTCCATTAGAACATTTAGAGTTACACAGCTCCCAGCTTAAAACTGCATCTCTCTGTAGGACATTGCTAGTTTCTTAAATATCTGGATAGATCTTGGCATTGTGGGATCAGAGCATTTATAACTCCTTGACAGTTGGATAAGAGTCTGTCCAATGTGAATGGATCATCAGCAGTTCCAACCATCTTGTTGCACTAGATCATTGCTTTTGATATTTTCAGAGGGTGACCCAACTTTACAGCATTTTAAACGGAATGATTTTAAAACTGCTTGACTATTTGGGAGAAAGCAGCAGCTCATGTTGGTAAAAAAAAAAATAATAAAATAAATTGGAGAACGTGGAAGTGAGATTGTGATATGACTAGGTAAGAGCAAGATCATTCTGCCTTTAGGAGATAAAGAAATTGACAAACTCTTTAATTGCTTCAGCTAGTGTATGCTCTCATAGCTATACATTTTGTGCAATTAGCTTGAATAATTAAAGTATACATGCTTTATTTACATAATCTCATTCATAACTGAGTCAGCTGAAGTTCATTATAGTTAAAAGCAAGTAGCAGGAATGGAATTGCTATTTTAAAGTAGTGGTTCTCAGTCTCTGTTTTCTAGGTTAGAGGCCTCAGGATCCCCAGGAAATTTGTGAGAAATTAACACCTGGCTCCCATGATGGCTCAGCTATAAAGAATGCACCTGTGGATTCAGAAGATGTGGGTTGGTTCCCTGGGTCAGGAAGATGCCCTGGAACAGGAATGGCAATCCACTCCAGTATTCTTGCCTGGGAAGTCCCATGGACAGAGGAGCCTGGGGGGCTGTAGACCGTGGGGTCCCAAAAGAGTCAGACATGACTTAGCAACTAAACAAAAATACAGCAGGTCCTAACCAAGACCTACTGTTTCAGAAACTCTGCGGATGGGGTTAGCAATGTGCTTGAACAAACCCTATTAGGTGGTCTCGACTGGGGTATGCTAAAGTTTGAGAACCATGGTTAGTGCTCTCAAAAGCCAGAAGGGGTAAACCATTTTGTGTAACTGGCTTGAAAAATACAATTAAATGGTTTAAGCCATTGGCTTCCTGGAATCTGGGCCCCAGTTAAAAGCACTCACATTCGCATTTTGTAAATCTCTATTATGGTCAAACAAATTATGTTTGCTGGTCAAACATAATTGTAGGCTGAATTTGACCCACTGACCCTTAGTTGGCAGCTTTGGTTTTAAAGACATAAGTATTTAGCAACACAATTTTAGAAAAGGTTTACAATTTTAAAGCAGGTTTATCACAATTTACATGACGAAAAATATTTTCCTTGCAGTTTACCATCTTGAAAGTTCATCTCATACCTCAAAACTTTTGGAATTGTAGATGCTCAACTGAAATTTAAACTGGTTGCTTGATCTGATGATGATAAAAAAATAGAGGAAGTTATGTCTCCCAGGGATCAATGACTATGTCTAGTTGGTCCAACCAGGATGGGCTGTATAATGTTTTAAAGGCAGTGGAAAATTGGAAAAAAAGAAAAAAAGCTGTGGTTTCCATAGCCCAAGCAAAGTTCACATAAAAGACACAAGTTTAAGAAAATAATTATTAAGAATTTCAAGATGGTAGCAGAAGAATAGAGCTCTACTGATCATGGGACCCATGTGACAACATAAGTAGCGTGTGCACCTATGGAGTCAGACCTGGATCTAATGCTATTTCTTTTTTTTGTCCTGTGGCTACTATTTGTCTATGTTACCAAAAAATGAATAGGCAAACTTGGCTCAGATGGTTAAGAATCTGCCTGCAAAGCAGGAAACCCGAGTTCATACTCTGAGTTAGGAAGATCCCCTGGGGAATGACAAACCACTCCAGTATTCTTGCCTCGAGGATTCCATGTACAGAGGAGCCTGGAGGGCTACAATCCATGGTGTCGCAAAGAATCAAACACAACTGAGTGACTAACACTTATTCTTACTTAAGGAGATGTTGTAGGAAGATAAACTAAAATAGATCAGTTTTATACTATGGATGGGCTTCCCTGGTGCCTCAGCTGGTAAAGAATCTGCCTATGATGTGGGAGACCTGGGTTTGATCCCTGGTTCGGGAAGATCCCCTGGAAAAGGGAACGCTACCCACTCCAGTATCTTGACCTGGAGAATTCCATAAACAGTATAGTCCACAGGGTAACAAAGAGTCAGACACTACTGAGCGACTTTCACTTTCTTTCACTTTCATACTATGGGATATGTGAATGGGTTTGTTGAACCTTGAAAAGGATTGTAAAAATAGAATGGAACATTAAACAAGTACTGTAATTGATCTTAACATTTACTTCCAATAAGACTTTGCTCTTAGTTATATTTATATGTGGATGATCTTAAGTTGAAAGTTTCATAAGGACAAGAACTTTCTTATTCATAATTACTTCTGTGACATGATTGATATCAATCTATAATGCATTATACTGAGAAAGACATTTGATAACCACATCTTCCAAATGAATAAATTAAGCATTTTGGAAGCTTATACAAACTCTTTCAAGTGCCATGGATATTGCAGACATCACTGATGGAGTCAACGTATCTTCCAGATTTCCTAAATTATTCCCCAAGTAGAGCTTCTGGGAAGAAAACACTGTCAAGTGACCACCTCAGATTTAGGCAAAGTAGGTGTTTGCCTACTTAATGGGGTATAGAGGAACATGTCTCAGAGTCTTCCTTTCATGTTAATGTGAGGCATAGCTTTGCATATTGCCTGAAATTTCTTTCCTTGTAGAGCCACTAACTTGATCGAGGCATTACACTGTCAACAAACACATGCTTTTGACTTCATCCTGTGTCAGGGCAAAGCATTACTCCAGAATTGAGCAAACTGCAGATTTCACAATAGCACCTTCTTACCCTTGGAGCAAAATCCAAACATCTTATGATGTTTCCAGTACATTTTTAAAAGTAGGTTCCTCCCTACCTTTCCAGCCCATTTCACATCATTCTACCACTTGCAGATTGTTCTCTGGACACACTGTCCTGGAACAGGTGGAGCCTTGTTCTCCCTGACCTTTTCACTCAGTGACTTTTATTTGACCTTCAAACTGAAACAGAAAAATTTCTCAGAGAGGCCTCTCTTCAACTTTTCTTTCAAATATGCTAATACTAATATCCCACCATAGGGACCAACCCTCATCACCCTCCATCAGCTCCACAGCAGCCTCCTTTTTGGTAATCACTGCAATCAGCGACCCTCTGTCATTTTTACTTATTTATTTAGGTTGTTTATCATCTCTAATATATAAACTTATTTAAAGCAAGAACCCACTGTCTCATATATCTCCAAATCCCTACTGCCTATAACAGTGTCTGACTCAGAGCACATAATAAATACATAGTGACAAGTACTGAATGAAATATACAAGAAGTATATTTGAGTGGATCTTGGGAAGGGGTGTTAGAGAAAGAAGATAAAGGACAGGGAATCCTGGATAGAAAAGCTAGAGGGAAGGATTCACACTGAAACTACATATAATTAGTTCAGGATGAACCATAAGAAGGTCCTGATGCAGGAATGGGGAGCCAGCAGATGCTAGATTCTCAGGAAAGAAGGAACAGCAGAAAGGGAAATTGAGAGGGAATGAAAATGCTTGATTCTCCCTTACAATAGTTTTGTGAGTATAGTTTTATTAAAATCTGACAATATTGGGATTTCTCTGGCTATCCAGTGGTTAGGAGTCCTCACATCCACTGCGGGAGCAGGGGTTCAGTCCCTGGTCTGTGAATTAGGATCCCACAAGCCACATGACATGCCCCCTCAAAATAAGCTGACAAAATTTATGAGAAAGTATTCCCAAAATACTCTCTAAGAGTGCTGGTAATTTACTTTCTTAAGATCTGTGCAAAGCAAGCAATATCCTATTCTGAAGACTGGAAAACTAAAACCTTGATGTGCTGACTGAGGTTTGTAAATCACCAAAATCAGCCTCAGGTTTTCACTGAGGCTCATAGATCTAGAAAGCTTTAGCAGTTTGGGCTTGGAGTTATTTTCCAAAAGAAGATACTTGGTCAGCATTACATTTTCAAAGTAAAAACCATTCCTCATCTACCTCCTTTACGCTCAATTGCAAGTTTTTAAAAGTACTTTGAGGAGAAGTTTTCCTTGTTTAGTCACAACTTGGGAGAATTTTATTTTTAGTTTTGACCTAAATCAAATAATGTTGAACCATAGCATTTTTTTTAAGGGAGAGGGGGAAGGGAGCAATAATTTTCCCTATTTTAAGAAACCTGAACTCTATTTGCACTCAGAAAAACAACACTCTCAATAACCTGAACATGCGAACTTCAAAACTTGGCAGTGTGGAAGAGTCTGAATTTAAGAAAAAAAGCAACCGAAGCCAAATCCGATGAAAACCTGTCTCATACTTTTAAAATCACCAGATCGAAATAGAATAAAAGAATGTCTTGCCATGAGAGGGGCCACTATTTCTTTCATTAAAAAATGTTATCTCCATTTATGATGGTTCAGTGAATGGTAATGTAACTAGAAGGTTTGGTTTAGGATGCCATAACAATGATGATATAAATCAGAGCACTAGTTAAGGTGCCAGACAGCACTCACCAAAAAAGTCTCCAGTGATGTTCTCCATCATCCTTTCCCATGAGCAACAGGTGATAATTCAGAAATCATTTTAAAGTTGTTTTGAATCCAAAGTCTCACTTCAAGTGTCAAGATCTTAAAATTGATTGACATTTGGAAAAAAACCTACTCAAAGTAAATGCTATTTATTGTCTCAGGGTTAGGACTTCTTCCAGGAATCAGTGATTTTTTTTTAATTTTCTCATTGTTTTGATAGTTTATAAATGAATACTCTACATACATAACTGTAAATAGCAAAAGAATTAAGATAACTTATAGTCACATATCATGAGTACTCCCTCCTAGGTCACTGAGAATAGAATAGGTTACTGCAATTTGTTGAACTAAACTGAATACATTTTCCAAAACATCTTATAATTAACACGAGAGAGTGTTACTTTTGTGGTTGACAGTATACTTACTGGTGAGTCTCTATAAGTTCTTCACAGACTGATACAAGAGCAAAATTATTAGCAATTCAGGCTTTAGCATTAAATAAAAGGGTTTTGAGTCTCAACTGTACTACTTGCTATGTGAATTTGAGAAGATTACTCTAGAAGCCTAGATTTCTTTATCTGAAAATCAGGATGATAAAATCCTTAAGTCCTGAAAATCTGAAAAAATAATAAGTGTTATGGAGTGTTTAATATACATTCTAGCAAATAGTAGAATACTTGCACGGTAATGGTGGCAACGGTAAGAAGTGACTGAAGCAGCATTACATGGTGGTAGCCGCAATGGCAGAAGGAGAAAAGCTTGTCATATTATTAACTGTAATACATATTATAATTACAGAACAATCTAGATTTTCATCACAGTTGCACTATGTAAGATGACTCTTATTTTGAATATTTCAGGGATGTCATTTGACTAAAGTAAACTGTACGTTTAAAAGGCATTGTATGGAATATTACTCAGCCATTAAAAAGAATACATTTGAATCAGTTCTAATGAGGTGGATGAAACTGGAGCCAATTATACAGAGTGAAGTAAGCCAGAAAGAGAAGCACCAATACAGTATACTAACTCATATATATGGAATCTAGAAACATGGTGATGATAACCCTGTNGGGGGTTCAAGATTGGGAACTCATGTACACCTGAGATGAAAAAATAAATAAATAAATAAATAAATAAAATAAATAAAAGGCATTGTAGGTGTTTTGGGTATCCTGGTCTGTTGACCATGTCTCACTATAAGCTTATTGCTTTTCTGATTCATAAGAAAGAATTCTCTGCCATATCTTGCTAAGAAAACAGTTTCCAAAAAAAATAAGAAATAAGAAAAGTATGCATTATCTCATGTAAGAGATATAAGGATGAATAAAATATAGCCCCTACTATCAAGAGAAGTTCAAGCCAGAGTATAATGTGATAAAGAATTACAGATACAAAGGAAAATTACAAATCAATAAGCGTGTTAAATCAGAAACACAAAATGCAACAGGGTTAAAAGGAGAAAAATAGACTTATTTGGTGGAATCAAGAAAGAATGAAGGAGTAGAATGTGAGGTGCATTTTGAAAGACTGAACAAAGAAAAAGAAATAACATGCTGGGAGACAAACCTCCGTGGGTCTCTGACTTTTCTCCATGTCTCTTAGACACTAGTTGCTTTTGTTCCAGACCATCCCTGTAGCTCAGATGCTAAAGAATCTACCTGCAATGCAGGAGATCCGGATTCGAGCCCCAGGTTGGGAGGATCCCCTAGAGAAGGGAATGGCAACCCATTCCAGTTATCTTGTCTGGAGAATCCCATGAACAGAGGAGCCTGGTAGGCTTCAGTCCATGGAGTCACAAAGAGTCAGACACGACTGAGTGACTAACACTGCTACCTCTATTCTCTCCAAGAAATAAGTATACAAATAACGTTGACGGATAATGTGGAGCACAACACAGGTTTGTTTGCTTCCCGATAAAATAATGTCTTCCACTGTGGCAAAGTTCAGACAGGTTTGCTTTCCACACATTACAGAAGATTTGAGTGTTCCAGACTTAGAGTTCTTCAGGTATAGTGCAAATCTACTGTGTATGCAGCAAACTAAACTTAATAGTAAATAGAAAAATATTATTAGAAAATTAATCAACCTAAATCTTGTAACATACAAGGTTATATCTGATATAAGAGCAAGTGGGAATGTAAAGAATGTGTTCAGTTNTGAGTGTTCCAGACTTAGAGTTCTTCAGGTATAGTGCAAATCTACTGTGTATGCAGCAAACTAAACTTAATAGTAAATAGAAAAATATTATTAGAAAATTAATCAACCTAAATCTTGTAACATACAAGGTTATATCTGATATAAGAGCAAGTGGGAATGTAAAGAATGTGTTCAGTTCACTTCAGTCGCTCAGTCATGTCTGACTCTTTGCGACCCCATGAATCGCAGCACGCCAGGCTTTTCATACTGTTCATGGGGTTCTCAAGGCAAGAATACTGAAGTGGTTTGCCTTCCCTTCTCCAGTGGACCACATTCTGTCAGACTTCTTCACCATGACCTGCCCATCCTAAGTTGCCCCGCAGGCATGGCTTAGTTTCATTTAGTTAGACAAGGCTGTGGTCCTAGCGTGATTAGATTGACTAGTTTTCATCTAGTAAATCAATGTATAAACTTCAAGTTGCAATATTTTCTTTCTACATTCTAATTATTTGAATTTAAGCTATTTTTAATAACAGTGATAAATAGCAAATATATTTTGAAGGTATAATTTTATATACTAAAAGTCCTTCTTAAAATTACATTTGCTTATAAAACAAATTGATAAGCTATCACTTGCATATGGTAAAACAACTACTTATTTGGTCAAACAAACTATATGTGTGTATATATATATGTTTATATCTGTATGACTATATGTTTATATATATGTGTATATATATATATATAGAGAGAGAGAGACATGGAGAGAGACTTTGATAAAACAACATATATATATATATATATATATATATATATACACACACACACACACATAGTACGTATGTGTGTGTATTATAACCAAACACTAATTTAGCCTTAAGTTCAGTTCAGTCACTCAGTCGTTTCAGACTGTTTGCAACCCCATGAATCACAGCACACCAGGCCTCCCTGTCCATCACCAACTCCCGGAGATCATTCAACTCATGTCCATTTAGTCGGTAATGCCATCCAGCCATCTCATCCTCTGTCGTCCCCTTCTCCTCCTGCCCCCAATCCCTCCCAGCATCACAGTCTTTTCCAATGAGTCTACTCGTCGCATGAGATGGCCAAAGTATTGGCGTTTCAGCTTTAGCATCATTCCTACCAAAGAACACCCAGGACTGATTTCCTTTAGAATGGACTGGTAGGATCTCCTTGCAGTCCAAGGGACTTTCAAGAGTCTTCTCCAACATCACACTACAAAAGCATCAATTCTTTGGCACTCAGCTTTCTTCACAGTACAGTTCTCACATTCATACATGACCACTGGAAAAACCATAGCCTTGACTAGATGGACCTTAGTCAGCAAAGTAATGTCTCTGCTTTTGAATATGCTGTCTAGGTTGGTCATAACTTTCCTTCCAAGGAGTAAGCGTCTTTTAATTTCATGGCTGCAGTCACCATCTGCAGTGATTTTGGAGCTCAAAATATAAAGTCTGATACTGTTTCCACTGTTTCTCCATCTATTTCCCATGAAGTGATGGGACCAGATGCCATGATCTTCGTTTTCTAAATGTTGAGCTTTAAGCCAACTTTTTCACTCTCCTTTTTGACTTTCATCAAGAAAGTGAAAGCTTTTTAGTTCCTCTTCATTTTCTGCCGTAATGGTAGTGTCATCTGCATATCTGAGGTTATTGATATTTCTCCCGGCAATCTTGACTCCAGCTCGTGCTTCTTCCAGCCCAGCGTTTCTCATGATGTACTCTGCATATAAGTTAAATAAGCAAGGTGACAATATACAGCGTTGACATACTCCTTTTCCTATTTGGAACCAGTATGCTGTTCATTGTCCAGTTCTAACTGTTGCTTCCTGAGCTGCATATAGGTTTCTCAAGAGGCAGGTCAGGTGGTCTAGTATTCCCATCTTTTGAAGAATTTTCCACAGTTTTTTGTGATCCACATAGTCAAAAGCTTTAGCATAGTCAATAAAGCAGAAATAGATGGTTTTCTGGAACTCTCTTGCTTTTTCCATGATCCAGTGGATGTTGGGAATTTGATCTCTGGTTCCTCTGCCTTTTCTAAAACCAGCTTGAACATCTGGGAGTTCATGGTTCATGTATTGCTGAAGCCTGGCTTGGAGAATTTTGAGTATTACTTTACTAATGTGTGAGATGAGTGCAATTGTGCGGTAGGTTGAGCATTCTTTGGCATTGCCTTTCTTTGGGATTGGAATAAAAACTGACCTTTTCCAGTCCTGTGACCACTGCTGAGTTTTCCAAATTTGCTGACATATTGAGTGCAGCACTTTCACAGCATCACCTTTCAGGATTTGAAATAGCTCAACTGGAACTCCATCACCTCCACTTGCTTTGTTCGTAGGGGTGATTTCTAAGGCCCACTTGACTTCACATTCCAGGATGTCTGGCCCTAGGTGACTAATCACACCATCATGATTATCTGGGTCGTGAAGATCTTTTTTGTACAGTTCTTCTGTGTATTCTTGGCATCTCTTCTTAATATCTTCTGCTTCTGTTAGATCTATTGCATGAAATGTTCTCTTGGTATCTCTAATTTTCTTGAAGAGATCTCTAGTCTTTCCCATTCTATTGTTTTCCTCTATTTCTTTGCACTGATCACTGAGGAAGTCTTTCTTATCTCTCCTTGCTATTCTTTGGAACTCTGCATTCAGATGCTTATATCTTTCCTTTTCTTTTTTGCTTTTCGCTTCTCTTCTTTTCACAGCTATATGTAAGGCCTTCCCAGACAGCCATTTTGCTTTTTTGTATTTTTTTTTCCCATGAGGATGTTCTTGATCCCTGTCTCCTGTGCAACGTCAGGAACCTCAGTCAATAGTTCATCAGGCACTCTAATTGTGTTCTGAATCTAAAGTCAAAGTTCTTTGGAACTAACAGAGATGGGTGACAGACGTTTAAGTTTAACAATATCGAAGGGGCCCCTTGGTAGAATTTCAACAAGGAAGGTGGAAGGGAGGAATGAATGGAATGAAAGGAGGGTAGGTCTTTGACTGTCTGTCTCCCCCAGTCTACATAGTTCCCTGAGCAGTTAGTTACTAGAGGAAGCTGCCAGACACATGGACATCTCATTCTTAAGAAGACATGAGAAAATAGTAACAAAGGCATTACTGCCAGCAGCTGCCAAAGTGTTTATTTCCCCAGATATCTTAATCACACTCTTTTTAATGACCGGTGCTTTTTATTGTCAGTCTTTTTTAAACCATATTTATTCAGGATGCCTCTGAGACTCTGTGTCCATGGTAGTCTGGGGGAAACTTAAGGGATCTTTTTTGCATTGCCTGGTAAGCTGTTTAGCCAGGAGTCACAAAACTCAAGTAATCATAACAATCCGTACCTGCAGTCTCCAATTTCCTCAGTAAGTGATCTTTTCATTTTCCACTCTTCAAAACTAAGATCATGAGGCCCTTCAAGATGGCTGTATAGAAAGATCCTGAACTCACCTCCTTTCATAGATACAACAAATATAGTCATGCATGAAACAAATCCCTCTGAAAAAAAACTGAGCATCTAGCAGTTGCTATAAAATTAAGGATAAAAGGGCCACATGGAGATGTGTAGGAGAGGCAGACACATACTTATCAATCTCGCCTCCCCCAACCCCGGATTAGCAACTCACAATCTTGAGGAATGTCAAAAATAAACAAGTACGTACATACATGAAATGGAGCTTCTCACACACCACCTACCTGAATGCCTGGGACCTGCACCTGAGAGATGAGCCCTCAAAGTGTCTGGCTTTGAAAACCAATGGATCTGCTGTTCAGAAGAAACATAAGGTTATCAAGAACGAAGATTTTGCATTTAAAGGGCTCATATAGAGACCCATTTGCCCTGGGACCCAATATAAAAAGGAGCAGTTTGTAAAGGGCCTAGACTTTATGTGAAGGAGAGTCACTTACTAACAAAGCCCTGCCAGAGGGTCAGAAACTTCCTGGATCACTCTCGAGAAGCAACACTGACAGATGCAGTTAGCACGGGCTCCCTCAGCATTGCTGGCACTGAGGCTGGGGAGGCCATCTTTTCCTTCTCACTCTGACTTGATTCCAGTGCTGAGTGAACATCCCCTGTCCCCTGCCGACACCACTTGCACCTGGCACTGTAAGACACATACAGAGAGCAGCCTGCCCCCACCATGCCACCAGAACCAGTGGGCAAAGAGATTCAGCCTGCCCCACGCCACGCAAAAAACCCTGTCAAACCTAACAGGCACCCACAGGGGATGCACCTTGAGCGCCATGCTCAGGTCAATAGCAGGAGTAAGATTCTGGACCCCACGGGGCTGAAATAAGTGGAGAGATAGTTTGAGAGACAACCAAAACCATGGCATGGATAAACACCAAAGCTCATCTTCTACAAAGGGCTACCCCTCCAAGACAGAGAAAGAGGATTGGAGGACTGTTTTCCATAATAAATACACACACAGACACACACACACACACACACACACACAGAGAGTCAAACAAAATAGGAAAACAGAAGAAAATCTCCCAAATGAAGAAATAAGATAAGACCACAAGGGGAAAAGAAACAATGAAATGGATATAAATAATTTACCTGATAAGGATTTCAAAATGTTGATCATAACGCTCATGGAATCAAGTAGAATAACGGAGGGATACAATGACAAATTCAACAAAGAAATAGAAAATATAATAAAGTTCCAAACACAACTCACAGAGCTAAAGAATACAATAACTGAACTGAAAAATACACTAAAAGACAATTATAGCAAACTAGATAATGCAGAAACATGGATCATCACTTGGAAGACAGTGACTTCTGTCAGTCACTTGGATCAGTCACTTGGAAGACAAGGTAGTGGATATCACCCAAACAGAACAGCACAAAGGAAAAAAATAATTCTTAAAAGTTAGGGCAAGTGAAGAGAGCTTTGGAGCATCCAGTATACTAATCTTCTCATTACAAGGGTCCTAGAAGGAGACAAGAGAGACAAAGGGAGGAAAGATATATTTGAAGAAATTTAAAAAAAATTCTATAACCCCAGGAAAGAAACATAGACATTCAGGTCCAGGAAGCACAGTATGTCCCATAGAAGGTAAACCCCAAGACATTCACATCAAAGCCCATTATCCTTAAGATGTCGAATTTTAAAAATAAAGAGAGAATCTTAAAAGAACCAAAAGAAAGACAACTAGCTGTGTTTAAAGGAACCCCCATAAAATCATCTCCTGATTCTTCAGTTGCAATTTTGCAGGACTGGCATGATATATTCAAAGTGTTGAAAGGAGAAAACTGCCAACAAGGAATACTCTACCTGGCAAGATTATCACTCAGATTTGAAGGGGAGATAAAAGAGCTTTCCAGAAATCAAAAGCTTAAGGAGTTAATCTCTACCGATTTTAAAGAGATTTCTTTTCAGCTGAAAAGGCTGTATCTAGATACGTAGAAAAAAATGCCTCACTGTGAAAGGCAAATATATAGTAAGCGTAGTGGTACGACCACTTTAAACACTACTTATGAAGGATAAAAGTAGTAAAATCAACTATAACTATAATTATGTTGCTGTTTATTCACTAAGTCATATCCGACTTTTTTTGACCCCATGAACTGTAACTTGCCAGGCTCCTCCGTCCATGGGATTCTCCAGGCAAGAATACTGGAGTGGATTGCCATTTCCTTCTCCAGGGGATCTTCCCAACCCAGGGATTGAACTCAAGTCTCATGCATTGGCAGGTGGATTCTTTACCATTGAGTCACCAGAGTATGTGTGTGCTTAGCCAGCAGGAAAGCCATAATAATTAAGGAACACCAAAAAAATTTTAATGTAAAATATGACATCAAAAAATAAAATGAGAGAGTGGAAATGAAGATCAAAATAAAATTTTGTTCATTTTAGGTGATTTTAATATGTCATTTCCTGTACCTGGAATATTCTTTTTCAGAAAGCCCGTATCAGAGAGATCTGCTAATCACAGACCTCTGAACTGTCAATTTAGCTTTCCCTCTTCCCATTTACCTGTTCTACTTTTCTCTATGTTTCTTACATCATTGGACAGACATTTATTCATGTCCTTATCCATTTAATGCCTATCATCTAACTCCACAAAAGAGAGTAAACATCATGATATCATGGATTTTATTTTATATCAAACCCTAGAGCAGTGCCAGGTACAGGAATAGCCAGAAAGATTTTACTGAAAATAAATTAGGAATGAATATACAATTTAAGCACGATCTAAGGGAGTGGGTAGCCATTCCATTCTCCAGGGCATCTTCTTGACCCAGAGATCAAACCTGGGTCTTCTGCCTTGCAGGCAGATTCTTTACCATCTAAGCCACCAGGGAAGCCCTTTTCTTTCATATAATTTAAGCAAGAGTTAAAGAAACAAAATTGTAGTATACTTATTTAAGGGGATATCTACTCAGCATTTTCATTTTTCTGAAAACTGTTTTGCTCCTTCATATTTCACCTCTTTTTGAATCTGTCCTTATGTTTCCTTGGGGATTCCCTCACAACTTATTCGATAAAGAATCTGTCTGCCATGCAGCAGATCCTGGTTTGAGTCCTGGGTCAAGAGATCCAGGAGAAGGAAATGGCAACCCACTCCAGTATTCTTGCCTAGGAAATTCCATGGGCAGAGGAGCCTGGTGGGCTACAGTCCATGGGCCGCGAGAATTAGACATGACTGGGTGGCTAAACCACCACCCCACGATTCCTACCAGTGCCCACATGTGTAATTAGTTCCCTAGCTCTTGTCCATAACAGCTTTGTGGCCTAGTGGTAAAGAACTTGTCTCTGATGCAGGAGATGGAGGAGACTGGGTTTGATCCCTGGGTCAGGAATATCCCCTAGAGGAGGGTATGACAGTCCACTCCAGTGTTCTTGCCTGGAGAATCCCATGGACAGAGAGGCCTGGCGGGCTACAGTCCATGAGGTTACAAAGAGTCAGACACAGCTGAAGCAACTTAGCACATAGGCGCAGCGAGCATTGTCTGACCCAGGATGGTCAGTCTCTTTCTCCAAGATTCCACACCTGGACCTAGTTGATTGATTAGAAATGAGTATCTGTCTTGTGTTAGAATTTTTAGGAATAGTAGCAAGTTGAATCTGTTTTTCCTTATGTGGTTAAAGTTTAGATAGTTAAGGCTCCTGTCGATGGCTTATTTTACTCAGAAAGATAGACAGTTGTGGGAAAACACAATGAAGCTAAAATCTGAAGATCATAATACAAAATGGTGGACTCTTAAGTCAAAACCCAGAATCCTGATTTCCTGAGTAGTTCCTCAAGCAATAAAAACCATTTTCAACAAATTCAGGGAAGAAATAAATTAGCACTTAATTCCTGAGCTGAAAAATATTAAACCATGACTTCATTTTTAATATTGCTTCCAGCATTTGTCTCTTTAGAGGTAAGAGCAATGCATCTATTTTAACATGGGTGTGATTTTTCTACAACTTCACCATCAGTTATAGCTCGAGGTCAGAAGAATTAGTTCTATTCTCTATGGGAATATCAAGGCTGAGTATTTTATTGTTGTTGAGAAAAGAACAGCAGCTGATGTAACTAACTAAATGCAAACATAGTGAGGCACATTTCATTTCATAGTGATCAAGTTATTCATGGAATTTTATGTAATCATATCCTGACTTAACGGCTGAAAGAAGTGGATAAAAATGACCATTGGAACAAAACAATAATAGTATCAGTGGTCCTATAGCCTAGTATCCAACTCCTGGAGAAATTAAACTTTAACTTACTTTTGGATACAGGATACAGGATGCTTGGGGCTGGTGCACTGGGATGACCCAGAGAGATGGTATGGGGAGGGAGGAGGGAGGGGGTTCAGGATTGGGAACTCGTGTATACCATGGCAGATTCATGTTGACGTATGGCAAAACCAATACAGTAGTATAAAGTAAAATAAAGTAAAAAATAAAAATTTTAAAAAATGTCAAAACTGGCAGTAGAATTTAAAAAAATAAAATCATTCTTAACAGCAGAGAAAGATGTCTGAATGCAAAATTTTTCCATTTCATAACTTTGTCAGAGCCAATCCATTGTGTCATAACCACTGTCAGAATTATATTCTTCCTATTTTTACTATTTTGTTTCCCTTCATAGGTGTTGAATCTATATGAACAAGAGTTAATTATCTCTAACCATTATGTTTGAACAGCTTAGTTGCTCTCCCTTTCCAACTTGTCTATGCATGGTTTTATGAGTTTAATGAGGCTTCCCTGGTGGCTCAGTGGTAAAGAACCCACTTGCCAAGCAGGAGACACAGATTTGATCCTTGGGTTGGGAAGATCCCCTGGAGAAGGAAATGGCAACCCACTCCAGTATTCTTGCTTGGGACATCCCACGGACAGAGGAACCTGGGAGCTATGTTCCATGAGATTGCAAAAGAGTTAGACATGACTTAGCAACTAAACAACAACAAACACGAGTCGAACAATGTTCTTTAAATTTTTATCCCTTGCAGTCCTAGCTTCTAGGACACTCGAGTGTGACCTCATTTGGACATAAGGTCCTTACAGACGTAAAGAATTTAAAATAAGGGCATTAAGTTGGGTCTTCATCCCATATAATTGACGTCCTTTTAAGAAGAGGAAATTTGGGGACTTCCCTGGTGGTCCAGTGGTTAAGATTCTGTGCTGCTGATGCAGGGGCTGTGGGTTCAATCCCTGGTCAGTGAAGTAAGACCCTACATGCTGGGGAGCATGGCCAGTGAAGTAAGACCCTACATGCTGGGGAGCGTGGCCAAAAAGGTTAAAAAAAAAAAAAAGAAAGAAAGGGAAATTTAGATATAGAAATGTAGAGAGGGAAGACAATGTAAAGATACACAGTGTAAAGATAGCCATCTTCAAGCCAAGGAGAGAGGCATGGAACAGATTCCTTTTCAAAGCTCTCAAAAGGAACCAAACCTACCAATTCCCCTGATCGAACCTGGTCACCTGCATTTCAGGCAGATTCTTTACCACCTGAGTGACCAAGGAAACCCTAAATTTTGGCAGCACTGCACAACATGCTGGAATTGGTGTGCAGAGATTAAACCTGAGATCCCTGCACTGGGAGTGCAGAGTCTTAACCACTGGACCAGCAAGGAAAACACCATCTCAGCTCTTTATCCTAAGCATGTTCATAGATTTAGCTATGTATCTTCCTGCCTGTGCTCTCAGGTCAAGACACAAACCTCTCATATTCTATGTAACTACTCCATCATCTGGCCCCTGTGGACCTATTTAGTCTGCTATGTGCTACATTCCATTCTTTCTCACTACCATGTTCCAGCTGTACCAAACTACTATACTTTTCATTCCACAAATGGTCACAACTCTTGTGCCTCCAAGTTTTCACTCATGCCTTTTCCTCTGCTTTGAATCACTTCTGGCCCCTCTCCTTGTCCTCTTGCTCTTTTCTCTAGCTGAATTTTAATAATCATTTGGTCTCAGCTTATACAACTTCCTCTTGGAAATTTTCTCTGATGTCTAATTGCGACCTCATGGACTGCAGCCCACAAGGCTCCTGTCTATGGGATTTTTCAGGCAAGAATACTGGAGTGGGTTGCCATTTCCTTCTCCAGCAATAACTAGCTTACATATTTACTGTTACCAAAGCACAAAAAATTACCTTTAAGATAACACTATTTCCTTGTTTTTGCCTCTCAAAAGATGTAAACCTCCTTGTAGCTAGGAATGTGTTCTGTCATGTTATTTCTATGATCTAAAATAATACTAGGCTAGCAGCACATAATAGACACTCACTTTCTAAAGTGGATCCACCTTTGTAAAACCCTACCAAACTGTTCCAGGTTTTACTATTCTGAATCCATTGTAATTTAAGTATTATTATGTTTGTGTATTTGGTCAAAGACTTGTAAAGTATCTCACTTTTCATATGCCATTGTCAGCCAAATATTTAGTTCACCTGCCTAACTCTATTTAACAGTTTTATGAGAAAATAGTGTCTCACCTTTTCCATATCTTGTTGCACAGTTCTTAGTGTATTGTAAATATTCAAGATATTCATAAAGTGACGATCATAGAGTAACGATCTCATAAAGAAAAGTAAGTTTCTGTCTTGGTATTAGAGCTGAAAGCCCACCTTGGAATGACATCTGTTTAGACCCATTCTAGCAAAACTTAAAGACACACATCAAGGAGATAAAACAAATCTGCAAGTACTTGAACTGCCTACCAAAACAAAAGTCACATTCTTTAAGAAACCTTAAAAAAATTTCAGACACTCAACCATCTGATTTCACAATAGTCAACATCTAATCAAAAAGCCGTAAACATTCCAAGAAGCAGGGAGATAATCCCACATCTAGGAGAAAAATCAATCCATATAAATGTGGATGCAGAGATATCTTAACAACCACATTTTCTAGTTTCTAGTTTCTCTATTTGATGCTTTAATGTCCTGGGGCCTTGCTGTCCCTGGAGGGATGCCACCTCTGGGAGTCAGCCAATTCCTAAAGATAGTAAAAGACTCATGTTGAAACACAGCTTTCACATGCAAACTACCAAATCCTGAGTCCACACCCCAACCAGCTTCTTTCTCAGGCTCTCTCAGTTCAGTTCAGTTCAGTCACTCAGTTGTGTCCGACTCTTTGCAACCACATAGGCTACAGCACACCATGCCTTTCTGTCCATCACCAACACCCAGAGTTTGCTCAGACTCATATCCATTGAGTCAGTGATGCCATTCAACCATCTTGTCCTCTGCCATCCCCTTCTCCTCCTGCTTTAAATCTTTCCCAACATCAGGGTCTTTTCAAATGAGTCAGTTCTTTGCATCAGGTGGCCAAAGTACTGGAGTTTCAGCTTTAGCATCATTCCTTCCAAAGAAATCTCAGGGTTGGTCTCCTTCAGAATGGATTGGTTGGATCTCTTTGCAGTCCAAGGGACTCTCAAGAATCTTCTCCAACACCACAGTTCAAAAGCATCAATTCTTTAGCGCTCAGCCTTCTTCACAGTCCAACTCTCGCATCCATACATGACTACTGGAAAAACCATAGTTTTCACTAGATGGACCTTTGTTGACAAAAGGCTCTCTCAGGGCCTCTATTTCACTGCTGTAATAAAAAACCCAGGGCCATGCATACACCAAAACTAGCTTAAATTATTCAAACTAGCCATGCTCAAGCATTCTTATACTCCTCCACCATGCTTTCCTACAGAGACCACAATAAAAGTCTCCACGTTTTCCCCTCATTCTCTGTGTCCTGTGACTGACCCAGTGAGGCTCCTCATGGAATGGGATGTGCCTCTTCCTCTTGAGACTGTGAATACACCAAACTCTCTTTTCAATGACTGTCTTCTGATCCAATGGCCTTGTCATAATTGTAAAATTATATTAAACACATGTGTATGGAATCTAGAAAAGAGGTACCGATGAACCTGCTTTCAAGGCAGGACTAGAGATGTGGGCAGAGAGAACAGACTTGTGGACCTGGGGCTGGGGGAAAGAAGGTGGGGTGAATTAAGAGAGCAGTGTTAAAACACATACATAGCATATGTAAAATAGATAGCTAGTGGGAAGCTGCTGTATAACACAGGGAGCTCAGCCTGGTGCTCTGTGATACCCTAGATGGGTGGGATGGCAGGATGAGAGGAAGGCTCCCAAGGGAGGGGCCTGATGTATACTTCAGGTGAATTCCTGTTGCTATACAGCAGAAACCAACATAACATTGTGAAGCAATTATACTACAATTAAAAAAAAAAGAATTTGAATTTTACAGCAACATCAGAGATAATGTATTTAGCAGTCAAGCATGTCCAAAAACCTTTTATAATGATATTTAAGTACTCCACTATTTAAATTTAAAAAAAAAATGATGAGAAGAAAAGAGGAGAAAAGCTGAGACTTAAAAAGTGGAAATAGTAATAAAATCCATCCAAAATGAAATGCAGAGAGAAAAGTCTAATAAAAATGAATGACTTAAGGACTTTTGGAACAATATTAAGTGGTTTAACATCTGTGTAATAAAAGTGCCTCAGAGGAGAGAGCCAGAAAAATAGTTAAAGAAATAATAGCCATCTTTTTCTCTAAATTTACTGAAAACTAACAACCCACATTTCCAAGAACATCAACAAACACTAAGCAGGGTAAACATACATGCACAGAAAAAAGAAAGAAGAAATTGCTATGCAAGCCTGAAGACTTTTTTCTGTGTTCATGTACAAATGCATTCTGCACAGAGAAAGAAAGGGAGAAGGGAGAAAGGCAGAAAGGAAGGGAAAACCACTGAGTCATTATCAAATTATTAAGAACAATTATAAAGAGTAAATTTTAAAAGAATTCAGAGAGAAAGGACACATTACCTTCACATGAATAAGCATGAAAATAATTGCATTCTTCTCAAAAGATATTAATGAAGCTAAGAATTGCATTTTTAACATCGAGAAAGTAAAATCATGTCAGCTTAGAATACTATATCCAATCTCCCATACTCATAGAAAAGTCAGGCCTCCTAAAGCTTATCTAGAAGAGATCCTTTGACTTCAAGGTAAGTAGAAAAAGAAAGGAAAAAAGTTTTTAAAAACAAGAAAACAAATAGACAACTAATATAGTTGAGCTTCCCTGGTGGCTCAGATGGTAGAGAATCTGCCTGCAATGCAGGCAACCTAGGTTCGATCCCTGGGTCAGGAAGACCCCCTGGAGAAAGGAATGTCTACCTACTCCAGTATTCTTGCTTGGAGAATTCGATAGAGTAGCTTGGAGGGCTACAATCCATGGAGTAGCAAAGAGTCGGACACAACTGAGTAACTAACATTTTCACTAATACAATAGTAGTTACCGAAGAAGTGGGTGGAGCTCTTTTATTACAATAGTCTTTACACCAGCAACAAATTAACTGAAGCATCAACTTTGATAAATGCTAGATCATCCCAATTTATCACTATTTTGCATGCCATCATTTTTTGTTAGAAAAAATGCCAAGGTGTCATAAAACAACTAGTTGGAAAATAAAACAGCATATAATTCAATAAAGACACCAGGCAAATGCTTGGTGATGTAAGTCAAACCTTTACCAAATATCAGATTGTTATTATTATTTCTTAGCAAGAAATAGATCAGACAGCTTGAAAAATTACTACATATCCTATTTCTCTCAAAACTGTTTAAAATAAAGCCTACATATTATTAGGTATCTATAACATAATGCTTCTGCAAACAAAAGATATATACACTCGTAAACATACTGTGTTAAGTACTGAGGAGGGCTAGGTTAAATGCAGGAGACCTTGGTTCAATTCCTGGGTTGGGAAGATCCACTGGAGAAGGGATAGGCTACCCACTCCTTGGGCTTCCCTTGTGGCTCAGCTCGTAAAGAATCTGCCTGCAATGTGGGAGACGTGGGTTTGATCCCTGAGTTGAGAAGATCCCCTGGAGAAGGGAAAGTCTACCCATTCCAGTATTCTGGCCTGGAGAATTCCATGGACTGTATAGTCCATGGGGTCGCAAAGAGTCAGACACAACTGAGTGGCTTTCACTCACTCACCACAATTACTGTTATCACCATTATTAATACTGGTACCTGGAGAAGAGCATGGCAACCCACTCCAGTATTCTTGCCTGAAGAATCCCATGGACAGAGGAGCTTGGAGGGCTGTAGTCCATGGGATCACAAAGAGTCAAACACAACTGAAGCGACTTAACACACAAACACAATACTGGCAAGTGTGGAACTCACTTTTTCCTTTTGGAATGCTGGAGGATATTTAGGATTTTTTTTTTTTTCTTTTCTGGTTTTCCAGAACCTTTTCAATGTCCACATTTTTGTAAAAAACTTGATCAAGTCATATATTATTTATTCTAAATCTAAGACTTTTATTTGTTTAAAAGATCGGAGATATTTGCTTATTCAATATTTCTTTATCTTGAGTTTGTGCTCATTCCAATCTATTTCCTTCTACAGATTATTCTTATCAAATAATTTACAAGAAAAATGAGACTAAATCAGCCCTTTTTTTTTTTTTATCCCTCAGTGTTACATTACTGAATATAATGTTTATCCTTTTCTAGTTCATTATATTGTTGTAATGGAAAATATATGATCTGGATGACCCTGCTCTATTGGGTTATGTCCCCCTTTTGACCCTCTTAGTGTATATTTGGAGAAGGCAATGGCACCCCACTCCAGTACTCTTGCCTGGAGAATCTCATGGACAGAGGAGCCTGGTGGGCTGCAGTCCATGGGGTCGCTAAGAGTCGGGCATGACTGAGCAACTTTACTTTCACTTTTCACTTTCATGCACTGGAGAAGGAAATGGCAACCCACTCCAGTATTCTTGCCTGGAGAATCCCAGGAACGGAGCCTGGTGGGCTGCCGTCTATGGGGTCACACGAAGTCGGACACGACTGAAGCGACTTAGCAGCAGCAGCAGTGTATATTTAGTAATTTTGTAACACTCTTCGCTATTTGTATTCTATAACTTTTTCTTTTAAGTAATATCTTGAGGCTTCCCAGTGCTTACCACAGGCTGTTTGCTTACAATGACTGTACAGAAAGAGAAGGCAGAATAAATCTGTTCTATAAACCAGGTCCTCCTCCTGGTCAGTGTTGTGAATAGGGAGACATAGAAATGAAGCAGAAAACTAATAGTAATGCCTATAATTTATTTTTTTCTACATATGAAACTTGGTATTCTGGCAAGTTCTCATTTTATTCTCACTAAACCCTAAAATGTAGATTAAAGTATATCCTCTCCTTCTTAGAAAGATAAGGCATGGCTACCCATTCCAGTATTCTTTCCTGGAGAATTCCATGGACAGGGGAGCCTGGTGGGCTATAGACCTTGGGGTCACAAAGAATCGGACACCATTGAGTGACTAATACTTTCACTTTCACCCACAGGCATTGAGAGGTTAACTTGACAGTATCTCCCCATGAGTGAAAGCAATAATTAGCATTTTACAGCCTGATTCCAAAGTCTAAACATGTTATGTTAGTTTCATTCTATAACTTCATTATAGAGATACCATTTGTAAATATTCATCTCCCTTTATTTTAGAATTGATAGTATCTGGGATTAGAATTAGAGCATTTTAAAGTTTATCTCTTCTCTTGAAACATTTTCTCTTTCAGAATTTCATGATATGAAATTAATTAATTATTATTATTATTTTACTTTATTTTGCTTTACAATACTGTATTGGTTTTGCCATACATTGACATGAATTCTGAACACTTTAAAACCTGTCTTCCTAAAGAGAGCAGCTCACATTGGACTCTTCCTTCCAGCCCTTTGCTATTACAGTAAAGTAAAATGATGTGGTTTTAGACTCTGTGCTTCCAATACAGGGCACACAGGTTTGATCCCTGGTCTGAGAACTAAGATCCTATATGCCTCATAGTGTGGCAATCAATAATAAAATGCGATAGCAGTAGCATAGATTAAAAAATAAAGTAAATAAAATGGCAAGGTGTCTTCTCCCCAAGTTCATACTTTTCCAACCAGGAACTAGTTACTTCTTGTTGATGAGAATCATATAAATAAATATAATTATTCTAATTCTTTCCGGTTTTTTCAAACAGGATTGGAAAAAATGAAGTTTTCAACCTCTTTGCATTTAGTGGCAAGAGATTTGTGCAAATAAGCTTCCTTGAGGCTCCTTTTTAAGAATTCTAATTCATTTTATATCCAATAATATCTCCTTCATTTCTTTAGTTGGCTAGAAATCCAACATGAAGTCTTACATCTATTCTCTTTCTCTCTCCTTTTTTGTTTGGACATGTCACACTTTATTTTTCTTCAAGTCTTATGTTTTATGTGATTCTATACAGGTGTGTGTGTATGTGTGTATGTGCTTTGTCATGTTTGACTCTTTGCAACCCCATGGACTGTATCCCACCAAGCTCTTCTGTCCATGGAAGTTTCTAGGCAAGAATCCTAGAGTGAGTTGCCATTTCTTCCTCCAGGGGATCTTCCTGACCCAGAGATAGAACCTGTGTCTCGTGCATTTCCTCCATCACCAGGCAGATTCTTTACAGAAGTGATTGGAAAAACAGGCCTTAGATGAAACCTCCTTAGACCCTAGATCATCTTCAGCCTGTGGTCTTCAGTAAAATGCAATCTTCCTATTTTTGAAAGACAATAGATACTTATCCTCTATAGTGATTCAAAATCTGCGCTAAGCATTTTACACACATTATTTCATTTAGCCTTCACAATCATACAAACAAGATTTTATAATCATTTGAAAGTAAGGAAACTGATGTAACAACCTTGTAGTTACTGGTTGGGACTCTGACAACTTATCTGGTTCTAAGTCCAATTTTCTCCCCTTTAAACAATACTTTTTTCCCAGGTTTGTCATCCATCCAGTGAAGGACTCTCAGCCCTACTAGTCAATGAATCTAAGAAGTCAGTCATCAAAAGAACCAGATACCCAGAATAGAAACCTTTAGTGAAACTGGTGACCTAGGATCTATCTTTGAGAGCACACATCAGCCAAAAATGAGAGCAGGGAAGAAAATATATGGCCTGAGTGGTGGACAAGTAAGTAATCTTACTTTCTTGGAAAGATGGTGAAAAAAGAGAGAAGTGAGAACAGGAAATAGCAAGTATTTGGGTAAAGTGAAATAAATGCTACATAAAGAAACTGCCAGTGAGAAGGGGAATTTGTATTAATTTGCAAAGCAAATAGGAAAGGTGGGAAAGATCAGTAAAATTCATAGCAATTAAGCGGTCATTAAACCAGGGACCTCTGATGAAAACAGAAAAAGTGACATATAAGATATTAGTGAAGTTGGATTTTTCTCTCCTAATTGAATTCCATCTCTTGGGATAACAATTGGTGGTATAACCTACAACTACGGTGTTGTACCATTTTCAATATCAATTGCTTTTCTAAAACAGGAATAAATGGCCTTCTATTTTCTATAAAATCATTATATTTTTCCCTTTTTATATGGATTTCATATTTTTGCTTATTAACAGTTCTATTGTCTGCAGACCAAATGATTTTGGGGATGTTAGGGTAAGGAATTAAAATTAAAATATGCTTTTGAAAATTATATTTATCCAAGAGTAATCATTGTGTACTATTCAACTTACAGTAATTCTGAAGGACTGCCCTAACTTCTATCTAGATAATTCCATAATTCCAGTAAGAAAAGCAGCAAAGTGGGCAAGAGTTGGCTCCCTGTTTTCCCTCAGATGATGTTTAAAGGATACTGACTGTATTGTCATCATCAAAAGTAATAAAGAAATAATTTGCTTGCAGTATTTTCTTATTGTCCTTTTCCATTATCAGTTGAACTAAAAGAATCAGAGTTATCAAACAGCAACAGAACCTCTGGAAGGGAAGTCTAGAAGGTCCTCATTCTTTTTCCTAACTCTGGAAAGTCAGAATAAAGGCAGATAGATAGGGGGATGTCGGGGGTGAGGTGGACGCGGGATGGCCTATAAACAGAAAGTCCAGAAGTTTTCCACTCATCTTTGAATCCTAGTAGAGGTAAGCAGACAGAAAAAAAAAAAAAAAGTAAGTCTTAAACACTTGAAGAATTAACTCTGAACTCCAAAGAATACAGATTTAACAGCCTAACTTATTAAAGAGAATAAGAAGGAAGAAGGGGAAAAAAAGTGAATATGCTCATTGAAGACAATAAATTTTTATTTTTAAAATGGCAAATAATTTATAGCCTCTGAATCCCCCCTCCATCACATGATATGTGTAATCAAAAAATAAGAATTACAGATGTTTACTAAGGAAAATTATGCAATCGCATAGTCCAGTCTTAGGCAATCCTTTATCTGCTGTTTTACCATTTCTCATAAATCCACAGGTATTACAGTGCACATGCTGTTTTTACGTGACTCTGTTTTGAAACGACAGTTGATCTTCCCAGTTCCATTAGCAGCAAAAGAAAAAACATGCCATACCTAAAAATCTAATTCAAAGCATCAGTATTAAATCCATTATGGGACATTATAAAATGAACTCAATGCTTCAGTAGATAAATTTACTTATCCAGGCTGAGAGAGTAATCAGTTCAGTTCAGTTCAGTTTAGTCGCTCAGTCGTGTCCGACTCTTTGTGACCCCATGAATTGCAGCATGTCAGGCCTCCTTGTCCATCACCAACACCCGGAGTTCACTCAAACTCACATCCATCGAATCGATGATGCCATCCAGCCACCTCATCCTCGGTCGTCCCCTTCTCCTCCTGCCCCCACTCTCTCCCAGCATCAGAGTCTTTTCCAATGAGTCAACTCTTCGCATGAGGTGCCCAAAGAACTGGAGTTTCAGCTTTAGCATCATTCCTTCCAAAGAACACCCAAGACTGATCTCCTTTAGAATGGACTGGTTGGATCTCCTTGCAATCCAAGGGACTCTCAAGAGTCTTCTCCAACACCACAGTTCAACAGCATCAGTTCTTCGGCACTCAGCTTTCTTCACAGACCAGCTCTCACATCCATACGTGACTACTGGAAAAATCATAGCCTTGACTAGATGGACCTTTGTTGGCAAAGTAATGTCTCTGCTTTTGAATATGCTATCTAGGTTGGTCATAACTTTCCTTCCAAGGAATAAGCGTCTTTTAATTTCATGGCTGCAATCACCATCTGCAGTGATAAATATAAATTATCTTTGTAGAAGGAAATGGCAACCCACTCCAGTGGTCTTGCCTGGAGAATCCCAGGGACGGGGGAGCCTGGTGGGCTACCGTCTATGGGGTCGCACAGAGTCGGACATGACTGAAGTGACTTAGCAGCAGCAGCAGCAGCATTAATTGTTTATATGTTAAGGGCCAACGGTATATCACAGTTGGTAAAGAACCCACCTGCAGTGCAGGAGACCCTGGCTTGGTTCCTGTGTTGGGAAGATCTGCTGGAGAAGGGATAGGCTACGCACTCCAGTGTTCTTAGGCTTCCCTTATGGCTCAGCTGGGAAAGAATCCACCTGCAATGAGGGAGACCTGGGTTCAATCCCTGGGTTAGGAAGAGCCCCTGGAGAAGGGAAAGGTTACCCATTGCAGTATTCAGTTTATTTGTTAAATTATCATTTTTATTATCATACCATTCTTTAAAAAGGAACTTGGAAAATCAACTTCCTCACTAATGTTCTTTACCCATGAAAGACAGAAGAATGGTGGAGGCTTAAAATATTCTGAGATCAAAAGCTATTGCCCATATCTGTGACTTTCTCAAATGGAGATATTTTCCTTTCTGAAATCTATTTCTAAAGAGTAGCAATCAAGTTTTCTAATAGCCAAATAGAAAAAAGATTCAAAAAAAAAAAATCTACAAAAGCACCAAGAAAAACACCTATTTGTAAGCTGCAGCCACTCATTTAAAATCCAGTGAATTTTTAAGAATTCATTGGCCCAGTTTCCAACCCTAAAGAGTTTAGTTGTGAAGGTGTTGAATGAAGACTTCCCAGTGTGATTCTACTGATTTTAGCACCACTTGAAAAATTGGAAATGCAAATTCCCAGACAGCATGCCAGGCTTACCAAGTCAGAATCTCTTGTAGAAGTATCTAGAAATTTGTATATTAGCAAACCTTCCCTGTGATTCTTATGTGTTTGTGTTAGTCACTCAGTTTAGTTCAGTTCAGTTGCTCAGTCATGTCGGACTCTTTGTGACCACACGAACCACAGCACGCCAGGCTTCCCTGTCCATCACCAACTCCTGGAGTTTAAACAAACTCATGTTCATTGAGTCGGTGATGCCATCCAGCCATATCATCCTCTGTCATCCCCTTCTCCTCCTACCTTCAATCCTTCCCAGCATCAGGGTCTTTTCAAATGAGTCAGCTCTTTGCATCAGGTGGCCAAAGTTTTGGAGTTTCAGCTTCAACATCAGTCCTTCCAATCAACACCCAGGACTGATCTCCTTGAGGATGGACTGGTTGGATCTCCATTCAGTCCAAAGGACTCTCAAGAGTCTTCTCCAACACCACAGTTCAAAAGCATCAATTCTTCAGTGCTCAGCTTTCTTTATATTTCAGTTCTTACATCCATACATGACTACTGGAAAAAGTCATTCAGTCATGTCCAACTCTTTGAGACCCAATGAATTGTAGTCTGCCAGGCTCCTCTGTCCATGGGATTCTACAGGCAAGAATACTGGAATGGGTAGCCATTCCCTTTTCCAGGTGGTCTTCCCAACCAAGGGATCAAACTCAAGTCTCCTACATTACAGGCAGCTTCTTTATCGTCTGAGCCACCAGGGAAGCCCATGATTCTTAGAGCTATGTGAAGTCAGAAAGATGAAATAGTGAAAACAAAGGAACTAGCAATATAAGCCATCTTCTAATATTATTTTTCACTTTATCCAACCATGTCTTTAAGTTCTCTCTTATTACAGATGGCTTGTATAAATACCTGTGTTTTAGCAGCTGTGTGGTAATCTCTTGATAACAGGAAATTCCCAATTAGCTGAAAATTGTTTTTCAGGAAGAAATGTTTGCTTGTTAAATGGCAGTGGTGATCAAGATGATAACAATCCATCTTCTTATATTGTTATATGGCTTCTGAAATTCTTCATTTAAAATGAATCAACGGTCTTGTGCAGCCATGAGGCTAAAACAATACATCCCAGAAGTACCAGTTGTCTGCCTCTTCTCTGGGCTGCTTTTGAATGACAGACAGAGACAATTTGGCCCACAAAGTCAAACATATTTATTATCTGGCTCTCTGGAGAAAAAGCTTACTGACTCCACCAAATCTAACGTATCCAAGAACAAACTCTCTAATTACATTTCCATAGTTTTTCCTCTTAAGAGAAAAACAAAAGTACATTCCTAGCCTAGAGTACATTGATACAAGATTTGGATTCCAGGAGAATGAGATTAAATTCCCCATGCAAGATCCTTGCTATTTATAACAAACCTGGGTGGATTCTAATAACCATGCCCTGTTCTATTTTAACGACATAAGTAATTCAGGGAGCAACACTTGGTGGTCAGGTCCTATTCATTCCTAAGAGGACTGTTGATATTTTGATAAGAAATAGACATTTCCCACTGTAGAAACTACTCGGCCTGTATGAAAATGCAGTTTCCAGTATTATTAAACTGTGTTTATCCTCTATTAAAGAATGCTCTGAACTTGCAAATAAGCATGCTGGATTTGATAGATATCTGCTTCCAAATTCCCCTAAGACCTTATAAATATGTCAACAAAGATTATAGTGTTTTTTTCCCAAAAAGATCATGCACCCACAAAAATAAAAAGTAATGGCAAAGATAAAATGATTAAACAGCAGCAAAATTTGAGAAGTGGGAAAATTCATGGGCAAATCCTAATTGAATTAATAGGCCACAGAAAGTAGACACCTAAGGCAGTTATGTGAAATCCTTTAGCAAGCCCAGTTCCAGAAAGCCTCAGAAGCTGAAGATATCAGATGGGTGGAAAATCTCAGGAGGATAGCTACAAGTTAGAATTTTATTTGAAATTTCCTACTATCTTAGAAACATATATCTATTATTTCTTTTGAAATATATAATATATATTAGTCTGTGGATCACTAGTTACATCTAAAGATATTCCCATGATCATGCAAGAAATATCTAACCATATTTCTGATGCTTATTTCTAGGTCTATCCTTTTATAACTTTTAGAGATAATGACATACATATTTCATCAGAAAAATAACATCCCACTGAAATTCAGGGACTACACAGCGTGATAATTCAAGTATATTATGCATTTTTCAAAACCCATATCTTTAAATTGTATTTTAAAACATAATTGTATTTTAAATCTTTTGTTTGCTTTTCTCTGATGATATTGAGCATCTTTTTTATGTGCCTGTTGATCAGGCACATACGTTCTTTGATCAGATATGCATTCTTCAGAAAAATGTCTATTCAAGTTTTCTGCCCAGTTTTAATCTAGTTGTCTGTTTTGTTTTGTTTTGTTTAATATTGGACTGTCTTAGCTGTTTAAATATTTTGAAAATTAACTCCTTATAGGTCACATCATTTGCCAATATTTTCTCCCAATCAGTAGGTTGTCTTTTGGTTTTGTTAATGACTTCCTTTGCTGTGCAAAAACTTTTCAGTTTAAATAGGTCTCATCTGTTTCTTTTTGGTTTTATTTCTGTTGCTATAGGAGACAGATCCAAAAGAATATCACCTCACACCTGTCAGAATGGTTATCATCAAAGAGTCTACAAATAACAAACATTAGCAAAGAGGCAGAGAAAAGGACTTCTAGTACACTGCTGGTGGGGATGTAAATTGGTTCAGCTACTACAGAAAACAGTGTGGCGGTTCCTCAAGAAACTAAATATAGAGCTACCATCGTTGCCATCATTGTTCAGTTGCTAAGTCATGTCTGACTCTTTGCAACCCCATGGACTGCAGCCCACCAGGCCTCCCTGTCCCTCACCATCTCCTGGAGTTAGGCTCATGTCCACTGAATCAGTGATACTATCATATGATATAGCATACCATATGATCCAGAAGTTCCACTCCTTGGTAAACATCAGAAGGAAAAAAAAAAAAACTAATTAGAAAAGATACATGTACCCCAGTACTCACAGTAGGATTATTTACAATAACTTAGCTATGAAATCAACCTAGGTAAGTGTTCATCAACAGATGAATGGGTAAAGAAGTTGCTTCATGTCTATAATTACATATATATTTATTTTTTAGCAATAAAAAATGAACAGAGCCACAGATACAGGTAACAAACTAGTGATTACTAGTAGGCAAAAGGACACGATCAAGTTAGGGGCAGAGGATTAAGAGGTACAAACTACTCTTTATAAAATAAATACACAATGAGGATACATTATTCAGCAAGTGAAATACAGAAATTAATTTTTCATAATTTAAATGAAGCATTGTCTGCAAAAATATTGAATCAGTATGCTGTATGCTCAAATTTAATATTGTAAATTAATTATACTGCAAAAAATCAACATAAAATATAATGTGTATATCAAATTGTCTGATGTTGCAAAGGGAACATGATATTTAGCAGTGGAAGAATACTAGGAAACTGCTTCTTGCTTAGAGATGATTCTGAAAATGTTGTTCAATCACTTAAGCTGTATCCAATTCTTTGCAAACCCATGCTATAGTCATAGCGTGCCACTCTCCTCTGTCCTTCACTATCCTGAAGTTTGCACAAATTTATGTCCATTGAGTCTGTGATTCTATCTAACCATTTCATCCTCTGCCAGGTCCTTTTTCTTGCCTTCAATCTTTCCCAGCATCAGGGTCTTTTCCAGTGAGTCAGCTCTTTATTGGAACTTCACCGTCAACAACAGTCCTTCCAATGGACATTCAGATTGATTTCCTTTAGGATTGACTGGTTTGATCTCCTTGCTGATCAAGAGACTCTTAAGAGTTTTCTCCAACACCACAATTTGAAACAATCAATTCTTCAGCGGTCAGCCTTCTTCATGGTCCAACCCTCACATCCGTATGTGACTACAGGATAAACCATAGTTTTGACTATATGGACCTTTGTCAGCACAATGATGTCTCTACTTTTTAATATGCTGTCTGCTTTTGAAAATATAGACTCCATATTTAATTATATATCTTATTTTCCCATATCCACTACATGAGTCTTAAAACATCCTTAATTTCTATCTGTCTTCTTTGGTGACACAAAAAATCATGTTGAGTTACTTCAGAAGCATCTCCATTTCCTTAACTTCATCATTCTAGTCACTTCTGTATTTGGTCTGCACCCCTTCCTGTTTTCTGATCACTTCAATTAATATTTTATCATTTAAATTTTATGAAATAGGTATCAAATTTTACTTCACATTCATAGAGTTGATAGAGGAGTAGAGAGCTAGAAAGAAAAGATGCTTCACTAAGAGTTTTCTCATGTTCCTTGAAGGTAATGATCATACAAGGGTATACATTAGAAAGTTAAAGGAAAATAACTGCTGTTCATGTAAGTCTGTACTTTTTATTCAGACTATGGGTAATACTATAGGGTAACCAATTTCTCATAGACATAGTGATAAGGGAAACATATACAAAACAAGATATCAGATACAGCTTCAGAATTTTCTACCATTCATCAACTCCTCCTTTAACAGCTAATTATTGTATTTTTGAGGGCTTCCCTGGTAGTTTAAATATATTTTTAAAGACACAACTTTATAAGTTGTGTGTTGATTTGTAAAAAAAAAATGTCTTAATAGATAAGTCAAAGACCAGTTAAAATATGACATGAACTGAGTTGACTAAGAAGGGATCCAATATATTGATATTAGTGAAAAAAAGAGAGAACATAATTCAGGATCTCTTATGATTACTATAGAGAAGAAATTGTTTAATGGGCAGGAATTCCAGGTTTCTGGGAGGATGCAACATTTAAGTAAAGTCCCAGTCCTGAAACATATCTGTGAAATGAGCAGTCTTCCAATTAGTACAACACCAGCAGCAGTAAGAAATAAAACACAGCGTTTCAATGGCTTAACATAATGGAAATGTAATGGGTTGGTTCCAATGTTCATTTGTATTTTTCCATAACATACAGAAAACCTAAACAACATTTTTTGGTCAATCAAACGTTACTGTTTCACATAATATACCAATGTATGTATTCCTAGGGCTTCCCTTGTGGCTCAGCTGGTAAAGACTGTGCCTGCAATGCGCGAGATCTGGGTTTGATCCCTGGGTTGGGCTTCCCTGGTGGCTCAGGGGGCAAAGAGTCCACCTGCAGTGCAGGAAGCCCAGGTTCGATCCCTGGGTCCAGAAGATCCCCTGCAGAAGGGAATGGCAACCCACTCCAGTATTCTTGCTTGAAGAATCCCATGGATGGAGAAGCCTGGTAGGCTACAGTCCACGGGGTTGCAAAGAGAAGAACATGACTGAGCAACTTCCTTTAAGTATTCCTCAGTTGTACACTTCTGCTCCAGCTTCTTTTTAGGGTGCTAGCTGATTTTCCATCTGCTTTTTCAATGATTGACTTCTCAAATTGTCTTGTGCATGAAAAGTAGCTAATGAATAAGAAAGAAAATGTGGTCCCTCACACTAGAAATCACCCACACTTATTTCTGCTCACATTCCATCCATGACCCTGCCAAATGCAACGGAACCTAGGGAATAAAGTCCTTGGGCAAGAAGCTGTTCCCTACTATCAGCTCTCTATCAGGGACTGGAAACTTACAGTCTTGGGCCACATCCAACCTGCTGCCTTTTTTTTTTTTTTTAATGTGTCCTGCAAGTTAAGAATGTGTTTTNATTAATTTTTCATAATTTAAATGAAGCATTGTCTGCAAAAATATTGAATCAGTATGCTGTATGCTCAAATTTAATATTGTAAATTAATTATACTGCAAAAAATCAACATAAAATATAATGTGTATATCAAATTGTCTGATGTTGCAAAGGGAACATGATATTTAGCAGTGGAAGAATACTAGGAAACTGCTTCTTGCTTAGAGATGATTCTGAAAATGTTGTTCAATCACTTAAGCTGTATCCAATTCTTTGCAAACCCATGCTATAGTCATAGCGTGCCACTCTCCTCTGTCCTTCACTATCCTGAAGTTTGCACAAATTTATGTCCATTGAGTCTGTGATTCTATCTAACCATTTCATCCTCTGCCAGGTCCTTTTTCTTGCCTTCAATCTTTCCCAGCATCAGGGTCTTTTCCAGTGAGTCAGCTCTTTATTGGAACTTCACCGTCAACAACAGTCCTTCCAATGGACATTCAGATTGATTTCCTTTAGGATTGACTGGTTTGATCTCCTTGCTGATCAAGAGACTCTTAAGAGTTTTCTCCAACACCACAATTTGAAACAATCAATTCTTCAGCGGTCAGCCTTCTTCATGGTCCAACCCTCACATCCGTATGTGACTACAGGATAAACCATAGTTTTGACTATATGGACCTTTGTCAGCACAATGATGTCTCTACTTTTTAATATGCTGTCTGCTTTTGAAAATATAGACTCCATATTTAATTATATATCTTATTTTCCCATATCCACTACATGAGTCTTAAAACATCCTTAATTTCTATCTGTCTTCTTTGGTGACACAAAAAATCATGTTGAGTTACTTCAGAAGCATCTCCATTTCCTTAACTTCATCATTCTAGTCACTTCTGTATTTGGTCTGCACCCCTTCCTGTTTTCTGATCACTTCAATTAATATTTTATCATTTAAATTTTATGAAATAGGTATCAAATTTTACTTCACATTCATAGAGTTGATAGAGGAGTAGAGAGCTAGAAAGAAAAGATGCTTCACTAAGAGTTTTCTCATGTTCCTTGAAGGTAATGATCATACAAGGGTATACATTAGAAAGTTAAAGGAAAATAACTGCTGTTCATGTAAGTCTGTACTTTTTATTCAGACTATGGGTAATACTATAGGGTAACCAATTTCTCATAGACATAGTGATAAGGGAAACATATACAAAACAAGATATCAGATACAGCTTCAGAATTTTCTACCATTCATCAACTCCTCCTTTAACAGCTAATTATTGTATTTTTGAGGGCTTCCCTGGTAGTTTAAATATATTTTTAAAGACACAACTTTATAAGTTGTGTGTTGATTTGTAAAAAAAAAATGTCTTAATAGATAAGTCAAAGACCAGTTAAAATATGACATGAACTGAGTTGACTAAGAAGGGATCCAATATATTGATATTAGTGAAAAAAAGAGAGAACATAATTCAGGATCTCTTATGATTACTATAGAGAAGAAATTGTTTAATGGG
Organism: Neotragus moschatus; assembly: GCA_006410615.1. Taxonomy (NCBI): domain Eukaryota; kingdom Metazoa; phylum Chordata; class Mammalia; order Artiodactyla; family Bovidae; genus Neotragus; species Neotragus moschatus. The sequence continues at coordinate 2,065,735 of SJYA01000280.1, forward strand.
CAGGAATTCCAGGTTTCTGGGAGGATGCAACATTTAAGTAAAGTCCCAGTCCTGAAACATATCTGTGAAATGAGCAGTCTTCCAATTAGTACAACACCAGCAGCAGTAAGAAATAAAACACAGCGTTTCAATGGCTTAACATAATGGAAATGTAATGGGTTGGTTCCAATGTTCATTTGTATTTTTCCATAACATACAGAAAACCTAAACAACATTTTTTGGTCAATCAAACGTTACTGTTTCACATAATATACCAATGTATGTATTCCTAGGGCTTCCCTTGTGGCTCAGCTGGTAAAGACTGTGCCTGCAATGCGCGAGATCTGGGTTTGATCCCTGGGTTGGGCTTCCCTGGTGGCTCAGGGGGCAAAGAGTCCACCTGCAGTGCAGGAAGCCCAGGTTCGATCCCTGGGTCCAGAAGATCCCCTGCAGAAGGGAATGGCAACCCACTCCAGTATTCTTGCTTGAAGAATCCCATGGATGGAGAAGCCTGGTAGGCTACAGTCCACGGGGTTGCAAAGAGAAGAACATGACTGAGCAACTTCCTTTAAGTATTCCTCAGTTGTACACTTCTGCTCCAGCTTCTTTTTAGGGTGCTAGCTGATTTTCCATCTGCTTTTTCAATGATTGACTTCTCAAATTGTCTTGTGCATGAAAAGTAGCTAATGAATAAGAAAGAAAATGTGGTCCCTCACACTAGAAATCACCCACACTTATTTCTGCTCACATTCCATCCATGACCCTGCCAAATGCAACGGAACCTAGGGAATAAAGTCCTTGGGCAAGAAGCTGTTCCCTACTATCAGCTCTCTATCAGGGACTGGAAACTTACAGTCTTGGGCCACATCCAACCTGCTGCCTTTTTTTTTTTTTTTAATGTGTCCTGCAAGTTAAGAATGTGTTTTGCATTTTTAAATAGTTGTTGTATAAATACCTACACTGTGTTCTGTCTTTTGCCCCTTGGACTGCAAAGCATCAAATATTTACCAGTTGGATCTTGACAGGAAAATTTGCTGATGCTTTCTTACACTACAGGAAAAAAAAAAAAATAACCCTGCATTTAGTCCTTCTAGCCTCCAAATTCCTATATGTAGACCTTTCCCACAAAGCTTTGCATTCTCTCTAAGGGAACCACATTGTGTGTGATCCACATATGGCATCCAGCTCAAGGTACCAGATCTCTACCTTCTGGTTCACATAGGGCTGCTCCTGATCTAGAAAATTATAAAGGGCAAGTTATTATCTCACTTCTCCTCATTTCTTCATGACCAACATAAAATGATGATGTGAAATTAGCACAATAACCATTATCATCTATGACAAGGAAAAGCAGGAGACTTAACAGCAACATACAGAGAAGTAATGAAAAACCTCTTGTAGGTATTAATGTCCTAATGCTGGAAGCATTTCCTTAAGTAGACCCTGAGGAATGTCCTTGTCCATTGTTCTCACAGCTCTTAGCTCTGACTTCTGGAAGATTCTTCCTAAGCATTATTCTCCATGGCCACATCTGAAGTAGGCATTAGGAAGCTGTGCCTTTCTAGTGGGCTTCTCAGATTTCCTAACTTACAACCTTCTTATGCAATTTTGAAGCCTAAGTCTTGGTTTAAAATCTCCAATACTCAATGATTTCTTTCTTTTGGCTCATAGCTTCTTCATATTACAGTTCCTTTCAAAAGACTGAGAGTCTCTGAATTAAGGTTGCCAGATAAAATACAGGATGCCCAGTGAAATTAGAATTTCAGATAAACAACCTAACATGAGTGCGCTCCCTGTAGTAGTTTCTATAATAAATATAATATGTATTTGGAGTGTACTTGTTCTAAAATATTATTTACTATTTATCTGAAATTCTAATTTAGCTGGGTATTTTACATTTTCATTTTTAAATCTGGCAACCTTATACTGAATTCTTCGCATTCATGTTTCAATAATAAAATAAGTCCCAACATTCTTTCTAGATACTACCCCCAAACCTGACTCATTCATTGGTTTCTTAGACCCAAGGGTTCTTCCTTCACGTCTGTGGGGGCCATATTGCCACCGTACCAATAGGATGGAAGAGAAGATCCACAGTTCATTATGATCTTTGATGCAGTGCTGAGTCTTAATGGGTCCTTAAAACTAAAAGATGTTTATGTCTGTAAACATGGGCAATGGAGGCTTCTGAACCCATACAGAGAGACACTACATTCTTGAACAATTTTTGTTCTCGTCTAAGTATACTCAGCCAAATCAATTATAGCTTAAGCTCATCTCCTTCTAAACTGCTAAACTCAGCAAATGACAGCCAACATAAACTGAGTTTTCCATTTTCTCCCCTATAGGCTTACTCAACACGTAGTTGGTGTTCCAATGTATTACAGGCAAAATTTTACAAAATTTTTTCAGTATTTTCCCATTACGAGATATGGTTCCTTTGGCAACATAAGTTCTCTCTTTGATTGCTGCCTGATTGCTAAGTCAGCACCATATTTTAGGTTTTTATTAAAGCAACACCCAAATCAAATATAACAACACATCAAATAAAGCAACACATCAAATATAACAATTTTTGTATAGTTTAAGAGTAATGTCAGCTGCTTTACAAATGAACCATACAATCTCAGTGGTTTGACCCAGAGAAGTTATTTCTCAATTAAGTAACAGTCCCTTAAAGATGCTTTATCAAGAGGACTATGAGAAAAGTACCTCTGCCTAAGAATTAATGCTTTTGAATTGTGGTGTTGAAGAAGACTCTTGAGAGTCCCTTGGACTGCAAGGAGATACAACCAGTCCATCCTAAAGGATATCAGTCCTGAATATTCATTAGAAGGACTGGTGCTGAAGCTGAAACTCCAATACTTTGGCCACCTCATGCGAAGAACTGACTCATTGAAAAAGCCCCTGATGCTGGGAAAGATTGAAGGCAGGAGAAGGGGATGATAGAGGATGAGATGGTTGGATGGCATCACCAGCTTGATGAACATGAGTTTGAGCAAGCTCCAGGAGTTGGTGATGGACAGGGAAGCCTGGTGTGCTGCAGTCCATGGGGTTGCAAAGAGTCAGACATGACTGAGTGACTAAACTGAAATGAACCTCTGCTCCATTCACTCAGTAAGGGTTTCAGGTAGATAAAGATACATGATCTTCAGTAAGATGTTGGTTTGGGCTTTGGCACCCAAGATGCAGAAAGGAAGAACCAAAGGAGAAGGTACATGTGCTTTTTCCATCTTTGATCAGGACAAAGCACACTAGCATACTGTGACAAGGAGAAATAACCAAATGCCCTGCTTAGATGCAAGAGGACTGAGACATGTAGACCCTGATTAGGCAACTGTGAGTGGAGATGTGAAATTTTGATGGATACTTAGTCATTTAAGCTACAAATGTATCTTCCCATCTCATCCCAAACAGTCATACACAATGGAAACATCTATTGAACGCCTGTTATTTGCAAAGTACTGCAGTGAATGCTGAAAAAAAAAAATTTCAAAGAAAAACAAAATCAATGATCCATGCTGGACACTAGTTATATGCTGTGTTAGTTTGCTGGTACCACTATAAAAATACCACAGACTGAGTGGCTTAATCAGCAGAAATTTATTTTCTTACAGTTCTGGAAGCTAGAAGTCTAAGATCAAGGTGTCCAAGGTTAGTTCCCTCTGAGGTCCGTGGAAAAAAGGATCTTTTCCAGGTCTCTCTCCTTGCCTTGCAGATGGCCATCTTCCCCATGTTTCTTTACACGGTCTTCCTTCTGTGCACATGTTCTAATTCCCTCTTCTTGAAAGCCCATCAGTCATATTTGGCTTGTGGCCCACTCTTCAGGCCCTTTAAAGACTCTGTCTCCAAATACAGCAACATTCTGAGGTACACGGTATTAGGAATTCAACATACTTTGGGAGGAAACACGTGTCTTAAAAAATATATTTCATTACTTTATTTTTTTATTCCTTTTCCTACATGGAAAGACTTATAAGAATTATTCCTCCAAGTTCAACATCTTGTGATGGTTGACTTTATGTGTTAACTGGGCTAAGGGCTGCTCAGAGAGTTGGTAAAACAAGATTTCTGGGAGTGTCTGTGAGGGAGTCTCTGGAAAAGACCTCTCTGCTTGAGCTGAGATATCCATCCAACTTCTTGGGCCCTCTTTTTCTCCACAGATCTCTAACTAATACACTTCTGAAGTTATTATCTTTTTAATTAGAGGAAAAAAATTTCTTAGAGAAGAGAGGAATAATATTCTTAGATAAGAATAATTAAACTACAGTTAACTTAGAGAAAAAAAAATAAAACCAACAATAATGTAAGTTACTGTCCCTGTACCTTTAAGGATTTAAAAAAAAAAAAAACACTGTTAAAACAGTGCAATGTCAAAGAACAAAGTTTGACTTTTCAATATAGAAAAAAATACAATAAATAATATACTAAAGTTACTTTGTTTAACAGGACTAATTTTATTTCTTTTAATTTGAGTTTATGTAAAGAGCAGACTTTCTAAGACTTTATCATAAATAAGTACTTCTAATAAGTAGAATATCTCTTCAAATTAAATATCTCCTTGTATTAAACATTTCAGATATGAAAGGGCCTGAGAGGCTCCAGATTGTGTGAACTTTTTGTGGTCTTGAGTTCCAGGATAGCTATTAAATAGAGTCACTAGAGTAATTATACAAAAATCACTTTTTAAAACTTAAATAGAATTACAGAGATCATACAACCAACATATGAACAATTTGAAAACAGAGAAATCAGACTTAGAATCCGTGACTACATTTGAAGTTCCCTCAGATACAATGTAATTTAATTACAATTAATCCTTAAGTCTTTCCAGAAGAATGATAAAGAACTCTCATGCCAAATAGGAAGAAACATCTAGGAAAGAAATGCAGAGAAAACTCTACAGTCTAAAATTAAAATGTAAAAACAAGCCTGCTGACTCTTACAAAAATCCACTGTGACTGTCTCACAGTAATGAGGGCATACATCTTACTTTGTTGTTTTTTTTTTTTTTTCCTAGTCTTCTTAATAAGGCTACCCACTTCCCATCATCTGTTTCCGTTTTACGTCCCTGGCCATACATATCCACATTTCTGAGCTGACCCTTAGATGTAGGTGTCAGATCTGTGGCCATAAAATAATTTCCTTGTGGCTGAAACAATCCTGCCTACATAGGGAGGAAAGGCACAATTTTGGTCCATGTAAAATAATCTCTAATGTGCAAGGCTATTTGGCTCAATCTCTATAATCCATGAGAACAACTAAACAAAAACAACAGAGCGGTAGTTGACACGGCTCACTTTACATGCTGCAGTATTTATTTCAAAAAATTCTTTAACAAAATCCTCTTTCTGCAGGGCATTGTTTTAACCAATGAATATAGAGTGGGATGTTTTCTCTGAGCTAATAGGAAATTGACCCAGCAGTGAACTATAGCAAGAATTTGATTTGGCACATAGAAAAGAAATTTTCTGACCACTCAGCCAGAATCCATCATTTCATTGCCAGATTTAAAAAAAAAAAAAAAAAAAAAATCCTAAGAGTTACACAGGTGCTGCTGGTAGACTAATTATAGGTGCCAAGTCAAGTGAGTCTTCTCTGGCATCAAGCTGGTCCAATTTTATGATGCCTTGACTCAGTTATAAAAATACACCCTTCCATTAGCAGGAATGTTACACAAAATGTTCAGCTCAGTGCTGTATGGAGTCTAATTCACCTGAAGTTTACCAGTCAACTTTGCACCTTCCCAATTAGGTAACAATAACATTGTCCAGAGATCTACAGATAAATCCACCTTCATAAAACTGCCATCAGACTAAATGAGGGTTTCTCAACCTCATCACTCTTGACATTTATGGTCCAGATAACTCTTTGTTGCAAAGCACTCCACTGCTCATTAAAAGATATTTAGCAGCATCCCTGGACTCTGTCTGGGGCTTCCAGTGGTTCAGAGGGTAAAGAATCTGCCTGCAAAACAGGAGAAATAGGCGATGCTGGTTATATCCCTGGATTGAGAAGATCCCCAGAGAAGAAAAATGGCAACCCAATCTAGTACTCTTGCTTGGAAAATCCCATGGACTGAGGAGCCTGGTAGGTTATCCATGGGATCACAAAGAGTCGGACACGCCTGAGGGACTACACATGCACCCACTGGTCTCTATCTAGCCAACAGATGCAAGTCTTGTGCTTCCAACTGAGACAAGAGAAAATGACTCCAGATACTCCAAAAGATACTCCAGATACTCCAAAAGTGACTCTGGGGGCAAGGGGTAGGAGGGAAAAGCACTCTGGTTAAAAATTATTTATCTAATTATGAGACTGGGATTAGCATATTCACACAGTTATATATAGATTACCAACAAAGACCTACTGTACAGCTCAGGGAACTAGACTCAATATTTTTTTAATAGCTACAAGTGAAAAGAATCTGAAAAAGATATATGTGTATTATATATATATATATTATATTCATTTATAAAACTGAATCTCTGTGCTGTATACTGGAAACTAACAATATTATAAATCAACTCTGGTGGTGGTGGTGGTTTAGTCACTAAGTCGTGTCTGACTCTTTGAGAACCCGTGGCCTGTAGCCTGCCAGGCTCCTCTGTCCATGGGATTCTCCAGGCAAGAATAGTGAAGTGGGTTGCCATTTCCTTCTGCAGGTTTCTTCCTGACCCAGGGATTGAACCTGGGTGTCCTGCATTGTAGATAGCAAAACATCAACTATACTTTAAAAAAAAATCCACCAAAACATGTTAAAAGCCCATTCATATAAAATAGGCTTACTACACAGGAATGTCTACATAGTGTCTGGGGCCCAGTGGAAAATAATCATCTGGGCCCCTTTCTCAAAAACATTAAGAATTCTAACATGGCCACAGCAAAGCTTTAAACTAAGCATTGGATCTTTCTAAGCACAAGGTCTTACATGACTACATAAGTCATAAACTCATGAAACTGGCTCTGATGCTACATTATTCCACTCCGTTCCTTGAGATCCCAATGCTAATAACACACATTTGTATAGTTGTAACTTACAGAGACCTGGCTTACAGTTGTTTTCCACATGCTTCTCCTTTGTATTAATATGTATAATATTAGATAGCTTCTTTTACCACCACCTTCTTTCCACCACCTTAATGTCCACATTCATACTGTTTACCACCTTCCCAGGTACTAACCTCTTTACTTTTCCTCCCATTTCTTCATTTATGTGGTTACTGGAACCTGACAAGAGCATTTACCTTTATGACTAGTTCTCCTTCATCCATCAGTCCACGGCCAACTCTCCACCCACTACCGAAGAGTCAGGCTGTCTTGGGCAACTTCTTATCCTCACTCCACGTCCACCTACCTCCCACAAAACACTGTGCACATCCCTACATCCCTACCACAGCCCTGCCCCTGAGGACTCCAAAATAACTGACCCCAATCAGCTTGATGAACACACTTCCATGATGGTGACTATTTTGTTTTGACCAAAAGCAACCACTTGTTAAGTTCTTTCTGAAGTGGTAAACTTTAGTCTTGAAATACTACTATATCAGCATTTTGCAGGTGAAGAAACCAAGGATTTGCACAGTTGAATAGGAAAACCAAAGCTTGCCTAAGATCACACAGTAAAGCGTAGGATTTAGAGTCATGTTTACTTAACTCCAAACTTGAACTTAACCACTGTCTTAACTTCCCCTTAACCTTTCTCCTGATTACTGAGTATGTTTTACTATGATTCCTTCTATCTGTTAGCTGTGAAGATGTGTGTCAAAACCAAAGGGAGACTATCAGAAAAATTTTGGCTTAGTATTAGTAATGATTATCCAACAGGAAGAAAATATAGTATCAGGCAAGTCTGGTACTGATGTTTTAATATTTTATCACACTTGTCAAAATGGAAAATAAAGCTGAGTAATCCCCAAACTGGCTTTTATGAAGATATCAGCACTCTTTAACACAAAACTTTGCTTCTGTTTCACAATGGATCAACATTAATAGTTGCTTTCCAAGTATATGTTATTATCAGCTCACTCAGAAATATAAAAATAATTTTTAAAGTGAAATGTATTTAATTTCATTTTTATACTATAGTAATCACAGTTTCTAAGATATAATTTCCTATGTACTTGTTCTTAAGTATTATCCTATATTTTCACACTCACATCTAGAACTTTCCTTTATAATTTTATCTCAAAAGTTTTACACTGTTAATGAAGCATTTTTCCTTCTGAGACATACGTGTATTAACTTTATACTAAAATTTGATTTTCTTGTTTACAGGTGACTGGCATTTTAGAAATCTGTTCTGTTGAAATAAATTTCTATACCCTAAACCCCTATGCCACCAGTCTTTTGCAGTAAATGCTGATCACTAAATTTAGCCATTGTGAAATAATCCCACGAGAAAAGAAGGAAAAATGTAGAATAATATAATAATGAANAAAAAAAAAAAAACACTGTTAAAACAGTGCAATGTCAAAGAACAAAGTTTGACTTTTCAATATAGAAAAAAATACAATAAATAATATACTAAAGTTACTTTGTTTAACAGGACTAATTTTATTTCTTTTAATTTGAGTTTATGTAAAGAGCAGACTTTCTAAGACTTTATCATAAATAAGTACTTCTAATAAGTAGAATATCTCTTCAAATTAAATATCTCCTTGTATTAAACATTTCAGATATGAAAGGGCCTGAGAGGCTCCAGATTGTGTGAACTTTTTGTGGTCTTGAGTTCCAGGATAGCTATTAAATAGAGTCACTAGAGTAATTATACAAAAATCACTTTTTAAAACTTAAATAGAATTACAGAGATCATACAACCAACATATGAACAATTTGAAAACAGAGAAATCAGACTTAGAATCCGTGACTACATTTGAAGTTCCCTCAGATACAATGTAATTTAATTACAATTAATCCTTAAGTCTTTCCAGAAGAATGATAAAGAACTCTCATGCCAAATAGGAAGAAACATCTAGGAAAGAAATGCAGAGAAAACTCTACAGTCTAAAATTAAAATGTAAAAACAAGCCTGCTGACTCTTACAAAAATCCACTGTGACTGTCTCACAGTAATGAGGGCATACATCTTACTTTGTTGTTTTTTTTTTTTTTTCCTAGTCTTCTTAATAAGGCTACCCACTTCCCATCATCTGTTTCCGTTTTACGTCCCTGGCCATACATATCCACATTTCTGAGCTGACCCTTAGATGTAGGTGTCAGATCTGTGGCCATAAAATAATTTCCTTGTGGCTGAAACAATCCTGCCTACATAGGGAGGAAAGGCACAATTTTGGTCCATGTAAAATAATCTCTAATGTGCAAGGCTATTTGGCTCAATCTCTATAATCCATGAGAACAACTAAACAAAAACAACAGAGCGGTAGTTGACACGGCTCACTTTACATGCTGCAGTATTTATTTCAAAAAATTCTTTAACAAAATCCTCTTTCTGCAGGGCATTGTTTTAACCAATGAATATAGAGTGGGATGTTTTCTCTGAGCTAATAGGAAATTGACCCAGCAGTGAACTATAGCAAGAATTTGATTTGGCACATAGAAAAGAAATTTTCTGACCACTCAGCCAGAATCCATCATTTCATTGCCAGATTTAAAAAAAAAAAAAAAAAAAAAATCCTAAGAGTTACACAGGTGCTGCTGGTAGACTAATTATAGGTGCCAAGTCAAGTGAGTCTTCTCTGGCATCAAGCTGGTCCAATTTTATGATGCCTTGACTCAGTTATAAAAATACACCCTTCCATTAGCAGGAATGTTACACAAAATGTTCAGCTCAGTGCTGTATGGAGTCTAATTCACCTGAAGTTTACCAGTCAACTTTGCACCTTCCCAATTAGGTAACAATAACATTGTCCAGAGATCTACAGATAAATCCACCTTCATAAAACTGCCATCAGACTAAATGAGGGTTTCTCAACCTCATCACTCTTGACATTTATGGTCCAGATAACTCTTTGTTGCAAAGCACTCCACTGCTCATTAAAAGATATTTAGCAGCATCCCTGGACTCTGTCTGGGGCTTCCAGTGGTTCAGAGGGTAAAGAATCTGCCTGCAAAACAGGAGAAATAGGCGATGCTGGTTATATCCCTGGATTGAGAAGATCCCCAGAGAAGAAAAATGGCAACCCAATCTAGTACTCTTGCTTGGAAAATCCCATGGACTGAGGAGCCTGGTAGGTTATCCATGGGATCACAAAGAGTCGGACACGCCTGAGGGACTACACATGCACCCACTGGTCTCTATCTAGCCAACAGATGCAAGTCTTGTGCTTCCAACTGAGACAAGAGAAAATGACTCCAGATACTCCAAAAGATACTCCAGATACTCCAAAAGTGACTCTGGGGGCAAGGGGTAGGAGGGAAAAGCACTCTGGTTAAAAATTATTTATCTAATTATGAGACTGGGATTAGCATATTCACACAGTTATATATAGATTACCAACAAAGACCTACTGTACAGCTCAGGGAACTAGACTCAATATTTTTTTAATAGCTACAAGTGAAAAGAATCTGAAAAAGATATATGTGTATTATATATATATATATTATATTCATTTATAAAACTGAATCTCTGTGCTGTATACTGGAAACTAACAATATTATAAATCAACTCTGGTGGTGGTGGTGGTTTAGTCACTAAGTCGTGTCTGACTCTTTGAGAACCCGTGGCCTGTAGCCTGCCAGGCTCCTCTGTCCATGGGATTCTCCAGGCAAGAATAGTGAAGTGGGTTGCCATTTCCTTCTGCAGGTTTCTTCCTGACCCAGGGATTGAACCTGGGTGTCCTGCATTGTAGATAGCAAAACATCAACTATACTTTAAAAAAAAATCCACCAAAACATGTTAAAAGCCCATTCATATAAAATAGGCTTACTACACAGGAATGTCTACATAGTGTCTGGGGCCCAGTGGAAAATAATCATCTGGGCCCCTTTCTCAAAAACATTAAGAATTCTAACATGGCCACAGCAAAGCTTTAAACTAAGCATTGGATCTTTCTAAGCACAAGGTCTTACATGACTACATAAGTCATAAACTCATGAAACTGGCTCTGATGCTACATTATTCCACTCCGTTCCTTGAGATCCCAATGCTAATAACACACATTTGTATAGTTGTAACTTACAGAGACCTGGCTTACAGTTGTTTTCCACATGCTTCTCCTTTGTATTAATATGTATAATATTAGATAGCTTCTTTTACCACCACCTTCTTTCCACCACCTTAATGTCCACATTCATACTGTTTACCACCTTCCCAGGTACTAACCTCTTTACTTTTCCTCCCATTTCTTCATTTATGTGGTTACTGGAACCTGACAAGAGCATTTACCTTTATGACTAGTTCTCCTTCATCCATCAGTCCACGGCCAACTCTCCACCCACTACCGAAGAGTCAGGCTGTCTTGGGCAACTTCTTATCCTCACTCCACGTCCACCTACCTCCCACAAAACACTGTGCACATCCCTACATCCCTACCACAGCCCTGCCCCTGAGGACTCCAAAATAACTGACCCCAATCAGCTTGATGAACACACTTCCATGATGGTGACTATTTTGTTTTGACCAAAAGCAACCACTTGTTAAGTTCTTTCTGAAGTGGTAAACTTTAGTCTTGAAATACTACTATATCAGCATTTTGCAGGTGAAGAAACCAAGGATTTGCACAGTTGAATAGGAAAACCAAAGCTTGCCTAAGATCACACAGTAAAGCGTAGGATTTAGAGTCATGTTTACTTAACTCCAAACTTGAACTTAACCACTGTCTTAACTTCCCCTTAACCTTTCTCCTGATTACTGAGTATGTTTTACTATGATTCCTTCTATCTGTTAGCTGTGAAGATGTGTGTCAAAACCAAAGGGAGACTATCAGAAAAATTTTGGCTTAGTATTAGTAATGATTATCCAACAGGAAGAAAATATAGTATCAGGCAAGTCTGGTACTGATGTTTTAATATTTTATCACACTTGTCAAAATGGAAAATAAAGCTGAGTAATCCCCAAACTGGCTTTTATGAAGATATCAGCACTCTTTAACACAAAACTTTGCTTCTGTTTCACAATGGATCAACATTAATAGTTGCTTTCCAAGTATATGTTATTATCAGCTCACTCAGAAATATAAAAATAATTTTTAAAGTGAAATGTATTTAATTTCATTTTTATACTATAGTAATCACAGTTTCTAAGATATAATTTCCTATGTACTTGTTCTTAAGTATTATCCTATATTTTCACACTCACATCTAGAACTTTCCTTTATAATTTTATCTCAAAAGTTTTACACTGTTAATGAAGCATTTTTCCTTCTGAGACATACGTGTATTAACTTTATACTAAAATTTGATTTTCTTGTTTACAGGTGACTGGCATTTTAGAAATCTGTTCTGTTGAAATAAATTTCTATACCCTAAACCCCTATGCCACCAGTCTTTTGCAGTAAATGCTGATCACTAAATTTAGCCATTGTGAAATAATCCCACGAGAAAAGAAGGAAAAATGTAGAATAATATAATAATGAACATCTTTGTATTTTTTTCAGTGTATTGAATCTGCCACAGCCATCTGTAGGTCACAGGCCCTGCATGGGAAAAACGCTCCATGGTTCAAGAATGTGTGAGAAAGTAAAGCCATTCAACATTCAACGTCAGAAGAGTCATTTGTTTCATGCATATAGCCATTCCAAAGTCTTGAGAAGTTAGGAAAAATCTAAGAGGAAAAGAAATTTTTTTGTCAATTGAAATGGCTAAAATATGAGGAGCGTCTCTAAGCACTGGATGGAAAGATGTCCACCCATGGATCTCACACTGTGGCAAAGTGCAGAGTTGTATATACACAGAAATGAAAGTTGGGAGATAGCTGAGCAAGGACTATAACATGGGTTCTGGACAAATTTTTATAAATAATGAAAATGTGGTCTTATATATTATTATTCACAGGACCAAAAATCATGAGAAAGGAAAAAGATAATGTAATCAAAAGCCATTTATTAACATTTTAAGTATTCATATAGAGTTTAAATGCAGGAGGAAAACTTCAGTATTACTCTCATGGTAGGTGTTTTAGGCCATTCATTTTTCTATGAGTTTTATCAACTTCCTTTTTTCAGAAATGTTTAAAATTATTAACATCTCCTTTTGAGCCAATTTCTCATTTCGTCAGCTTATTATCTGCATTTTAGTTTACATAGTTCAACCATTCTAAAAAAGTAAGTAAAAAATAAAAAAAAACTCTCTTTCTTTTCTTCCCTTTATACTTTCACAGTCAAATTTCTACAAAGAATATGTGTATTATCACTTTTATACCCATTTTCTCTTCAACCAATTGAAGTCTGGTATTTGTCTCCATCATTTCATATGTGTCAAATTCTTTCTAGTTCTTAACAATTTTGTATTATTTATAGAGTTTCTGATCAGTGGCCAATTGTAAAGACTTTAGCTGCGGTCCCCTAGATTTCAAACTTGGCTCTGATACTTGCCTTCTATGCAATGGTAAACAAATTATGTAATTTCAAAATAAATAAATGGGATCTAGTTAAAATTAAAAGCTTCTGCACAACAAAGGAAACTATAAGCAAGGTGAAAAGACAGCCTTCAGAATGGGAGAAAATAATAGCAAATGAAGCAACTGACAAACAACTAATCTCAAAAATATACAAGCAACTTATGCAGCTCAATTCCAGAAAAATAANACTCTGTGGGAGAGGGAGAGGGTGGGATAATTTGGGAGAATGGCATTGAAACATATATAATATCATATAAGAAACGAATTGCCAGTCTAGGTTTAATGCAGGATACAGGACGCTTGGGGCTGGTGCACTGGGATGACCCAGAGAGATGGTATGGGGAGGGAGGTGGGAGGGGGTTCAGAATTGGGAACTTGTGTATACCCATGGTGGCTTCATGTTGATGTATGGCAAAACCAATACAGTATTGTAAAGTAAAATAAAGTTAAAAAAAAAGTGATAATAAACAACTAAGATGGTTATGCAGATTCAGCAAGGTAGTGTGAACAAAACAATAGTCACAGTCATGGCACAAAATTGCAATGGTTACTGATGACTTTGTTAATATTATTAATTCAGTTAATAGATTACTAATAATTATTACTTTTGAAACACCCTTGTTCCTCGAGTTCTAGGACAGTAACCTTCATGCTTTTTTTCCTGCTTTATTGTCTCCTTTGTCACCTCCTTTTGCTCACTCTTAAAATATTAGGATTGCCAAGCCTCTGACCCTGAGTATTTTTTTTCTACTCTGCATGCTCTCCCTGGCTCCATTTATTCCATAGACTTAACTACTTCCTCAGTACTGATGATTCTCCACTTAATACCCCTGCCTTAGTTTTTCTTCTGAGGTCTGGTTCTACATATACAACAGACCAATGGAATCTTCACCTCATTGTCCATAAGTTCCTTACAAATCCTCCTAACCCTCTGCCTAATAAAGGATAACTCATTGTCCCCAGTCACCATTACAGAGAAAGCCATGATCATTCCTCCAGTCACTCCAACTAGAAAGATGGTCTGGAGGAGTAACAGTCATCCAGGATTCCTCTCTCGCCCACAAGCCCCCAAACCCATAAATTACCACAGTCATCTGTCATCCCTTTGACAGCTCATTCCTCCTCCCCATCCTGCTGCCTGAATTCAGCCTTTCATCAACTTTATCCAGACAAATGAGAGTTCCCTCACCTGTCTCCCCATCTCTGATCTGAATTCCAATGGAACTCCTTCTCTCTTGCTGCCAGAGTTACTTTCCTAAAACCCAAATCAGATCACAGAATTTGATCTGAGACCTAATTATTAGTAAATATTGTTCGATATTGTCTCATTCCACAAGATGGTATTTAAAGCCCTGGCCTGGGCTTTGCTAATGTGTCCTCCCTTATTCCTTGCAACCTCTCAGCTCAAAGATGATCTCATCTGTGACACTTGATTCATCTTTATAGGCTTGTGCTCAGTTGCTCAGTTGTGTCTGACTCTTCACAACCCGGTGGAGCATAAGCCATCAGGCTTCTCTGTCCATGGGATTTCCCATGCAAGAATACTGGATTGGGTTGCCATTTCCTTCTCCAGGAGATCTTCCCGACCTAGGGATCTAACCCATGTCTCCTGTGTCTCCCACATTGGCAAGAGAATTCTTTACCACTGTGCCACCTGTGAAGCCCACGAAAGGCTTAAAACTTCCCATATCCCCCAGCTGAGATTGACATGGCTAATGGCCTTCAGAATCTTGGCTGTAATCCTTCCAGCTATTTGACCTTAAACAAGTTAGTTTTAATCTCTGTTTCTTAGTCCTCGTTTGTAGAATTGCTATAATTATACCATTTACTTCATAAAGTTGCTCTGAGGTGTAAATAGCATAACTCATATTAAAGGATTAGCACAGTATGTAGCACTTTAAATAACTCACAAATGTTAATTATGATGAATACAATAATGGCTTGCATCTGCATCTTTCCACCAGAGGATTACTTGTGTATTCTGTGCAACTTAAACACTCTCTGGCACATAATTCCAGTTCATTTTGTTTGTTGAGTATATGAAAGAGAAAACTGATAATTGAATGAACCACAATTTTAAGTCAGTAAGCAGAAATCAAATATGTGGTCAGTGCCCAAGAAATCTTTCATGTACTTTGCTATTGGCTGTTAAGATTTATTTAAAATTTTAGCATTTATCTAGCTTCCCTGCCTCTCTGACTTAAACTAAGAACTTGAAAATGTGCAATAGAAATTGGGTAACCATCATCCTTTCCTCAAGTAGAAATATTGGTGACAAGATGAGGATTTAAAGAAGACTCATCAAATGTTAGGAGTCTTATTTCCAAAATAAGTATTCGTCAAGATTCTCCAAAGAAAAAAAAATCAATAGGAGATAAATATAAACATACATATTTATATATACAGAGAGGGAGAAAGTGACTTGATCATTTGTTTCAAGGAATTGGCTCATGCAATTATGGAGGCTGGTAAGTCCAAAACCTGGGTGGCAACCTGGCAAGCTTGAAACCCAGGGAAGTACCCACACTGCAGTTCAAGTCTGAAGATGTCTACCGGCAGATGATCAGAAGGACTCTATTAGGAGAGTTCCATGGCTTTCTCCTCACAGATGAGAATATTCAAGCTATGAGTGATCACAAAGCTAGTTAGCAACAGAGTCTCTCATCTCCCTGATTATTAAACCAAGTCACTGCCATTAAACCACACTGAAGCTCTCCAGTAACTATAAACTTTCCTCAAGAGAAAAATAGAAGGAAATAAACATTNCTCTATTAGGAGAGTTCCATGGCTTTCTCCTCACAGATGAGAATATTCAAGCTATGAGTGATCACAAAGCTAGTTAGCAACAGAGTCTCTCATCTCCCTGATTATTAAACCAAGTCACTGCCATTAAACCACACTGAAGCTCTCCAGTAACTATAAACTTTCCTCAAGAGAAAAATAGAAGGAAATAAACATTCACAAATAGCTTTCTGAAAATAAAGAGACATGAGTTTGAGTCTTTTTGTGCTTTATTTGTTCCTAAATGAATAACCACAAAGAACAAGCTATTTCTGGCATGTCCATGGCAAATAGATGGAAGAAAATGGGAAACAGTGGCAGATTTTTTTTTTTGGGGGGGGGGGTCAAAATCACTGTGGAACATGACTGCAGCCATGAAAATTAAAAGACATTTACTTCTTGAAAGGAAAGCTATGACAAACCTAGATAGCGTATTAAAAAGCAGAGAACATCATTTTGCCTACAAAGATCCATAGAATCAAAACTGTGGTTCTCAAATAGTCAAGTATGGATGTGAGAGTTGGACCATAAAGAAGGCTGAGTGCTGAAGAATTGATGCTTTCTAACTCTGATGGTAGAGTCCCTAGGACAGCAAGATCAAACCAGTAAACCCGAAAGGAAATCAACTCTCAATATTTTTGGAAGGATTGATCTGAAGCTGAAGCTCCAATACTTTGGCCACCTGCTGCAAAGAGCTGACTCATTGGAAAAACCCTGATGTTGGGAAAGATTAAGGGCAGGAAGAGATAGGATGACAGAGGGTGAGATAGCTGGATGGCATCACCAACTCAATGGACGCTCTTGGAGATAATGAAGGACTGGGAAGCCTGATGTGCCACAGTCCATGGAGTCACAGAGTCAGACATGACTTAGCTACTCAACAACAACAACTTTTAATAATGGCTTTAAACCACACTGTGCAAAGCACAGTTTATTCCCTAAGTCAGTCTGCCTTTCAACCAAGTCAAATATTTCTATCTCTGCCAGGGCTTCTGTATGATTTGGAAACAAGAGTTGGAAGACAATGTTTTGACTTACCTCTTACATGGGATGAGCTTCCCTTGTGGCTCAGCTTGTAAATAATCCACCTGCAATGTGTGAGACCTGGGCTTGATCCCTGGGTTGGGAAGAACCCCTGGAGAAGGGAAAGGCTACCCATTCCAGTATTCTGACCTAGAGAATTCCATGGATTGTATAGTCCATGGAGTCACAAAGAGTTGGACACTATTGAGTGAGTTTCACTTTCACTTCAAATAGAATAATTCATCTCTACTCAAGATATTCTTGTCTCTTTCCTTGTACTATTTTATCCTCGATATTCTAGCCAGATGAATGTCCTCTTCAAAATCGTTCATCTCTTTGTTGATTTGGAGGAGGGATTGTGTTAGGTTTAAAAATGAGATGAAAATAAGAATTCAGCCCACTGAAGCTAACAGAGAACCAGAGACAACTACCTTTATTAAAATATTAGTCTTTCTTGCAAAACCTTCTGTCTTGCTATTAATGAACTCTGTAGTTAGGATTGTTTCTCAGCCTCTCAGCATCTGATTGATACTAGAGATAACAAAATGAAACAAGCATGTAGGTCCAGATGAGAATAATAAAAAGACAGAGTAAGCATTTAGCTGTCCTCACCAGCTTTTAGCCATAATTTGGAAATTTATGCTGAGAGTTGGAGGGATGTAAACCTAAGATTCTTTCTCAGAAACTTTAAAGAGCCTATTTACATCACAGTGGACAAGGTAAACCAGAATGAGATGGGCCACCCAGGAGATGAGTAGTCAGGTTCTGTATCACCATTGAAATAATTAGTTAAGTGTTAGCCACTCATGGATGGAGGAGCCTGGTAGTCTGCAGTCCATGGGGTCGCTAGGAGTCGGACATGACCGAATGACTTTGCTTTCACTTTTCACTTGCATGCATAGGAGAAGGAAATGGCAACCCACTCCAGTGTTCTTGCCTGGAGAATCCTAGGGATGGGGGAGCCTGGTGGGCTGCCATCTATGGGGTCACACAGAGTCGGACACGACTGAAGTGACTTAGCAGCAGCAGCGGCAGCAGCATTTCATCAGAGTGAGGATATTTGCTTTATTAAGCAGCATATGACGCTTATGATAGTGAACAAGTATACCTGGCAACTTCCAATCATAGTGGCATGGCAATAGACCCAGTAGCCTGTCACACAGATAAAACAGCAAAATCAACAGGGAAGCAAGTTCTAGAAAGTCTTACTTTCTGGAGGTACCTCACTTCTCTCAGTGCGTGCATGCCAAGTAGCTTCAGTTGTATCCGACTCCATGCAACTATATGGACTGCAGCCCACCAGGCTCCTCTGTCCATGGGATTCTCCAGGCAAGAATACTGGAGTGGACTCTCATGCCCTTTTCCAGGAGATCTTACTGACCCTGGGATCAAACCCGTGTCTCCTACATCTCCTGCACTGGCAGGCAGGTTCTTTACCACTAGCGCCACCTGGGAAGCCCTCTCTCCGTAGTTGTACAGAAAGCTTTAGCAGGATCTCATTCAATAAACTATGTAAAATAGTTATTGTGTTCCTAGAATAAGGATTTTAGGGTTTAAATGACTCATCAAGTTTGGTTCTTGATATTCATTGACAAGCATAAATTAAAAGATATGATCTATAGGAACTCTACAGGTTCAGAGAGTAAACTCGGACAACAAAATGACTAAGAGATTTCAAAAACAAGATTCTACTTTAGAATCAGGGAAGGCAGCAGTTACGTCTCTTTAAGGAGAACTTGGAAACTGAGCAGGGAGGCTCAGATGCTGGGAAATGCCCTCTGGGCTCCAACTCCACTCCTTTTTAGGTATGTTAACTCCCGAAAAGCAACAACAATGCATTTCCAAACATTTCAGGGTATTTTTAGTTTAAAAGCATAGAATATTTTTTATGCCTGTCATAGCACATATTGATTGATCAGTGACTTGGGACTACATAAATGCTAGGGAATGCAAGGCAAAGTAAGGGTGCCCATATCCTACCTCCCAGGACACCAGGCAGAAAAGATGTGTCCTCCAGAAATAGACACTCGGTCAAAATTTGACAAGTCACGAGGTCAAAACTTTGACAAGTGTGATGGTGTATCTGTTCCTAAATACTTACTCCTTAGTTTCCCGTTAAGAACTTTGAATTCACGTGGTGGGATAGGTAGATAGGGAGATAGACTGATAGACAGACAGACAGATATGTATTCAAATGTATATTGTCATTCAAAATACTGCCACTTGAGATTGTATGTGTTTTTATGAGAGTGTCTACTCACCACACATTGGGAACTCTTCTTGGAGAATTGCCTCCCAAACAAATTTATTAGTCACAAAGCGTGCCTTCTATTCACAAATGTAGGTTTTGACCAAAAACAATCGCATTATCCAAAATGAATTGGTAATTTAGTTTACCAAGCTTGGTTCCAATCAACTTTTCTACATTAAAGGAAAATCGACTCCACTCTTGAAGAACAAAATCTCTTCTTGTTGAGAATATCCGAGAGTGATATGAAAGGCAAATCTGAAGTGGGAATTTGTACACAGTTTAATTCTTTTAGCAAATGGCAGAAGTATCAATGAAGGAAATGTAACATCTCTCAAAATTAGTACTCTGAAAAAAATTATCACACTGTAGTTCAGGCATTTAAAGCACATGTAGAACTTCAGACAAATTCTGTTCTATCCTGAACCTTAATTTCTTCATCAGTAAAATGAAAATAGTTGCACTTACCTCTCATTTTATCTCATGTGAGTATTGAATGAGGATATTAGTGGTTTATGACAATGCCTCACACCTACATAGTATTCAGCAATGCTCTTTATTATCATTTGATAATAGGTACCTTGCAGCAGGCTTATTAAAAATACATAGTCATGCATGTGTGTGTGCTAAGTCGCTTCTGTCGTGTCTGATTCTTTGTGACCCTGTGGACTGCAGCCCACCATGCTCCGCTGTCCTTGTGATTTTCCAGGCAAGAATACTGGAGTGGGTTTCCATGGCCTCCTTCAGGGGATCTTCCCAACTCAGGGATCGAAACCACATTTCCTATGTTGGCAAGTGGATTCTTTACCATTAGCACCACCTGGAAAGCCCCGCTTTATAGTCATACTTCCCATAGATTCCCTGGTGGCTCAGCTGGTAAAGAATCTGCCTGCAATGCAGAAGATCTAGGATCAATCCCTGGTTTGGGAAGATCCCCTAGAAAAGAGAAAGGCTACCCGCTGGTATTCTGGCCTAGAGAATTCCATAGACTGTTTAGTTCATGGGGTGGCAAACAGTCAGACATGACTGAATGACTTTCACTTTCCCATAGATTATGTATCAAAATTTGTACAAATTAGAAACTCTGAAATAAGCCCATATAAGGCACATTCAGTTATTTAAAAATATTTTAAAAACTGAGCAAAATGTTTTGGTCCCCATCAGTGGAAGTTTGAGAGTTAAACCATTATTTTCCCTAAAATATGAGACTGGGGCTTATCACCAGGTTGGGACTTTGTTCTGGCATGCACTAACGCAGACAGACTCGGAGTTGAACTTTGTCTATAGAGTTTGTTCTGATGTAACTGTGTCTGTATGTTCTAACTGTACAGTGGCCCCACTCATGCGAGCCCAAACACTTTGTTAATTAATTGTATTTATTCATGTACATTGTTTTGCTTCCCAGGTGGCTCAGTGATAAATCTGCCTGCCAACGCAGGAGATGCGGGTTCCATCCCTGGGTCAGGAAGGTCCTTTTGGGGAAGAAATGGCAACCCACTGCAGTACTCTTGCCTGGAAAATCCCATGGACAGAGGAGCCTGGCAGGCTACAGTCCATGTGGTGGCAAAGAGTTGGACAACTGAACATATAAGGGCATGCTGGCGGGCACACACACATACACACACACACACATATACATGCACGTTGAGTCATTTTAAAGCTCTAAGAATTCTATAAGATTGGTTTTGAGAAAGAGCAGAGGATTAATATTTTCCAGAGAATATGGAAAATATCCTTTAATAGATAAGTTTTATATTTACATCAGTGGTGGCTAATGTTATGTGCTAACATGACTAGGTCATAGGAGTGCTCAGATGTTTAGCTAAGCATTATTTCTGCATGCATCTGTGAGGCTGTTTCTGGATAAGATTAGCATTTAAATTGGAAGGCTGGGTAAAGCAGACTTCCTTCTTAAAGTGGGTGAAGCCTGAATAGAACAAAAAGGTAAAGGAAATGAGAATCCATTCTCTGCCTGACTGATGAGATGGGACATCAGTCTTCTCCTGCCCTCAAACTGAGACTTCTACCATCAGCACTCCTGGTTCTCAGGCCTGCAGACTGGGACTGGAACACCACCAGCTATCTTTAGTCTCTAGCATGGAGATGTCAGACTATGGGACTTCTCAGCCTCCCTAACTATGTAAGCCAATTCCTTACAATAAATCTCTTTATATATATTTATAATCCTAATGGTTCTGTTTCTCTAGGGAACCCTGACTAATAGCCCGTCTGTGCCTCTAAATAGCCTGTTTAAATGCTATGCTTTAGATGTTTTCAACTAGTTGCCTTTCCGTTAAAAATAAAGATTGACTTTGTTCACATTCATTCATCCCATAAACCCACCACACAAACACTTCGCCCCATCAATCCATAAGAATTGTATTGTAGTTTAGACCAATAAT
The DNA here is from genome assembly GCA_006410615.1 of Neotragus moschatus. Taxonomy (NCBI): domain Eukaryota; kingdom Metazoa; phylum Chordata; class Mammalia; order Artiodactyla; family Bovidae; genus Neotragus; species Neotragus moschatus. The sequence goes on from SJYA01000280.1 coordinate 2,087,686, forward strand.
ACTATATTGTCTATCTTAAGCTAAGCAATGTAGACAGTAATTATTTTTTCTTTCTGAAAAACATTTTTCTTCTCCTGAAGTTTATATTTGCCTTCATTTTCTTTGTTTAGTTTACTCCCTTATCTTTGATTTATTTCTAGATGCTGTCCCAAACATATAAATCTCTCAGTATGGTGCATTTAAACACATTAAGCATCCTAAAAATTTAACCTTAAAAAGTTCTTTCTCATCTCATTCTGATGTGCTCCAAATAGAAAGTGGTTGATGTGGGACTGTGTAAAGCTGTAGTCTTGGGGCTTCTTCCTGGGAATTCCCGCTTCCTCCCTCTTGTGTCAGACTATGACTTCCTGTTTCTTGGTTTCGTCCCTGACTTTAGCAGAACACGATGTCTTGACAAGTTTGCATGGCTGTGGAAGACTGTTTTTTGAGTTTTTGCTTATCTTAAATTATCTTGTCCCTAAGCTTACCCTGGATATTTACTTTAAGTGGCATAAATGTTTCACTGTACATTATTTTTGCAAGGAGTTTTAAAAGTATTTCTCCAATGTCTTCTGGTTCCCAGCTTTTTATTAAGAACTTTGATAACCTTCTGATACTTCACCTGTTGCATAAAATGTTCTTTCTGGAAGCTTCTAGAGAATTTTCTTTGCCTCAACTTCTCTAAAGTTTCACAATTGTGGTTGACCAGTTTTCTCAGCACCACTTGTTACAGAGATTGTCTTTTCTCCATTGTGTATTCGTGCCTCCTTTATCAAAGATAAGGTGTCCATAGGTGTGTGGATTTATCTCTGGGCTTTCTATTTTGTTCCATTGATCTATATTACACAATTGTGGTCTGGGTTTATGTTTATTGTGTGGGACACTTGGTTATCCCTTCTGATTAGGAAACCTCTGTTCTTTTGTGCTGAAATTATTTTTGAAATATATTTCTTTGATAATTTTCTCCTATTTCCTCCACTTTATCATTCTGAAACTTCTATCATTTGGATGTTGGATGTCCTAAACTGATCATATAATTTTCCTATTCTTTTCAATCTTAATTTCTATTGGTTATTTTGCTCTTATTTCTACATATGCTCAATGTTATCTTCCAACTCATCTACTGAGCTTTTCATTTATACTGTCATGTTTTTAACTTCCAAGATCTCCTTTATATTTTCTGAAATGTTTCACAGTGTATGTTTCCTGACCTGTGCTTGGTGATCTCTCTTGGAATGCTAATCATATTTTTGAGATGTTATTCTACTATACAGCTCATTAACTGTTTGTCCCCCTTATTCTTTTTTCCAGAATTGCATCCCTATTGACTGATATCCCCTTCTATGTGTCTTTGCCAGTCCATTGTTTTACAACAAATTATTTAACTGCTATTTTGTTAAGATTTGTAAAGTACTCCATGCCATTTTACACAGTCATTCCTCCAGTTTTCACTAACTCTTATACATTTGTCGCAAAAACCCTTCTCAAATCTCATGGTTGAGAATTTAAATTCAGATTCATCTCCAGCATAATTAGGTTAAAGCCATTTATTTGAACTCCTGTTCCTCTTTCTTCAGGTACTGAATCCCCACTGCATAGCTGAGTGCATGATCTATTTTTCTTTCTCTTTTCTTGTTCAGTTTGTACATTCAAATATCTAGACTTTCTTCAGAGTGTTCTTTCAAAGGCATGTTTCCATCTGAAAATGCTCCTTGTTTCCCTGTTATATATACTATGCCAGTGCTGTCTAGTAGAAACTTAATGTGAGCCACAAATGTGAGCCACATTTGTAACTTAAAAATTTTAGAAACCACATAAAAGAAACTAAAAAGAACAGATAAAAATAATTTTAGCTTGTATATTTTTGAGATTAGTCCTTTGTCAATTGCATCATTTGCTATTATTTTCTCTCATTCTAAAGGCTGTCTTTTCACCGTGCTTATACTTGCCTTTGTTGTGCAGAAGCTTTTAATTACAATTAGGTCCAATTTGTTTATTTCTCCTTTTATTTCCAATATTCTGGGAGGTGGGTCATAGAGGATCCTGCTGTGACGTATGTTGGAGAGTGTTTTGCCTAAGTTCTCCTCTAGTTTTATAGTTTCTGGTCTTACTTTTAGATCTTTAATCTATTTTGAGTTTATTTTTGTGAATGGTGTTAGAAACTATTCTAGTTTCATTGTTTTACAAGTGGTTGACCAATTTTCCCAGCACCACTTGTTACAGAGATTGTCTTTTCTCCATTGTGTATTCTTGCCTCCTTTGTCAAAGATAAGGTGTCCATAGGTGTGTGGATTTATCTCTGGGCTTTCTATTTTGTTCCATTGATCTATATTTCTGTCTTTGTGCAAGTACCATGCTGTCTTGAAGACTGTGGCTTTGTAGTAGAGCCTGAAGTCAGGCAGGTTGATTCCTCCAGTTACATTCTTCTTTCTCAAGATTGCTTTGGCTATTTGAGATTTTTTTGTATTTCCATACAAATTGTGAATTTATTTGTTCTAGCTCTGTGAAAAATACCATTGGTGGCTTGGTAGGGATTGCACTGAATCTATAGATAGCTTTGGGTAGTATATTCATTTTCTAAGCAACTCCTGCAGCTCAATTCCAGAAATATAAATGACCCAATCAAAAAACGGGTCAAAGAACTAAACAGACATTTCTCCAAAGAAGACATACTGATGGCTAACAAACACATGAAAAGATGCTCAACGTCACTCATTATCAGAGAAATGCAAATCAATACCACAATGAAGTACCATTTCACGCCAGTCAGAATGGCTGAGATCCAAAAGTCTACAAACAATAAATGCTGGAGAGGGTTTGGAGAAAAGGGAACCTTCTTACACTGTTGATGGGAACACAAACTAGTACAGCCACTATGGAGAACAGTGTGGAGAATGCTTGAAAAACTGGAAATAGAACTGCCTTATGACCCGGCAATCTCATTGCTGGGCATACACACCGAGGAAACCAAAATTAAAAGAGACACATGTACCCCAGTGTTCATCACAGCACTGTTTATAATAGCCAGGACATGGAAGCAACCTAGATGTCCATCAGCAGATGAATGGATAAGAAAGCTGTGATACATATACACAATGGAGTATTACTCAGCCATTGAAAAGAATACATTTGAATCAATTCTAATGAGGTGGATGAAACTGGAGCC
>SJYA01000280.1:2091522-2281318 GCA_006410615.1 Neotragus moschatus
GGGTAAAGCAGACTTCCTTCTTAAAGTGGGTGAAGCCTGAATAGAACAAAAAGGTAAAGGAAATGAGAATCCATTCTCTGCCTGACTGATGAGATGGGACATCAGTCTTCTCCTGCCCTCAAACTGAGACTTCTACCATCAGCACTCCTGGTTCTCAGGCCTGCAGACTGGGACTGGAACACCACCAGCTATCTTTAGTCTCTAGCATGGAGATGTCAGACTATGGGACTTCTCAGCCTCCCTAACTATGTAAGCCAATTCCTTACAATAAATCTCTTTATATATATTTATAATCCTAATGGTTCTGTTTCTCTAGGGAACCCTGACTAATAGCCCGTCTGTGCCTCTAAATAGCCTGTTTAAATGCTATGCTTTAGATGTTTTCAACTAGTTGCCTTTCCGTTAAAAATAAAGATTGACTTTGTTCACATTCATTCATCCCATAAACCCACCACACAAACACTTCGCCCCATCAATCCATAAGAATTGTATTGTAGTTTAGACCAATAATACTATATTGTCTATCTTAAGCTAAGCAATGTAGACAGTAATTATTTTTTCTTTCTGAAAAACATTTTTCTTCTCCTGAAGTTTATATTTGCCTTCATTTTCTTTGTTTAGTTTACTCCCTTATCTTTGATTTATTTCTAGATGCTGTCCCAAACATATAAATCTCTCAGTATGGTGCATTTAAACACATTAAGCATCCTAAAAATTTAACCTTAAAAAGTTCTTTCTCATCTCATTCTGATGTGCTCCAAATAGAAAGTGGTTGATGTGGGACTGTGTAAAGCTGTAGTCTTGGGGCTTCTTCCTGGGAATTCCCGCTTCCTCCCTCTTGTGTCAGACTATGACTTCCTGTTTCTTGGTTTCGTCCCTGACTTTAGCAGAACACGATGTCTTGACAAGTTTGCATGGCTGTGGAAGACTGTTTTTTGAGTTTTTGCTTATCTTAAATTATCTTGTCCCTAAGCTTACCCTGGATATTTACTTTAAGTGGCATAAATGTTTCACTGTACATTATTTTTGCAAGGAGTTTTAAAAGTATTTCTCCAATGTCTTCTGGTTCCCAGCTTTTTATTAAGAACTTTGATAACCTTCTGATACTTCACCTGTTGCATAAAATGTTCTTTCTGGAAGCTTCTAGAGAATTTTCTTTGCCTCAACTTCTCTAAAGTTTCACAATTGTGGTTGACCAGTTTTCTCAGCACCACTTGTTACAGAGATTGTCTTTTCTCCATTGTGTATTCGTGCCTCCTTTATCAAAGATAAGGTGTCCATAGGTGTGTGGATTTATCTCTGGGCTTTCTATTTTGTTCCATTGATCTATATTACACAATTGTGGTCTGGGTTTATGTTTATTGTGTGGGACACTTGGTTATCCCTTCTGATTAGGAAACCTCTGTTCTTTTGTGCTGAAATTATTTTTGAAATATATTTCTTTGATAATTTTCTCCTATTTCCTCCACTTTATCATTCTGAAACTTCTATCATTTGGATGTTGGATGTCCTAAACTGATCATATAATTTTCCTATTCTTTTCAATCTTAATTTCTATTGGTTATTTTGCTCTTATTTCTACATATGCTCAATGTTATCTTCCAACTCATCTACTGAGCTTTTCATTTATACTGTCATGTTTTTAACTTCCAAGATCTCCTTTATATTTTCTGAAATGTTTCACAGTGTATGTTTCCTGACCTGTGCTTGGTGATCTCTCTTGGAATGCTAATCATATTTTTGAGATGTTATTCTACTATACAGCTCATTAACTGTTTGTCCCCCTTATTCTTTTTTCCAGAATTGCATCCCTATTGACTGATATCCCCTTCTATGTGTCTTTGCCAGTCCATTGTTTTACAACAAATTATTTAACTGCTATTTTGTTAAGATTTGTAAAGTACTCCATGCCATTTTACACAGTCATTCCTCCAGTTTTCACTAACTCTTATACATTTGTCGCAAAAACCCTTCTCAAATCTCATGGTTGAGAATTTAAATTCAGATTCATCTCCAGCATAATTAGGTTAAAGCCATTTATTTGAACTCCTGTTCCTCTTTCTTCAGGTACTGAATCCCCACTGCATAGCTGAGTGCATGATCTATTTTTCTTTCTCTTTTCTTGTTCAGTTTGTACATTCAAATATCTAGACTTTCTTCAGAGTGTTCTTTCAAAGGCATGTTTCCATCTGAAAATGCTCCTTGTTTCCCTGTTATATATACTATGCCAGTGCTGTCTAGTAGAAACTTAATGTGAGCCACAAATGTGAGCCACATTTGTAACTTAAAAATTTTAGAAACCACATAAAAGAAACTAAAAAGAACAGATAAAAATAATTTTAGCTTGTATATTTTTGAGATTAGTCCTTTGTCAATTGCATCATTTGCTATTATTTTCTCTCATTCTAAAGGCTGTCTTTTCACCGTGCTTATACTTGCCTTTGTTGTGCAGAAGCTTTTAATTACAATTAGGTCCAATTTGTTTATTTCTCCTTTTATTTCCAATATTCTGGGAGGTGGGTCATAGAGGATCCTGCTGTGACGTATGTTGGAGAGTGTTTTGCCTAAGTTCTCCTCTAGTTTTATAGTTTCTGGTCTTACTTTTAGATCTTTAATCTATTTTGAGTTTATTTTTGTGAATGGTGTTAGAAACTATTCTAGTTTCATTGTTTTACAAGTGGTTGACCAATTTTCCCAGCACCACTTGTTACAGAGATTGTCTTTTCTCCATTGTGTATTCTTGCCTCCTTTGTCAAAGATAAGGTGTCCATAGGTGTGTGGATTTATCTCTGGGCTTTCTATTTTGTTCCATTGATCTATATTTCTGTCTTTGTGCAAGTACCATGCTGTCTTGAAGACTGTGGCTTTGTAGTAGAGCCTGAAGTCAGGCAGGTTGATTCCTCCAGTTACATTCTTCTTTCTCAAGATTGCTTTGGCTATTTGAGATTTTTTTGTATTTCCATACAAATTGTGAATTTATTTGTTCTAGCTCTGTGAAAAATACCATTGGTGGCTTGGTAGGGATTGCACTGAATCTATAGATAGCTTTGGGTAGTATATTCATTTTCTAAGCAACTCCTGCAGCTCAATTCCAGAAATATAAATGACCCAATCAAAAAACGGGTCAAAGAACTAAACAGACATTTCTCCAAAGAAGACATACTGATGGCTAACAAACACATGAAAAGATGCTCAACGTCACTCATTATCAGAGAAATGCAAATCAATACCACAATGAAGTACCATTTCACGCCAGTCAGAATGGCTGAGATCCAAAAGTCTACAAACAATAAATGCTGGAGAGGGTTTGGAGAAAAGGGAACCTTCTTACACTGTTGATGGGAACACAAACTAGTACAGCCACTATGGAGAACAGTGTGGAGAATGCTTGAAAAACTGGAAATAGAACTGCCTTATGACCCGGCAATCTCATTGCTGGGCATACACACCGAGGAAACCAAAATTAAAAGAGACACATGTACCCCAGTGTTCATCACAGCACTGTTTATAATAGCCAGGACATGGAAGCAACCTAGATGTCCATCAGCAGATGAATGGATAAGAAAGCTGTGATACATATACACAATGGAGTATTACTCAGCCATTGAAAAGAATACATTTGAATCAATTCTAATGAGGTGGATGAAACTGGAGCCAATTATACAGAGTGAAGTAAGCCAGAAAGAAAAACACCAATACAGTATACTAACACATATATATGGAATTTATAAAGATGGTAACGATAACCCTGTATGCGAGACCGCAAAAGAGACATAGATGTATAGAAGAGTCTTTTGAACTCTGCGGGAGAGGGAGAGGGTGGGATGATTTGGGAGAATGGCATTGAAACATGTATAATATCATATAAGAAGTGAATCACCAGTCCAGGTTCAATGCAGGATACAGAATGCTTGGGGTTGATGCCCTGGGATGACCTAGAGGGATGGTATGGGGAGGGAGGTGGGAGGGGGGTTCAGGATGAGGAACACATGTATACCCATAGTGGATTCATGTTGATGTATGGCAAAACCAATACAATATTTTAAAGTAATTAACCTTCAACTAAAATAAATAAATTTACAAAAGAAAATAATTTTAGCAGTGAAATTTATTTAATTCAATATACCTTGAATTTTTAACATGTAATCAAAATTAAAATGATTAATGAGATGTTTTGCATTCTTTTTGTGTGTGTTAACACTTCAAAATCTAATGTGTATTTTATATGTATTGTGCCCTTCAACTTGGGCCAACTGCATTTTAATCATCAATAAACACATGACTAATGTCTACTATATTGGACAACATGGTTCTAGGCACTTGCATTATAAAATCTAATAAATCATGATACCTGCACCAAAGTCAAATAAGTCAGATACACAAGAAACAAACAAGGAAAACACTGTGTAATAGTTGCAGTATTAGGGACTTGTTCAGAAAACATCTAAATAAGATTATAATTGCAGCAAAAGCATTCTTGAACAAGGAATGCGTCTTACGAGTAATAAAACTAAGTTTTCAGTTCAGTTCAGTCGCTCAGTCCTGTCTGACTGTTTGCAACCCCATGAATCGTGGCATGCCAGGCCTCCCTGTTCATCACCAACTCCCGGAGTTCACTCAAATTCACATCCATCAAGTCAGTGATGCCATCCAGCCATCTCATCCTCTGTTATCGCCTTCTCCTCCTGCCCTCAATCCCTCCCAGCATCAGAGTCTTTTCCAATGAGTCAACTCTTCGCATGAGGTGGACAAAGTACTGGAGTNAACTGACCTTTTCCAGTCCTGTGGCCTCTGCTGAGTTGTCCAAATTTGCTGGCATATTGAGTGCAGCACATTCACAGCATCATCTTTCTGATTTGAAATAGCTCAACTGGAATGCCATCACCTCCACTAGCTTTGTCCATAGTGATGTTTCCTAAGGCCCACTTGACTTCACATTCCAGGATGTCTGGCTCTAGGTGTGTGATTATACTATTGTGATTATCTTGGTCATGAAGATCTTTTTTGTACAGATCTTCTATGTATTCTTGACACCTCTTCTTAATATCTTCTGCTTCTATTAGGTCCATACCATTTCTTTCCTTTATCGACCCCATCTTTGCATGACATGTGCCTTTAGTATCTCTCATTTTCTTGAAGAGATGTCTAGTCTTTCCCATTCTGTTCTTTTCCTCTATTTCTTTGCATTGATCGCTNCTCTTCTTAATATCTTCTGCTTCTGTTAGGTCCATACCATTTCTGTCCTTTATCGAGCCCATCTTTGCATGAAATGTTCCCTTGGTATCTCTAATTTTCTTGAAGAGATCTCTAGTCTTTCCCATTCTGTTCTTTTCCTCTATTTCTTTGCATTGATCGCTGAGGAAGGCTTTCTTATCTCTTCTTGGTATTCTTTGGAACTCTGCATTCACATGCTTATATCTTTCCTTTTCTTTTTTTGTTTTTTATTTCTCTTCTTTTCGCAGCTATTTGTAAGGTTTCCCAGACAGCCATTTTGCCTTTTTGCATTTCTTTTCCATGGGGGTGCTCTTGATCCCTGTCTCCTGTACAATGTCATGAACCTCATTTCACAGTTCATCAGGCACTCTATCTATCAGATCTAAGCCCTTAAATCTATTTCTCAATTCTGCTGTATAATCATAAGGGATTTGATTTAGGTCATAGGTGAATAGTCTAGTGGTTTTCCCTACTTTCTTCAATTTCAGTCTGAATTTGGCAATAAGGAGCTCATGATCTAAGCCACAGTCAGCTCCTGGTCTTGTTTTTGCTGACTGTATAGAGCTTCTCCACCTTTGGCTGCAAAGAATATAATCAATCTGATTTCAGTGTTGACCATCTGGTGATGTCCATGTGTAGAGTCTTCTCTTGTCTTGTTGGAGGAGGGTGTTTGCTATGACCAGTGGGTTCTCTTGGCAAAACTCTATTAGCCTTTGCCCTGCTTCATTCTGTATTCCAAGGCCAAATTTGCCTGTTACTCCAGGTGTTTCTTGACTTCCTACTTTTGCATTCCAGGCCCCTATAATGAAAAGGACATCTTTTTTGGGTGTTAGTTCTAAAAGGTCTTGTAGGTCTTCATAGAACCATTCACCTTCAGCTTCTTCAGCGTTACTGGTTGTGGCATAGACTTGGATTACTGTGATATTGAATGGTTTGCCTTGGAAACGAACAGAGATCATTCCGTCATTTTTGAGATTACATCCAAGTGCAGCATTTTGGACTCTTTTGTTGATATTATCATAATAGTAAAGGGTACCTGAAGGACATAATGTGGGAGAGTTAATCAATGAGAGATTTCATCAGCATTGCAGGCTAGTGTAATAGTTTGAAATTTAGCTTGAAATTATAGAGAATAAATACTTATAAAAGTGGGAAATTTATGATTAAATGCTTGCTTGTGAAAATATTCCAATTGTGCAGTACAAAACCCGATGAGAAAATGGCCAGATTGGAAGGCAGGAAATCAGATAAGAATCTTGGCTGGTAGGCAAGCAAGAGATCACATGAGACTGAATTGCAATGATTGTATTAGTGGAAGGAGAAGCAGACTGGAGATCTTTGAACAAGGTAGACTCATAATTTAGTAACTGTTTGAATGGTGTCAGAGGACGGAGTGAAGGACATTATCATCACACTTCATGTCTGCTTTGGGAGGGAGGAGGATGGCTTCATACATCAACACATGAATTACAAGAGCAGAAAAAGTGACTTGAAGTTACCAATGATGTGTTGTCTTTGGAGAGTGATTTCCTGTTGGAAAATCCAGTAGAAATGCCCATTACTAACTAAAAGTGGATCTGGACCTAGGCAGAAATACAGAAAGATAAACGTGTCAGTAGCCAGTACACACAAGCAAGAATTTTCAGTGGCCTAAGATAAGCTAGGATCTCACACACAATATGGGTGTTTTAAAAAGATGAAAAGTGAACTGATATCAAAGGACACCATATAAGAGTCTTCAACACAAACATCAGACTCAGTATGCAAAAAGATAGACATGAAACATTTTCCCAATGACTTGCATGTATATTTTACTTGGCAAGACATTCAATTTTCCATGTTAACAATATAGTAGATAAGTTTGTTAAATAAACCAAACAGACAGCCAAAGTCCTACTATTAAATTTTCTCAAAAGATGATTTAAAATCTATTTGTATAGTTTACCAACTTGTGTTCAGAGCAAGATTATATAGCTGAGCAAGGGGAAGATTTGTCTCCACTAGTCACCTCATGTTAGCTTTGTGTGCCTCTGTGCTGTGTTTACACTTGACAGTTCAACACCAAATAAAAGCGTTCTTTTCATCCAAACACCACATGCATGAGATATTAGAAAACAATTTGGTTGAGCTCTTCCAAGAACAGTCCAGTTTGTTAATGCTTCAAGGCAAAGAGGTCACTTGGGGCATGATGAAATAAGCCTGTAGTTGAGAAATCCGTATTTACATTACTCTTGTGTGCAATTAAATGTATACAATAGGCTTGTCACACTGAAGAGGAATTAAAAAACAATATGACAACATATGATCATCTAAACCATTATGGGGAAGAAAAAATGAAAGCAAAGGGAGCTGGATTTTATACCCTCAAACTGAGCAGCTGAATCGTGACCTGCTTGGAAATTTTCGGAAATTTCATGGAGAACTTATTAAAGCATAAAATTAGCCTAGAAATAACACCTTGCAAAGAAAGAGGGGAAGAGCAGAGTAAAAGCTAGCTACCTCCTTTCTTCCCCCAAAGCTATGGGTTGTGTCAAGCTGAGGAGGAGAGTTCCGTGTCCCATGCTTCCAGATTATTTCATGGTATGGACTAAAAGATGATGCTGTGAAAGTGTTACACTCAGTATTCCAGCAAAATTGGAAATCTCAGCAGTGGCCACAGGACTAGAAAAGGTCAGTTTTCACTCCAATCCCAAAGAAAGGCAATGCTAAAGAATGTTCAAACTATTGCAATATTGAACTCATCTCACACGCTAGTAAAGTAATGCTCAAAATTCTCCAAGCCAGGCTTCAAGAATACGTGAACCGTGAACTTCCAGATGCTCAAACTGGTTTTAGAAAAGGCAAAGGAACCAGAGATCAAATTGCCAACATCCGCTGGATCATGGAAAAAGCAAGAGAGTTCCAGAGAACCATCTATTTCTGCTTTATTGACTATGCCAAAGCCTTTGACTGTGTGGATCACAATAAACTGTGGAAAATTCTGAGAGAGATAGGAATACCAGACCACCTGACCTGCTTTCTGAGAAATCTGTATGCAAGTCAAGAAGCAACAGTTAGAACTGGACATGGAACAACAGACTGGTTCCAAATAGGAAAAAGAGTATGTCAAGGCTGTATATTGTCACCCTGCTTATTTAACTTCTATGCAGAGTACATCATGAGAAATGCTGGGCTGGAAGAAGCACAAGCTGGAATCAAGATTGCTGGGAGAAATATCAATAACCTCAGATATCTAGATGACACCACCCTTATGGCAGAAAGTGAAGAAGAACTTAAGAATCTCTTGATGAAAGTGAAAGAGGAGAGTGAAAAAGTTGGCTTAAAGCTCAACATTCAGAAAACTAAGATCATGGCAACTGGTCCTATCACTTTATGGGAAATAGATGGGGAAACAGTGCAATCAGTGGAAGACTATTTTGGGGGCTCTAAAATTACTGCAGATGGTGACTGAAGCCATGAATTTAAAAGATGCTTCCTCCTTGAAAGAAAAGCTATGACCAACCTATACAGCATATTATAAAGCAGAGACATTACTTTGCCAACAAAGCTCTGTCTAGTCAAAGCTACGGTTTTTCCAGTAGTCATGTGTGGATGAGAGAGTTGGACTCTAAAGAAAGCTCAGTGCTGAAGAATTGATGCTTTTGAACTGTGGTATTGGAGAAGACTCTTGAGAATCCCTTGGACTGCAAGGAGGTCCAACCAGTCCATCCTAAAGGAAATCGGTCCTGGGTGTTCATTGGAAGGCCTGATGTTGAAGCTGAAACTCCAATACTTTTGCCACCTGATGAGAAGAACTGACTCATTTGAAAATACCCTGATGCTGGGAAAGTTTGAAGGTGAGAGAAGAAGGGGAAAACAGAGGATGATATGGTAAGATGGCATCACTGACTCAATGCAAATGATATAAGCTCTTAGAATTGATGATGGACAGGGAGGCCTGGCATGCTGCAGTCCATGGGGTCACAAAGAGTCAGACAGGACTGAGAGACTGAACTGAACTGAACTGAACTGAACGCCAAAGGGAAACCTGAGAGCACCCATTGTCCTGACATCACATGCTATTAAGCTGGAAAGACTTCAGAATCATTTGGTCCAAAGCCACCACATTACAACTGAAGTCTACAGAACTTGTACTCTTGCCAAAATTTACACAGTTGGTTCATGACAGAGGCAGGCAAAGACCTGATGTCCTTAATCTTATTGCTCCTTTGTCTACTTTCCTGAAATAGGTTTCCCATATGTAAAAAATAAATCTTCCAGCATCTCAAATGATTTTATTTATAAACTAATATCTGGAAATACCATTCAAAAAGTCCATTCACATACCTGGTGAAAGTTCAGTTCAGTTCAGTTCAGTCACTCAGTCGTGTCCAACTCTTTGCGACCACATGAATCGCAGCATGCCAGGTCTCCCTGTCCATCACCAACTCCCGAAGGTCACTCAGACTCATGTCGATCAAGTCAGTGATGCCATCCAGTCATCTCCTTCTCCTGTCGTCCCCTTCTCCTCCTGTCCCCAATCCCTCTCAGCATCAGGGTCTTTTCCAATGAGTCAGCTCTTCACATGAGGTGGCCAAAGTACTGGAGTTTCAGCTTTAGCATCAGTCTTTCCAATGAACACTCAGGACTGATCTCCTTTAGGATGGACTGGCTGGATCTCCTTGCAGCCCAAGGGATTCTCAAGAGTCTTCTCCAACACCACAGTTCAAAAGCATCAATTCTTCGGCGCTCAGCCTTCTTCACAGTCCAACTCTCACATCCATACATGACTGCTGGAAAAACGATAGCCTTGACTAGACGGACCTTTGTTGACAAAGTAATGTCTCTGCTTTTTAATATGCTATCTAGGTTGGTCATAACTTCCCTTCCAAGGAGAGGGAAATGGTCAAAATACAATTGCTTCTGGAATAAGTTGGGTATACATACAGTAACAGAACAAAACAGCACCTTAAGTGTAAAGATCACACTTGTTCAATCTGGTGATTATCCCTTCTTGCTGTGGTGCTTATTAATCTGGTTTCACCTAATCTTGTTAGTTCTAAAATTATGGGCAAAAGAATAATTACTTTCATTTGGTTTTTAAATAAATAGGAGCAAAGGGGAGGAAATGATTCATTATAAAAGACAGTCTTAATATTCCTTGGCAAATTCATTCTGTAAATTTTGCCACCATATCTCTATCACTTTATTCCATCCCAGGCTCCATGGACCTCGATTGCTGGTAAGTTGCCCTAAGAATATAATTTCCTTCATGTCAGTCCAACTGTACTTGGCTCCTGTTCCTGGCACTGATTCTTGGAACAGAGTGAAACTAAACATTTCTCAAGATATCTGACATTGAGAGTAGACTCTAACACCTTGGGGTTAGCATTTATCCAAACCATTGGGTCTCAAAGGGATAAATGATATTATTCCTGAAGAAGTCCTGACAACAGTCACTGGAATAGGAGGGGAAGAAAACTGCCCTCATATATCTCAGACCTGACACATACGTGCGTGCTCAGTCGCTTCAGTAATATCTGGATTCTTTGTGACCTGTAGCTCACCAGGCTCCTCTGTCTATGGGATTCTCCAGGCAAGAATACTGGAGTGGGTTGCCATTCTCTCCTCCAGGAGATCTTCCGAACCCAGGCATCAAACCCACATCTCCTGCATCGCCTGCATTGCAGGCAGATTCTTCACCACTAAGCCACTGGGGAAGCCACGTATGGAGCATTGCATTCAGTTGAGATTCAGTTGATCTTGAACAAAACATGGTTCAGCAAAATGAACCCATTTTTCTGTTTGTTGATAATCCTAACTGTAAGTTTACAATCTTGACTTCTGAAACATGCATTAGCCATTTTTTAAGTTACCTAGTTGCTACCACCCATATAAGTAACAGTATTATAATGTGATTCATATCCACTATAAAAATAAACCTTTTAAAGGTGGTGAAATGGAAGGCTATAAAGTGCTGTGCTTCTAGATGATATGGCTGAACTTTCAAAATAATTCTAGACCTGCCACCTCTGGACTGTTTATTAAGCAGATAATAATTTTCCTTTTACTTTTATCTGTGTCCACTTTTACTGTTTTACTTTGAATCTGAAAATATTCTTATTGGACACAGGGTATAGATGATAAATAAATGTAATATAATTCATGGATATTATACATATAAATATTTTGTATTTAAATTTCACATGGATTATTCTTTTTCTATAGCATCAGAAGGTCTAAGGATAAAGGGGAGAGTTCGGAAAATTATTCGTTTGGCTGGTATGGCATGCTCTGAGCCTTGACAGATGTTTGAAGATTACTCTTTATCTCATAGAAACATCTGCAAATTCTTTGGAGACTCGTTTGCTGTTGCTGCTTTTACTAAGTCACTTCAGTCTTGTCCGACTCTGTGTGACCCCATAGACGGCAGCCCACCAGGCTTCCCCGTCCCTGAGATTCTCCAGGCCAGAACACTGGAGTAGGTTGTCATTTTCTTCTCCAACGGATGAAAGTGAAAAGTGAAAGTGAAGTCAATCAGTCGTGTCCAACTCTTAGCGACCCCATGGACATCCAGTTATAACTTCTCTGGTATAAGCAGGGCTGATGGGATCTCAGCTCTAGTTTAATCGCAGCATACTTTACACAGAACTCTCTATTGGAGGAGATTCTCTTTAGGAGAGACAGCTGCTTTGGGACTGGTTTGCTGTCCCACTTGGACCACACTTAATTAATGGAAAACATGCACAAACCCTTAGCCCTGCTCCCAGCGGACAGTGAAGTTTCCCACTGAGTCTATTACAGGCTCCTTGATATTCTCAGGAAAATATCAGGCACAAATGTGCCAAGTCTTCCAGCGTTATACCCATCAGGATCTCTGAGCAATGCTGCTGAAGCCCTTCACATTACACTTTACTTCAGTGGTAAAGGCCCGGACTTTCAGTTTTGTGAATCAGGTGGGACTCAGAGCTCTCCCACGGCCTTTTCAACAAACCCTCCTTATGAAATGTATCCTTCAAGTCAAGAAATCAGAATCTTTTCACACCAAGAATTTGGGGAGTTAATTGATTTTGGTTACTAGACATATTGTAAATATTAACAATCTTGGGGACATGAAAGTAAAGCTTTAGTAAGTGGAATAATGTATGATGAAGAAGAAAGCATGCAGAAAAGAATAGGGGAAGTGATATTCTTACCTTAAAATGAGATGTAGAAAGCTAACAGATATGGACTGACATACAGGCACCACTATGTGTAAAATAGCTAGCTAGTGGGGACCTGTTGAACAGCACAGGATCTCAGCTCGGTCCTCTGTGATGAGCTAGATGGGTAGGATGGGGAACTGGGTGGGGCAGAAGCCCAAGAGGGAAGGGATACCTGTATACCTAGAGTTGATATACTTTGTCATATACAGAAAATGACACAACATTGTAAAGCGGCTATACTCCAATTAAAAAAGAAACAGAAACTGGAGACATAATTACAATGCTAACCACTTGAGAAACACAAAATAAAAATAACACAGCTCTCAATATCTGGAGGAAAAAACACAGATGAGTAAAGTTTTTGAACTAAATCGTCGTCATGTATAGAGATCAAGACCACAATGGAAAAGAAATTTCCAATTGGTGTAGGGAAGAAGGAGGTTGGTGCTGTGATTCACACCCCTCTACCTTATGGAATGGCATATGTATATGTATTAATTTGATAAAGCATAAGCTTTAGAAAACAGACACAAATGCTTGCTGAATGGATGGAGATTATTTTCTTTTGTGATTACAAATGCATAAAATAAACAAATGAGCAAAATTTCATCATTTTAGAGGTAAACCACTAAAAGTAAAAAAATAAAATAGAGCACCTTACTCAATGAGAGTTATACTTGTTACATTATTATTATGTAAAGATAAATTCAAGTATATTAGGCAAAAACTAAAAATCTAATAGTAGACTTCATAAAACAGTATTATCCATTCATATGAATATGTATTCATTAAATGCATCACTCTAATAATACCATATCTTAGGATTTAACTTAAAGTTGAGTACAGCTTTTTGGAGTCATTTAATCAAATTCCAGAGATAACTGGAAGCACATGGAGATATAGAACATGCTGAAATTGTTGATGACACAAATCTGCATTTTTCATTTTCTGGAAATACTGAAAAACTGCAGGATGATGGATCTGATGGAGGTGGGGAATTGGGACTTACCAGAGGGAAACCAAGGCCGTATCTGTCTTAAAGAACTAGCAAACACAGCTCCAAGATTTGCTGCTGAATCCTGACCTACCAACAGGATATTTCTCTTTTTTTAATATCAAAGTGTGTTTTCTAGAAAAAAATTGTATTGTTTCCATATTCCCTGCTCTTTCTAACCAAAACCCCAGCCAACCCATTTTCTCATTGAAATGTTTTCCTGTGAAAGAGAGAAATGATAATTGTGAAGCACATATATTCCTTTGACAAAATCATATGTCTTACCTTAAACATGGAAGAAAATTGCAGTGTATGAACAATTTCAAATTATTGGGAATAATATCTACGGGATCACTCTCCTAGCAGGAGTGGGATGGGAAGTCCAGTGGCTCACTCCACACATCCTCCAGTTCTTTCACATCCCGACAAAGGTAGAGTCAATGTCGTGGTTGACCACGAGTCCTCAGAGCATCATCTTAGTACACTTTTTCTTTAGACTTAAAACTGATACAAAATACTGATGCTACATTACAGTCCCTAAAATTTACTTTTATTAAGATTAGGTTTTCTTTCTCCTCAAACCAAAACAAGTCATACATCTCCTAAAAGTCTCTGTATACATAGGGAATGGGGTTCATGTTTTCACTGAAAAAAGGAATCGATTGGTTTTCCATGAAAGATTGGGAAATCTAGTCCCAGAAGTTTAGCTAGAATGAGGTAACTTTACTACCTGGATTCCAAAAGCTGAGCATCCGTTTTAGGAAGCGCAGTAAGGAAGAACTTTTGGAAAGTTCTCTGAACACTTAGGAGGCTGTCTTATTCTTCTTGTGTATCTTCAGCAGTACCATCAAGAGTGCTGAATTCACAAAAAAATTGCTCAAAAAAACCCACTTCACTGAATAAGATGCATATAAAAGTGGTAAAGTTAATGCAATTTTATATTAATATTTTATAAAATTAATATTTACTCATGTACCAGATGCATTCTATGAATAGAACAATGTTGACATATAATGCATATTTTAGGTAGATAACTAGATGCAAAATTTCCTGTCAGAAGAAGTCTACTGATCTGTCTCATCTCTTCATACAGAGTAATGTTTTGAGCAGCATTCTTACTTAATGTGAAGTAGTCAGTGATATAAGTGACTGGATATATATCTTAGTCTTGAACTTATGACTTTTCTCCAGGTTACTTCTAATTTAATGTATCAAAACATATGTGCCCTTCCCCTACAGCAGAAATTTCCCCCCAACAAGGGGCCAATGTGAGAATCTAAATGTGTTAGTTTAATGCAGTAGCCATAGAACTAATCATGATGTGATTTCAGAAGTGAACTCCCAAGACAGGATAAGAAAAAGACTCCATGGCTTGAGTTTTCCTTTTATTCTGACATAAATCAAGTGACTGAGCATTGTATTGCAATTCCCCTCAAACTAAATTTATCTTGGAATGGAGACAAAACAAGGATGACTTAGAAACTGAAGGACATTTTCCATTATACTCTGAATATATGTAAGCAATTCGCTTTGGAATGAGACTGAAAAATCTATGTGCCTTCTTGCCTAGCCTTAGGGAGCTTTTTCATTGAAATGGTTTGCTACTACATAGAAAATAACCAAAACAAATTAGCCTCAGGGACCAAAAGAAGCCATGTTACAAACTCAAGAGAGGAGTAATGAGATCCCATAGACAGCAATTCCTTAAAAGGAGCTTTCAAAATCCCTTTGTTCTAGGTTTATCAGCACTGCGAGCTTAATTTCATGAAGTTTTAGAGAGGAGGAAAATTGTAGCACATACTCTGCTAAGTGCAGATCTCTTAATCCTTCTAAATTGCTCTGTCTCGTTTAGAAGATCTGCTTACAACCATCATAGTACAAGTGTAAACACAAGAGCTCTCAGATCCTTCTTTGTGCTTCAGTTCTGCCAGACATCATTCATGTCTCATTTTACAGGCAAACCCTTAGTACCACCGCAAGCTTCTTTAAAAAACCAAACCCTAACGCGAGGCGCATGCACCAATCTTTTGCATGTCTGGGTTTCCCTATAAGGGCATTGGGTTTTATTCCAGTCACAATTCTTGTTTATAGCTCACTGAATTTATAGCCATTAAACTTCTGCAGTCATCATTTTTTTTCTCTTTTTTTCTAAGGAAATCACAACTCTCTCTCTAGGACATAAAGCAGGTATTTTCTCCTATTAAACCTGAAAAGGAGATGTTCTTTCTGTGTTTTTTACCACTGAACTAAGTAAAACATAAGCTTCCAAAGCTGTCAGGAGAATTAGGATAAGGCACTTGCCACTAGATCTTTAATATTTCTGGAAATTTCCATCAACTGCAAGTCAGGAAAACAGGGTCCTGAACCCACACTTTTATTAATATGCTGTGTGGCTGACAGCAAATCTCTTCATTTTCCTCGTGCTCCTTAGAAACACAGACTTTGAATGCCAGGAGGAACTTTAGGGTTTCATGCAAAACATAGCTCAGAGAGAGGGTCCCTTATCCCAAAATGTGAATTCAGCCTCCCACAGAGAAAGCACGGGCACTTCTCTCCCGATCTTCTAATTTCACAGTGTGCTTACAGTCTGTCCACTATGCCATGAGCCAGTTTCCTCAGCCAAGGCTTAATGACAGGTTTCCTATCACACAAAATATTTGACCTGGAAGTCTATCTAAAGAACGTTAAGTGTAACCCAGATGGAAGCTGTTGCATGTCTCAAACTTAGTAATGGCTACAAAATGCAAGATTAAGTGCTCATTTAAGAGTTAATTTCAAATTTTTATAATAATACATTGTTGTTAAGAAACAAACCATCTTTCACATTCCCATCACTGACAGGAATCTGTAATGCATGTATTCCATATATATTCCTTATATATATGGAATTGCTGTGAACTGAATTGCGGATTGTGCCTCCCATCATTCATATACTGAAGTCCTAATCCCCAACATGATTGTATTTGGAGACTGGGTCTTTAGGAAGGAATGAAGATTAAACAAAGTCATATGGGTAGGGCCCTAATCCAATAGATCTAGTGGCCTCATGAGAAGCAAAACAATCTCTCCCTCTCTAATTCTCTCTCTCTCTCTCTCTCTCCACACTCAGACACCATGAAAGGGAACATGAAGATGAAACAAGTTGGCAAGCCATGTGCAAGCCAGGAAGGGAGTTCTCATAAGAAACTGAATCCACAGAACTTGAGCTTTGATTTCTAGCCTCCAGTACTGTGAGAAAATAAATTGTTTAAACCATTCACTCTGTGTAATTTTGCTATAACAGAGTAAGAGGACTAATATGCTACTTCAAAGGAGACTACAAATAAATGTAATTTAAGAATTACATTTTTGATAGATTGAAAAACTGATTGATTGGAAAATCCAAACCTCTGCTGAAAAGATTTTGGAAATATCTAAAAGATCAGCTGGATAGGTCCTTTCCGTGTCACTTCCTGATACATCTGGATTTTAGAGTTTACCAACATGCTGAAGAGCTGACTCGTTGGGAAAGACCCTGATGTTGGGAAAGATTGAAGTCAAAAGGAGAAGGGAGTGGCAGAGGATGAGATTGTTAGATAGCATTACTGACTCAATGGACATGAATTTGAACAAACTCTAGGAAATAATCGGAGAAAGCAACGGCACCCCACTCCAGTCCTCTTGCCTGGAAAATCCCATGGACGGAGGAGCCTGGTGGGCTGCAGTCCATGGGGCCGCACAGAGTTGGACACGACTGAGCGACTTCACTTTCACTTTTCACTTTCATGCACTGGAGAAGGAAATGGCAACCCACTCTAGTGTTCTTGCCTGGAGAATCCCAGGGATGGGGGACCTGGTGGGCTGGGGTCACACAGAGTCGGACACGACTGAAGTGACTTAGTAGCAGCAGCAGCTAGGAAATAATAAAAGATGGGGAAGTCTGATGTGCTGCAGTCCATGGGGTCTCAAAGAGTTGAACGTGACTTAGTGACTGAACAACAATAACAACAAATATGACACTCAGTATGATAGTAGCAAAGATCACATAGTCCAATCAGATTCTTAGAATCATGGTTACATTCAGCAGAAAAACTCAGCATGCTTTATTCTAGAGCTATCAAAAATGTGATTGTTGTATTGTCATTCTTTCTTCCAAAAATATAGCAATGTGGGAGAGAGGGCAAAGAAGCTCATTCTTTCATCATTAAGAGAGCAGGAATATGCTTAAATAAAAAAATTTTCTTTTGTTGAGTCATTTCCTCATACTAATGAACACTGGACTGGTCCCTAGTTGGAGCTGGTGATAGGAGACCACAATACTCAAGCCCTTTCACCAGTACCAAGCATTTTAATAGATGAAACAGCCTGAGTAGTAATTATTTTCATGGAGTTCCTTTCCTCTTCCTCTCAAGCTTTAATTTTCCAGTGTAATTTCTTTCCCATACTGTTTTTTGTTTTTGTTTTTGTTTTTTTCTTTTTAGCTGCCAGAAAATCCAAGTTCTTTCTCAAAGATTAGACTATCAGCCAGTGATTTTTCTTTGTTGAAAGGACAAGCTTTCTAACAAAGGGGGTGCCTTTCAGATAAAACAAAATGTCTTAAAGCACTGGATCCCAAGGCCTAGGTATTTACAAACTTCATAAAGCTAAGCAAGCTTGTAACTGTTTTACCACAGATGTTAATACTAATTTCAGTCTTTATTCTTGAAAAAAAAAAAAAAAAAGAGAGAGAGAGAGAGAAAAGAAAAAAAAAATCCTCTTATCCCTCTCTCCCCCTTCTCAAGAAAAAACAATGCTATCAATAGCAAGTTTCTCTAAAATGCAGTGGATTTCTTTACCATTTACTTACTAGAAAAACTCTGAAAATATTTTGCATCAAATAAATTGACTAATCTTCATATTTACACTCCAATGATTAAGCTCTTGATTATTTTCATCAGCAGTTTAAATTGTGTAGTAAAATCTAACAAAAGTGGGAAAATGTGGGCAATTTAGAACCTCCTCAATATTTTTCCCATGTATTTATTGCAACCACAAAAATGTTAAAGGATTTTTTCTTTCATATCAGGAAGCACATGTTATTAAATTAATACATATCAAAAGACATTCTCTTTCCACTGTTTATTGCCTTGCCTGGAGTAGATTTGGAAGAGAACCATGGAGCATTAAGAAAAAATTAAAGAGGAAACATGGTATTCTTGCCAATTTCCTTTGCCCAGTTCTAATAGAAGATGGTTCATTCAAAGTCCTATCTCAGAAAAGCAGAGATATCTGCTACAGTGGAGTCTTACAACCCATGACTCTTTTGATGTGATGCGTGACTTCCTCTCCAGTCCCTGTCAGCATCCTTGGTCTCCATTGCCCCATCCCTGTCACAAAGCCATCACCTTTTGCCTTCCTCTCCTAAAACCAAACTAAGACTCATACAATGCAAACCCTTCACTCCTACTTAGCCAACTTTTTCTGAACTATTTTGCATGGTAACTTGAACTTCCAGGTCCAAATCTCTCCCTTAATCTCATCTCTTTCCCCCTTCTCAAGATCTATCCTTTCACCAACAGCACTTCTTTCTCAGACAGACTCTCACTCATAGGTCCATAACTGCCTCAGACACTCAGTTCCAAACTTGAGTAACTCATTTCCATCTCCATCCCTAACAGAACTTTCTCATTCTTCAAGCCCTCCCATTTCTTGAAAGATTGCAAAAACCTCATGGCTGTCTGCTTTTTACCTGTTTATTCCCAAGTCCTACTTGTGCATCCTCTCAGCCCCTTAAGACTAGGGCCATAGCTCTGTCCTGCTATGATTTCCTCCAGGTCAAAATATGTTGTTTAAGTTCAGTTCAGTTCAGTCGCTCAGTCTTGTCTGACTCTTTGCGACCCCATGGACTGCAGCACATTGGGCCTCCCTGTCCATCACCAACTCCCGGAGTTCACTCAAACTCATGTCCATTGAGTCGGTGATGTCACCCAACCATCTGATCCTCTGTTGTCCCTTTTTCCTCTTGCCCTCAGTCTTTCCCAGCATTAGAGTCTTTTCTAATGAGTTGNGACTGCAGCACATTGGGCCTCCCTGTCCATCACCAACTCCCGGAGTTCACTCAAACTCATGTCCATTGAGTCGGTGATGTCACCCAACCATCTGATCCTCTGTTGTCCCTTTTTCCTCTTGCCCTCAGTCTTTCCCAGCATTAGAGTCTTTTCTAATGAGTTGACTCTTTACATCAGGTGGCTAAAGTATGGCAGCTTCAGCTTCAGCATCAGTGCTTCCATTGAATGTTCAGGACTGATCTCCTTTAGGATAAACTGGTTGGATCTCCTTGCAGTCCAAGGGGCTCTCAAGAGTCTTCTCCAACACCACATTTCAAAAGCATCAATTTTTCTGTGCTCAGCTTTCCTTCTAGTCCAACTCTCACATCCATACATGACTACTAGAAAAACCATAACTTTGACCAGACAGATCTTTGTTGGCAAATTCTTTAAAAACAGGATTGTCATTATTCAGTCACTCAGTCGTGTCCAACTGTTTGTGACTCCATGGACTACAGCATGCCAGGCTTCCCTGTCCTTCACCATCTCCCAGTGCTTGCTTAAACTCTAGTCCACTGAGTCCGTGATGCCATCCAAAAGTCTCTGTCATCCTCTGTCATTCCCTTCTCTTACTGCCTTCAATCTTTCCCAGCATCAGGGTCTTTTCTAATGAGTCAAAACTTTGCATCAGGTGGCCAAATTATTGGAGCTTCAGCTTCAGCATCAGTCCTTCAAGTGAATATTCAGGGTTGATTACCTTTAGGATTTACTGGTTTGATCTCCTTGCAGTCCAAGGGACTCTTAAGAATCTTCTCAAACACCACAGTTAAAAACCATCAATTATTTGGTACTCAGCTTTCTTTTTTTTTAATATAAATTTATTCATTTTAATTGGAAATTAATTACTTTACAATATTGTTTTGCCATAATCAACATTAATCTGCCACAGATATACACGTGTTCCCCATCCTGAACCCCTCTCCCACCTCCTTCCCCGAACCATCCCTCTGGGTCGTCCCAGTGCTATCAGCCCCAAGCATCCTGTATCATGCATCAAACCTGGACTAGCGATTCATTTCATATATGATATTATACATGTTTCAATGCCACTCTCCCAAATCAACCCTCACTCTCCCTCTCCCACAGAGTCCAAAAGACTGGTCTATACATCTGTCTCTTTTGCTCTCTCACTTACAGGGTTATCGTTGCCATCTTTCTAAATTCCATATATATGCATTAGTATACTGTATTGGTGTTTTTCTTTCCGGCTTACTTCACTCTGTATAATCAGCTCCAGTTTCATCCACCTCATTAGAACTGATTCAAATGTGTTCTTTTTAATGGCTGAGTAATACTCCATTGTGTATATATACCACAGCTTTCTTATCCATTCATCTGCTGATAGGCACCTAGGTTGTTTCCATGTCCTGGCTATTATAAACAGTGCTGCGATGAATATTGGGGTACATGTGTCTCTTTCAATTCTGGTTTCTTTGGTGTATATGCCCAGCAGTGGGATTACTGGGTCATAAGGCAGTTCTATTTCCAGTTTTTAAGGAATCTCCACAGTGTTCTCTGTAGTGGCTGTACTAGTTTGCATTCCTACCAACAGTGTAAAAGGGTTCCCTTTTCTCCACACCCTTTCCAACATTTATTGCTTGTAGACTTTTGGATCACAGCCATTCTGACTGGCATGAAATGGTACCTCATTGTGGTTTTGATTTGTATTTCTCTGATAATGAGTGATGTTGAGCATCTTTTCATGTGTTTGTTAGCCATCTGTACGTCTACTTTGGAGAAATGTCTGTTCAGNTCTTTTCACAGCTATTTGTAAGGCCTCCCCAGACAGCCATTTTGCTTTTTTGCATTTCTTTTCCATGAATCAGCCATAGGTACATATATATCCCCTCTCTCTTGGGCTCACATCCCACCCCTCCAGCTCATCACAGAGCACCAAGCTGAACTCTTTGCACTATACAGCAATTTCCCACTAGCCATCTTTTTTATACATAGTAGTGTATATCTGTCAATCTCATTCTCCCAATTCTTCCCATCTCCCCTTCCCCTCATGTTCCCATGTCCATTCTGAACAAACTGCATCTCTATTCCTATTCATTTGTATTATTTTTTCCATATTCTATATATATGAATTAAAATATTTAAAATGTTTATATATATTACTCATATATATATAAAGGGGCTGCTCAGGTGGTACTAGTAGTAAAGAACTTGCCTGCCAATACAAGGTACATAAGAATTCAGTTCAGTGCAGTCACTCAGTCGTGTCCGACTCTCTGAAACCCCATGAACCACAGCATGCCAGGCCTCCCTGTCCATCACCAATTCCCTGAGTCCACCCAAAACCATGTCCATCGAGTCAATGATGCCATCCAACCATCTCATCCTCTGTCATTTCCTTCTCCTCTTGCCTTCACTCTTTCCCAGCATAGGGTCTTTTCAAATGAGTCACACTTCACTTCAGGTGGCCAAAGTATTGGAGTTTCAGCTTCAACCTCAGTCCTTTCAATGAACACTCAGGACTGATCTCCTTGAGGATGGACTTGTTGGATCTCCTTGCAGTCCAAGGGACTCCCAAGAGTCTTCTCCAACACCACAGTTCAAAAGCATCAATTCTTCTGCACTCAGCTCTCTTTATAGTCCAACTCTCACATCCATACATGACCACTGGAAAAACCATAATACACAGGTTCAATTCTTGGGTTGGGAAGATCCCCTGGAGAAAGGCACAGTAACCCACTTCAGTATTCTTGCCTGGAGAATCCCATGGACAGAGGAGACTGGTGGACTACAGTTCATAGGGTCACAAAGAGTTGGACACGACTGAAGCAACTTAGGGGAGAAGGAAATGACAACCCATTCCAGTGTTCTTGCCTAAAGAATCCAGTGGACAGAAGAGCCTGGTGGGCTGCTGTCCATAGGGTCACACAGAGTTGAACACGACTGAAGTGACTTAGCAGCAGCAGCAGAAGCAACTTAGCACAACACATGTATATTAAAGAATCTGGGACATAGTCTAACATGGAGTATACCCAATACTAGGAAATATACTCAGCAGGGAGAACAGTGAGGAGAGAGGCCTGGAGAGACATAATCTTAACAATAATGATAAGACCACCTAAGTGCTCAAAAAAGATATATATTTTGAATTGTTTGAGTGTTAGTCATTCAGTCATGTCAGACTCTTTGCCACCCCACGGACTATAGCCCTTTGGGCTCCTCTATTCATGGAATTCTCCAAGCAAGAATACTTGAATATGTAGCCATTTCCTTCTCCAGTGGATCTTTCTGACCCAGGGATTGAACCCAGATGTCCCTCATTGCAGAGGGACCCTTTACCATCTCAGCAACCAATAAAGATATTTATCAGTCATCTTAGAAAAATCTCAAAAGCAAATGAAAGTTAACTGTTCCTTAGAGAATTTCTAAAGTTTTTATTAGGAGTATAAAAATCATAAATCAAAAAAAGATGGAGAGTTAAATTGTTAATTTCTGAATAGAAAATAGAATCCTAATTTCTATTCAGATTCAATATTCTGTCTCATGTAACTTTTCAAGTGTGCATGCCCTTGAAAACATGAGACTTTAATAAAGTCATGTTCTTTATAGCAATCTAAATAGATGTCTTTCCTCATCTGACCCCCATGGAGATATTTTTTGAGTTCTAATGCTTTTATTTCAGGGAGTAAATATTTCCTGCAAATTTTGATGATCACTTTAACTGCATTCCAACACAAACAACATTTATTGCATGACTGATGTTTCACCTCCTTTCGTTGATTTAAATTTTGAGTTCATAATAGTTCCTAGAGCTCAAACTAACATAAAGATAACTGGTCTAATCCCATCATTTTTCAAATGAAGTCCAGGGAGGAAAATGGAGTTGCCAGAGGTTATATATCTAGTAAGTGGTAAAAGATGAACCCAATTCTTTTTCTTAGTTTAAATCTCTTACCTATACATCAACTCAACTACTTTATTTACTAGGTAATATGGACACATTTTCTGAGCCCTGCTAGTTTTCCAAAGACATGAAAGAGTGTTTGAGACTGGAGTGGGATATTGTTGACTTAAAAACATTTAAGAAAAGTGCAAGCCTGAAATGCATAAATATATTATTAAATAACTACATGGCATTGATTTAGGTCAAATACTAGTTACAGCAAGAGTTACAATTTTATATAGTCATGTAAATTTTATTAAATGAATTACCTTTTTATTATTATATAGAATCAGGCCTACAATCCAATATAAAACAATCCTGATTCTGTTGTACAGGTTGATTAAAAAAGGGTTTTTAAAATCAATATTATCAAAAATATTCATGTGTACAAACACATAGACACACACCACATATAATTTTCCAAGTTGTGTGTACAGTGGTCTAGTTGAAAAAATCTAATTCAAGTTTTAAAGTCTATCTATATAAAAATTCCATGTAACTAAAAGTCATCAAGTTTGGGGTTTTTTGTCTTAGTTATCTGGTCTGCCATTCTAGGGTATTGGGCACATAAACTATTTGATCTCAAAAGTTCCTATGGTTCTAAATTCTCATAATTCTGATATGATCCTTCTCCTATGAAGAGCAATCCTCAAGAAGGAAAATCTTTCGTAAATCCCTGTAGGAGACACAGGGGTGGGTTGGCTATTGTTTTTAATGTCCTGAGTTCCTTCCTCTTCATTGCCTCATGCATTTGCTGATGTCAGGCCTTTGACTGTGAAACAAACTGCAACTGCCACAGATTTTCCAAATGTTAACATGTTAGGCAAATGCGTCCTTTGTGGGAGCAGCAACTGCTGTGGGAAGGGAAATCTTGGAAGCACATTCCAGTTGCAGCCTGATTTAATTGAGGTAGTAAACATCATGGGAACGATGGTTGACATTGGCCAGGCTCCACCATAAGGCGGTGCAGAGTCACAGGAGGACCAAAGGGGAAGTGCAGAAAATAAGGCAAAACATGAAGCAGTGAGAGCAGGAGAAGGGAGAGAGAATGCCAAGAAATCCAGACACATAAACAAATGAGTAATGCTTTTCATTGGTTGTTCAAATGTGTATGTGTGTGTGTGTGTGTGTGTGTGTTAAAAGCTCGGAGAGCAATTTATGCAGCAAAATATTCAACAAATTATTGTCTTTGAAAGAAGAAATTTTCATACTATTTTAAGATGTTTGTTCTCAATACTCTTTTAAAAAGGATTAATTAACACAATTTACAAATTACAAACACATTTACACAATTAAATCACAACATTTTAACCAAGCCAATGTCCTTACCTTTTCTTAGTATATGTGAATATGTGTACCCCATTCAAGAGTTTCCTTTGATTTCAAGGCTGCAATAAACTGATCAAGATGCTGAAAAGCATAGTTTTTTTCACTCAAGCTTAAAGTTTGCTTTTTCCCTCTTCCAACAATAACATCTTTGACACGTTAATTTTTTTTTAAGATTATGAGTTAAGTTGTTTTTTTCTCTCTTTTAAAAATACCAATATTTATTAACATTCTTTATACATTCTTACAACCAATGTCATCAAAACTCTATTTTTCCCTTTGCTTCAATATTTTAGTATCTAGCAGTTCAGTACTCTTGAAATCTCATATCTTATTCCAGTTACCCACATATTATGAATCAATAATGCTTCATACAAAGAGTTTGATAGTTGCTCTGTGCTATCTATTCAAACTTCTTCAATTTCTCATGTTGGCTCTTTCCTGTGTTTCTAAATATATAAATGCTTCAGCTAACAGATGGCAAATAGAAGCACCAATGGGCACAGAAATCAATCCAAGGCTGTTAAGCATGAAATGTCCCTGAGGCAAGCAGCACAAGGAAAAAAAGGGAAGCTTAGATATTTTCAAAGGGAAGAAAGAACTGACTGTCCTTCTTTGTAGATTGGGAAGCCATTTAATAAACTGGCCAAATAAAGACCAACTGAGAATGAATTCATTTTATTGCCTGAATCATGTTAATAAATTGCATTGAATGTGGTACTAGGCTCTTGGTTACCCAATATGGTAAAAACTAAGTAATAGACTCTCATCTTGAATGCTAAGAAACAGTTTCATTGACATGAGGACCAATGTATGGCTCTACTTTTAAGGATTTCTATGAGTGGCTGTATGAAAGCCTTCCAGATTATCAGTTTTTTAATGTTTTAAGGATGATATTTACTCAGTGTGTGGAGTCTTTGAAACTGTTAAAGAAAAGGTAGTAAGATAATCCTGAAATATGACCACTGCTGATCTTTCTTTCCTCACTAGTCATTCATCCTAGATGACTCTCTTTTTAATATATGTTTGAAATAAACAGTCCATGCCAAAATATTTGAAATAATTTCAGGTGTCCTTCAGGCTGGACGTGATGGCTGGTGAAGGAGAAAATTATGCTGTGTTCTTGTATCAGCCAAGAATCCAACTCAATCTTTTGAAGAACATTTAAATTTTAACTGTGATGTACATTTCACATTACAAAAATTAATTCCTAAATTATGTCTTCACAATATAAAACTGAAGGAATAAAAATAAAACTAAACTAAGAACAGCAGATAAGCAGAACTAAAGTTCTATAATGACATCAATGTTGACTTGCTCTTTGTCGTAATTCTTTTTTTCTTTCTTCTAAATACTACTTGAGCTCTGTAAAAATTTAGATTTCATCCTCTAGAACTACAAAGAGATTTTGATAACAAATGCATTAACTTATAGAATGTTACAAACAAGGATAGTTCACCATGGTTGTTTATGTGGTACAGCGGGAATCCCTGGGCTCCAGGTTGGAATCCTGGCATAGCTAGGTCAACAAGAGAGGTAGATTTTTTTTTTTAAGTAGCAGCCCAATAATTCAAATGATATGAATTTACAAAAGTGCTCTGAACATAACATAGAGTTAAAGTATCTAATTAGTAGTTAGGGAAGAACTTTATTATTAGATAGAGGTTCAAGAAGGTGAAGAGTATGACATGAGGCCAGCCATGAGAGGGGAGGGCATGAGACTGTGCCAGCAGAGAGATCAGCATGAACAAAACCTCAAGTCGACAAGAGCTTCACTTAGTTCAAAAGTTAGAGCTCTTTAAACAGCAGAGAAGCACAAGGGCAGAATTAAGAAGTCAGCAGAGGGCTGTTGATTGTGTTATTAGCCAGAGGGATTTTTGTATTGAAAAAGATAGAAGAGTTTTAGCATAGGAGTATGTTGGCTATCTATTTCTATCTAACATGCACCCCTCCAAATTTAGAGGTTCAGACAATATGTATCACCCCCACAATTTCTATAGTTTTCAGAGTCCAGGCAGAGTTTACCCAGGACCTTCAGTTCACAGTTTCTCACGAGGCTGTAATCAAAGTGTTGGCTGGGAATACAAACATTTTGAGGCTCAATAGGGGAAAGATCCATTTCCAAGCTCACTTATGTGATTGTTGGCAGAATTCAGTTTCATGTAGACTGCTGAAGGCCTCAGTTCCTTACTGGCAGTTGGCTGAAGGCCACCCTTGCTTTCTTTTCCCAAGGGCCTCTCCATAAGGCAATTCACAGCATGGCAGCTTGCTTCGTTAGATGGTGTAATTGAGAAGATCTCGGGAGAGAGAAAACAAAACAGAAGTCACAGCCTTCTGTAACCTAAGCTCAGAAGTGACATCCTATTACTCTTACTATAGTCTATTCATTAGATGCCAATATGTCCACCCAACTCTCAGGGGAAGGAATGGCACAGTCAAATGGATATTAAGAGTTGGAGGTCATCGTGGGTTATCTTACTTAGCAGGCTGCCTACTACAAAATACCATTTTATAATTTAGAGAGATTACTAGTTCTGTTTGAGGAATGAGCTATAGGCATCAAAAGTGGAATCAGGCAGACTATTTAAGTATAAACCTATAGTATTCGTAGATGTTTCAGATGTGCAGAGTTAGTGCAAGAGAGGATTCAAGAGCTTCTGGCTGTGGCAAGTGAC
Organism: Neotragus moschatus; assembly: GCA_006410615.1. NCBI lineage: Eukaryota > Metazoa > Chordata > Mammalia > Artiodactyla > Bovidae > Neotragus > Neotragus moschatus. The sequence goes on from SJYA01000280.1 coordinate 2,118,882, forward strand.
TTAACGATGATGTCATACTTTTGGATGGAGAAGACAAACGTAAAGTCTAGATAGAAATGAATTGGAAATTTATGAAAAGTCAAAATATATGCTTCAGAAATGTTCACTGAACACAATATATTGCATAGTTTATCATGTCCTCAATTGTTTTTCAATTTGAATTTATCTAGAAGACCAAAAATATTGCAAGCAGTTAACAATATCTGTGGCTTTGTTTGAAATTAAACTTTTATTCTATGTGGCACCCCAGGGGAGAAATAAAAACAATAAATATAACTTACAGCAAAACAGGTTTTAGATTAGTATAACAGTCTTCTAATAACTTAATAGAAGTCTATAAAAATTTAATAAAGTGCCCCATAAAATAATGAATTTCACATCTTTAGAGGTGTTAAAAGAGCATTTAGAAAACCATGGCAATTCTATGTACAATTAAAGCTGAATTAACTTATTTTAAAAGATTCCCAAACCTGTTCAGTAATTCCATAACATATTGTGTGGAATTACATAAAATTATTAAATTATTGTATAAATAGAATGTCTTTTATTGTGCTTAAGTAATATCACATGCATGAATTCTTTACATATGGACCTGTCATAGGCTATGCTCAGCCGCAGATTCTGATTGTAAATGCGGCAGTGAAGTAACATAGCACTTTCAGTATAACTGCCTTTATGCTTCATCTCACGTGCCAATGAAGTGTGGTTATTATGAGTCGCACAGAATATGTACACATGCGTCTCACAGAGAGCCATAGTCACTGAGAGGACTACCATCCAAAAGTTCTGCTATTGAGCAAACACATTTCAGGCCAGTGATCCTTCCCACATCAAGTTCACTTCTAAACTGTTACTGAGGAATGGTAAGGCCATTTCCCATTATGTCACAGGCACAAAGGTCCAAAATGTCTGCACTTATGCAATTTGAGAAGGTGAGAAATTTGACACAAGGAATGCAATGTATTAGCACCTTATCTAGATAGTCATACATCCTCATCTCCTAAATGTGAAAAAAAAAAAAAAAAGGAATATGTGGCAGCTACAACATATTTCTTGTCCCTTTTTTTCCTTCCTTTTAAATAATCTCAATCAATTTTGTCTTATTTCTTTCATTGTGCCTTTGGTTGAATCATATCATGTGTACTTCGATATTGATATATAACAAAATAGCCTTGATTGTGATCACTCTGACTTTATCTTTTTTTTTTTGATTTTTTTTGACTTTATTTTTTAAGGTATAGTGGACATGTTTATAATAATGTCTTTAGCTCACGAAAATGTCTTCTCAATTTATATATTATTCTCATTTCTCTCAATAATTTTTTATATTGTAAGTAACTGTAGAGGAGGGTTTTTTTTTCCTACATCTTTGATTTGTTCATAGGTTTCTTGTTCCTTTTGATGCTATTATAAATAGATAAATAGTATTATACATATAATCAACATTCCAAAAGACTCCTGGTACAAATTTTCAGGAATTAAACCATCAAGGTAACCACATTGTGACTTCTAACATCACTGAATGGCTTTATTTTTATTTTGTGAAACTCTATATAAATGAGATCATAAAGTATGGTATACAAGCTTATTTTTCATAGTCAAATTGATAAACCTACTCACCTTTATTGTAGCCATGAGAATAGTCTTTAATTTTGTAGGGAAGTTTTATTAATGTACCTTTCACATTTAGATCTTCAGTTAATCATGGAATCTTCATTCCATCTGGAATTAATTTTTACATATGACATGAGATGTGAGAAAAAGTTTAATTCCATTTTCTTTTATTTGGATTTTCAACTGACCTAGCATCATTTACTAAAAACATGAAGTTTCACTTTTTTTCAATAGAAATATCCAATTTATCCAACATCATATACTGAAATATGAACTTTTCTTCATTACATTTCAGTGGCACTTCTGTTATAAACGATGTGAATATTTATCATTCTGCATTCTTTCTGTGGTCCTTCTGGGCAATTTATCTGATTGTGTCAATGCCACACGGTCTTAGTATCATGACAAAAGAAGGCATACAGTTTGCTAGTTTAGGATTGTCTTTTCTACTTTTTACTTTGAATTTTCACATTCATTTTTAATACACTACACACACATGAAGGGATTTTGATTGGTATTAGGTTGTATGTACCATTTGGGTAGAAAGTAGTAAATAGTCAATTTCTATAAAAGATGAGTCTCCAGTATGTAAACATAGCGTTATTGCCTTTATTTGTTCTCTTTCCTTTCTTTCAGTAATGTATGTTTTGTAATTTTCAGTGTAGAGGTTTTTCATATGTTTTATTCCTAGTATTTGCTACATCTAATTTTATTTTATTGAAATATCAATAACCTCAGATATGCCCATGACACCACCCTTATGGCAGAAAGCAAAGAGGAACTGAAGAACCTCTTGATGAAACTGAAAAAAAAGAGTGAAAAAGCTGGCTTAAAACTCAAAATTCAAAAAGCTAAAATGGCATCTGATCCTATCCGTTCATGGCAAACAGATAGGGAAATAATGGAAACAATGAGAGACTTTATTTTCTTGGGCTCCAAAATCACTGTGGATGGTGATTGCAACCATGGAAACACACTTGCTCCTTAGAAGAAAAGTTATGACCAATCTAGACAGCATATTAAAAATCAGAGACATTACTTTGCCAACAAAGTTCTCTATAGTCAAAGCTATGGTTTTTCTAGTAGTCATGTATGGATGTGAGAGTTGAATCATAAAGAAAGCTAAGCACCGAAGCATGGATGCTTTAGAACTATGGGATTGGAAAAGACTCTTGAGAGTCCCTTGAACTGCAAGGAGATATAACCAGTCAATCCTAAAGGAAATCAGTCCTAAATATTTATGGAAGGACAGATGCTGAAGCTGAAGCTCCAATACTTTGGCCACCTGATGCAAAGAGGTGATTCATTAGAAAAGACTTTGATGCTGGGAAAGATTGAAGGCAGGGGACAACAGAGGATGAGATGCTTGGATGGCATCACTGACTCAATGGACATGAGTTTGAGCAAGTTGCAGGAGATGTTGAAAAACAGGGAAGTCTGGTGTGCTGCAGTTCATGGGGCTGCCAAGAGTTGGACACCACTGAGCAACTGAATGACAACAATCACATTTTTGTCAGAAAATGCTATTTGTCAGAATATGCTAATTACATATTTGTCAGAAAATGAAATAAATTTCGTTTTAAATTCTTTGCTATTTGTTAGGACTTGGATTGTGGCCCAGCATGTGATGACCTATTTTGGTAAATGTTCTATGCACACTTGAAAAGAATGCATTTTGCAGTAGTTTGAATACAGTGTGTGTGTGTGTGTGTGTGTGTGTAAAGAAAGAATTACATATATTACATATGACATATATATTACATATAATGCATATATATAATATCAAGTTGTTTAATGTTGTTTATGTAGCTAAAATACCCACACTGAAATTAGTCACTGAGGTGGTATACATAAATATCAAATTATGACTGTGAGTTTGTCTCTGTCCCTTTTTAGTGATTTTGAGAACATAGATTTAGTGGTGTACAAATTTAGGCCTTGCATACTTTTCCGTAGAAAAGAAACATCTTTTGAATATCTCTATTAGTAATCATTTCCTTCAACATTTGATATTAATATAGTTCTGCAGCTTTATTTTAGTTACATTTGCAGTATTCATGTTTCCTGAACAGCACTAGTGGTAAAGAACCTGCCTACCAATGCAGGAGACATAAAAGACACAGGTTTGATCCCTGGGTGGGGAAGATCCCCTGGAGGAGGACATGGCAATCCACTCCAGTATTCTTGCCTGGAGAATCCCATGGACAGAGGAGCTTGGTGGGCTACAATCCATAAGGTGGCAAATAGTCCAACACAACTGAAGTGACTTTTCCAACTTTTCCTCTCTTTTTCCTTCAACTATTCTGTGTCCTCATATTAAAGATGTAGCATATGTAAGCAATACTGTCGGAGGAGGTAATTGAGGGGTCATGACCTCTGGTTGATCTGCCAGCTGGACCCGGGCAACCAGAGGCTCCTCCTCATCTCCCCTCCTTTGACTGTACATTCCGCCCCCAGTTAGCATGCTAGAAGTGTTCCAAGGATGCAGCCTTAAGAAAGCTAGGTGTTGAGATCATCTGGACTAGTACACCGCTGACCCTCGTCATAGTCTCTATAATCTCTAAAGATTCTGGCAGGCTGGTGCAAAGATCTACTCATCCTGTGGCCACCAGGATGAGCCTCACATGTTGCTTTTCAGACGCTCCAGCCTGTCCCACTCTTTGCGACCCCATGAACTGCAGCATCAGCTTCCATGGTAGCTCAGTTGGTAAAGAATCTGCCTGCAATCGACCCTGGTTTGATTTCTGAGTCAGGAAGATCTCCTGGAGAAGATATAGGCTACTCACTCCGGTACTCTTGGGCTTCCCTGGTGGCCCAACTGATAAAGAGTCCACTTGCAAGGCTGGAGACCTGGGTTCAATCCATGGGTTGGAAAGATCCCTGGAGGAGAGCATCGCAACCCACTTCAGTATTCTTGCCTGGAGAATCCCCATGGACAGATGAGCCTGGCAGTCGAGAGTCCATGGGGTTGCAAAGAGTTGGACGTGCCTGAGCAACTAAGCACAGTACAGCACAGAAGAACTACAGGACTCCAGGCTTCCCTGTCCTTCACCATCTCCTGAAATGGAGACTCATGGCCATTGAGTCGATGATGTCAATCAACCATCTCATCCTCTGTTGCCTCCTTCTCCTCCTGAGCTCAGTCTTTCCTCATATATTTTGCTGGCTTATTAAAGCTGCCGCCTACCAATCTGGAAAGGCCTCTTTCTTTGGTTTCCCTTTGGTTGCTGCATGAGAATCGGTTCAAATTTCACCCAGGAACTCCTCAAGTTGCAAAACAACAAATGTATAGTTTTTTCATTTCTTAATTCAATTTTCTGATTAATACATTTATTACCTTGCATATGCTCAGTCATGTCTGACTTTTTGACAGGACCCCATGGGCTGTAGCCCACAAGTCTCCTCTGTCCATGGGATTCTCCAGGCAAGAATACAGGGGTGGGTTGCCGTTTCCTCCTCCAGGGGATCTTCCTGACCCAGGGGTCAAACCTGCATCTCCTGCACTGGCAAGTGGATTCTTTACTACTGAGCCACCTCGGAAACCCATTTTTTATTGCATTTGGATCTATCTCTCTCAGCTTGCTATCAGTTTTCTAATTCGTCCTATCAGTTCACTGTTCCTTCTCTTTTTTTAATTTCTTGCCCTTTCTGGATAAACTATTTTTCCTTTTTCACTCCTCATCCTCTATTACCTCTTTGGTAATACATTCTATTACTTTTTATTGTTATGATTCTTTTTTTTTTAATTGTGGTAAAACATACACAACATAAAATTTACCATTTTTAAGTGTACATTTCATTGGCATTAATTACATTAACAGTGTTGGACAACCACCCACGCCAGAACTTCTTTGATCTCATTCCATAGTCATTAAATAATAAATCCTCATTCCCTCCTTCACCCAGTTCCTGACAACTACCATTCAACATTTTGTCTCTATAAATTTGACTACCCTGGTTACCTCATATAAGTGACTAACTTATCTCAGTATAATGTCATCAAGGTCCATCCATGCTGTACATGTGAAAATTCTTTTACTTTTTAAGGCTAAATGATATTTCATTGTATGTGTACATTACATTTTGTTTACCCATTCATCCCTCAGTGGGCACTTGACTTGCAGCCACTTTGTGAATAATGCTATTATGAACATGAGAGTACAAATATCTCTAAGTCACTGCTTTCCGTTCTTTTGGATACATACTCAGAAATGGAACTAATAGGTTACAGATACAATTACCTTCAATTTTTTAAGGAAGCAGCATAGCATTTTTCACAGCATCTGCACCCTCTTATATTCCTACCAGCAATATACATGATTCCAGTTTCTTCACATCCTCAACATTGTTTATTTCTGCGTTTTTGATAAATAGCCATTCTAACGGATGTGAAGTGGTATATAATTATGGTTTTGATTTACATTTCCACAATGATTAGTGGTGTTAAGCCTCTCTTCATGTGCTCACTGATTATTTGTATGTCCTCTTTGAAGAAATATCTACTCAAGTACATTACCCATTTTCTAATTAGGCTCTCTTTTTTAATTGTTGAATTGTAGCATTGTTCTTTTTATTGTTATGTTAGAAGCTATGATATGTATCCATGACTTACTGGATTTCACATTAAATTCATACTTCACCACTTTCTAGTCAATGTAATGACCTGATAGCATTTACTCTCTTTAATTTTTACACTATTTTATTATAACTTTTAATTCTGCATTTGTATGATTTAAGAAAACATATGGATATTAGATACTATTATTGATACTATTAATTATTATTACATTAAACAGTGAGTTTTAATTTAAATCTACCTACTTAGCTATGAATTCTCCTGTTTTTCACTTATGGCTGATTTATTATGCTNAGCATTTACTCTCTTTAATTTTTACACTATTTTATTATAACTTTTAATTCTGCATTTGTATGATTTAAGAAAACATATGGATATTAGATACTATTATTGATACTATTAATTATTATTACATTAAACAGTGAGTTTTAATTTAAATCTACCTACTTAGCTATGAATTCTCCTGTTTTTCACTTATGGCTGATTTATTATGCTTCCATCTGGGATAATTTAATTCTTCCTAAAAATGTAGTATTTTAGTGTTTCCAATCCTTCCTAAAGGGCATCTTAATGTTATCTCTTTCATTGTTTTTGCTGAAGAACTAGATATCAATTTTATTTTTATTCCTTTGAAAGTAATGTATTTTTTCCCTTTGGTTGCTTTTAAACTTTCTTTTTTTTTAAATGGCTTTCAATAATTTTGCTATAATGTGAAGAAATATGTCTGTGTTTTTAATTGGTTTGAGATCACAAAAGTTTCTAAACCCATGAGTCAAGGTCTATAATCAGTGTTGGAAAATTCTATGCCATTATTTCTTAAAATGTTTTTTTTCTCTTCTGTTGGTGACTCCAATTGTATATACATTAAAACTTTTCATTTTAACCCACATTTTTGTTTTATTCTTTTCATAGCATTTATTTCATTTGTCTTTAATTATAGAATTTCTGTTTGATACTTCTCAATCGATTCAATTCTCTGATGATATTTCCCATCTTTTATTCTTTTTTTTTAATGTATTGGTAATGTACCTTTTTATTTCCAGGTATGATAATTCTGTAGCCCTTGTTATATGATCTGTGCTTATTGTCTGCTTTGATTCCCACATTTCTCTTATCTCCTCCCCTTCAAAATCAGCAATATATCTGGGAAAGAATGATATATAATATGTAGTTGAATAATTTTTGAAAGAAAGTATGGATTTCCAAAAGAATGACTCACAACTAAAAAACAAACCAAAATTCACAACAAGTATTCAAAAAAACTGAAGCTAAGGGAAACTGTAAGATTAACAAAGTTACTAAACTTACAATCAATCTTATCTTGGTAAGAAATAAGTAATATTTTCAGAAGTCTATCTATTTATCTGTCTGTCTATCTAAAGGAATTTACTGAGCTTCCTAGGTGGCACTAGTGGTAAAGAACCCGTCTGCCAGTATGGAAGACCTTAAGTAATGTGCATTAGATCCCAGGGTCAGGAAGATACATGAAGGAGTACATAGCAACCCACTCCAGTATTCTTGCCAGGAGAATCCCATGGACAGAGGAGCCTGGCAGGCTACAAATGGGGACACATGGAGTCACAGAGTCAGACACAACTGAAGTGATTTCTCATACAAAGAAATTTACTATTAGGATTTGGCTTACATGATCATGGAGGCTGAGAAGTTCAAGATCCTCAGTCACTAACCTAGAAGCGCAAGAAAGTCAACAGTATAGTTCTAATCCAAGTTAGAAGAACTGAGAACGAGAAGAGTTAGTGTTTTAAGTTCTAGTCTGAGTTTATTTCACAGGCAGGAGAAAACCAATGTTTCAACTCAAAGATAGTCCAGAAAAAAGAATGAACAATTTCTCATTATTTTCTTCTATTCAAGCCATCAGCAGATAAACATCTTCATAGACTTACGCAAAAATAACATTTATCTAAATATCTGGGCTCCTGTGACCCAATCAAGTTGATATATAAAATTAACTATCACACCAAGGTTGCACTTTGGTTTTGAACTTTAAAAAACTTCTTTAAAATTTGAAGTATCAGTTCAGTTCAGTACAGTCACTCAGTCATGTCCAACTCTTTGTGACCCCATGGACTGCAGCATGTCAGTCCTCCCTGTCCCTCACCAACTCCCAGAGTCCACCCAAACCCATGTCCATTGAGTCGATGATGCCATCCAACCATCTCATCCTCTGTCGTCCCCTTCTCCTCCTGCCCTCAATCTTTCCCAGCATCAAGGTCTTTTCAAATGAGTCAGCTCTTCGCATCAGGTGGCCAAAGTATTGGAGTTTNAGCCTCTTGATGAAAGTGAAAGAGGAGAGTGAAAAAGTTAGCTTAAAGCTCAACATTCAGAAAACCAAGGCCATGGCATCTGGTCCCATCACTTCATGGCAAAATTTGAAGTATGATTACCAGGTATTGTTTATTTGACAAGACTTGGATCTGAAAAGTATAACCCTGTATATAAAGTTATTTGTTTTTTTAGTTGTCTATCCATGACACATTGTGGACAGAGAGCAAGATGTCAGCTCTGATATCTACTATATATTTATTTATTTATTTATATAATTAATATTTATAATTTATTTATATATAGTGTATAAATTAATTATTTATTTATATATAAATAAGTATCTGTCTCTTATACACATCTGCTTTTTAATATGCTGTCTAGGTTGGTCATAAGTTTCCTTNTGCTGGGAAAACTGGATGGCTACATGTAAATGAATGAGATTAAAACATTTCCTCACACCATATACAAAAATAAGGAGAAAATGAATTAAAGATCTAAATGTAAGACCTGAAACCATAAAACTCCTAGAAGAGAACATAGGCAGAACATTCTTTGACCTAAATTTTTACAATATTTTTTGGATCTTCTTCCGAAGGCAAAAAAAGAAATAAGAACAAAAATAAATAAATACAATCTATTTAAACTTAAAAACTTTTGCACAAAGTTGAAAACTATCAACAAAACAGAAACCTACAGAATGGGAGAAAACATTTACAAATGACAGATTGATAAGGCGTTATGGCTTCCTGGATGGCTCTCAACCTGTCTCTTATACACATCTCACTCCAGTTTATTAGTTTAAGAATCATGAGGTGTCTAGATTAAACAGATTATATTGATTGCTACTATTTCTGTTTGGACACAAGGCTTCATGTCACCTTAGGGAAGTATTTGGGTTTCTCTGCAAAACAAACTCTAAAAAATCTATTTTCAAAGATCTTATTAATAAAAAGATTTAGCCAAATATCCCAAAAACTAACAACAAATAAAATAACAGTATAGTAATAGTGTATGACACTAAGATCATGTTGCCTTAGTGAAAGAGCCAAATAAAGTGAATTTAATTTAAATTAGGTGAAATAGCTTTATAAATTATGTTTTTAAATTTTAAAGTATTATATATTTTATATAAAATTTTAAATGAAATTTTATAGAATAATTGTACAGTATACATTTTATAACAATAAAATTACAAATTTATCATAAAATTTTCCCATAATGTATGGCTTGTTAGCCCCTCAGTCATGTCTGACTCTTTGTGACCCCATGGACTGTAGCCTGCCAGACTCTTCTGTCCATGGAATTCTCCAGGCAAGAATACTGGAGTGGATTGCCATTCTCTTCTCCAGGATATCTTCCCAACCCAGCAACTGAACCCAGATCTCTTGCATTGCAGGCAGATTCTTTATTATCTGAGCCACCAGGGAAGCTCATATAATATATAGTTAACTTTAAAATATTATTTTTCTATTGAAATTTAGAAAATTTTATAATACAATTATGATAGCTATTATCTATAAATTTAAACATTAGGATATTATTCTTCAATTGAAATTAAGAAAATGTCTACACTTGATAATGAGGGTTCTTTACCTTCTGGAAAACTATATTTCTCAAGGTTACATTTTAAGAATATATTTGAAAGGATAAAATGTTCCATGATGAAATCACAACAAAATTTATGCATTAAAAATGACATCTCCTAGGTGTAATATTTCATCAGGAATTTCAAATGCTCTACTAAAATGTCTGGCATTTCTGCAAAACCCTGGAAGGTATTTTTGATATAAACTAACATTGCCTCAAGGAATTCCCTAAGCTGTTCCTCTTCACGTCTGTTAACAAAGTTTTTGTCAAACATGGTCATGAAATGTGGCCTTGAGAGCTCCAACTCTTTCAATCAAAACTGATGATGCAAAGTTGCTATACAATATTACAATTGTGTCCCCACAAGGGAACTGAAAGAGTATTATTTCAATCCCTTTAAAATTCCACATGAAGGAACAAATTTAGAGAAGTGAAGATATGCGTTAGGTTTAAACAGTTTCTAGCAGAACTAGTCCAAAAAAAATAAAAAAATGCTGCTCATTAGTTTTCAAATCTTTCCCGCAGACACACATTTAGAAAAGAAATGGGACTTTGGATCAAGATGGTATAGTAGAGAAGGATGTGGAACTCACCCCTCTCCATAGACACATCAAAAATACATCCGCCTATGGAACAATTCTCACTGAAAAGTAACTGGAAACTGGCAGAAAGGCTCCTGTACCACCAAGGCTGTAACAAAGATCCACAGAGTACTGGAAAGGAAGGGAACTGAAGCAATCAGGTGGAGATCTGTGCCCCTGGCTGGGAACTCAGAGGAAAAGGGAAAACACACTAGAGGAGATCTGCCCGGGAGAGTGAGTAGTTTGAGTCACATATTGGATGCCCCAGTCCTGGAGTCCAACACAGAGAAGAAAAACCCCCTTGGCTGACTGGAGGGCCATGAAAACTAGCAGGAGGGCTATGGGGAGACTAGATTCCACATGAGAGGAGGAGCGTGAGAGGGCTGGCTTGCTCCCCAAGCAGAGCAGAGAAGCTAGATTGAGACCTTCTCCGGCGGCTGCCTGGTTTTCCATAGCTGTCTTAGAGTATGTCCCAGTCTGAATTGAGCAAATGCTTCACCCCACTCACTTCACCTCACAAAAGAGCAAGGGCTACCAACACAGGGAGAGGGCTTGGCCGTGGGACACAAACACAACTTGGAGGTGCAGTGGCATCTGATTCAGGGGATGGCCATTGCTGGTGCTTACTCAGACGGCCCAGCAGAAGCAACCCTGATCTCTGATGGCAGTCAGACCACCACAGTCCACTCCGTGAGAAGAGCTGACGGGCCAAGTGAGTCCCACCTGGCCCTGCAGAGTGGCTCCCAACAGAGCAGAGGCCAAGTAGACTGGGAGGAATCAGTGGGTGGAGGGACAAAGGAAACTCAGAGGCAGTGGGGTTGCCATTGCTGGTGCCTGCACAGAGAGTGCGGTGAACCCAGCCTGGAAAGCTGTCTGTGGTTGACCCACCATAGGCCACGCTTCCTCATCAGCTGAAAGCCCTCATGGGCCCCTCTTGCCCTGGCACAGCTCCCCTCCTGAGCAAAGGTGCTGGCGCTAGGAGATGAGAGACCACACACTTAGTGAACAGAGAGTCAGCTCAGACCTGACCCTCAGAACTTCTGCTCCTTCAACTTGGGATCTGACCCCACGCCCAAGAGGGTGGCAACAGCCACTGAGCAGAGAGAAAGTCCTACCTCACACTCGCTTCTGGCCCTAGCTCCTCCATCTCCAGCCCCACCTCCTACCAAGGTGACAGCTGACAGTATACCCTGAGGAAAGATGTCTTTTCAGGTCAAATCCAGTTCCGCCACCAAATATTTTGGGCCTATGAAGACTGTGGACACTCCTACAAAATGATACGCTTTCAAGACTGCAGTAGGCAATGGTTTCATCTAAATAGGTAGAAATTGAGAACGTTAGACAAGGTAAAAAGACAGAAGAACTAGTCTCAAGTATAAGAGCAAGAGAGAACTCTTGAAAAAATAAATAGTGAAACAGAAATAAACAGCTCACCAGATAAAGAATTCAAAACATTTGCAATAAGAATGCTAAATGAATTAGGGGCAAGAATAGATAAACACAATAAGAATTTTAATAAGGAATCAGAAAGTATAACTGAAAATATAATAATTAAAATGAAGAACACCCTGGAAGCAATGAGGGGCAGCCTATGTGATACAGAAGAATGTATAAATAATCTGGAAGATAGAATAATGAAAGCAATTCAATCCGAATGGCAACACTTAAATTTTCTGGGATAAAATTAAAAGTACAGCATTCAAATTATTTCTGATCCATTATTTATTTTTTCAAGAAGTGGTGCTGGGAAAACTGGATGGCTACATGTAAATGAATGAGATTAAAACATTTCCTCACACCATATACAAAAATAAGGAGAAAATGAATTAAAGATCTAAATGTAAGACCTGAAACCATAAAACTCCTAGAAGAGAACATAGGCAGAACATTCTTTGACCTAAATTTTTACAATATTTTTTGGATCTTCTTCCGAAGGCAAAAAAAGAAATAAGAACAAAAATAAATAAATACAATCTATTTAAACTTAAAAACTTTTGCACAAAGTTGAAAACTATCAACAAAACAGAAACCTACAGAATGGGAGAAAACATTTACAAATGACAGATTGATAAGGCGTTATGGCTTCCTGGATGGCTCTCAACTGGTAAAGAATCTGCCTGCAACACAGGAAATGTGGGTTTGATCTTCATGTCAGCGAAGATCCCCTGGAGGAGGAAAACTGCAACTCACTCCAATATTCTTCTCTGAAAAATCCCATGGACAGGAGGAGCCTGGTGGGCTACAGTCCACAGGGTCACAGAGAGTCAGACACGACTGAGCAACTACGCACACACACAGAGACATCCAAAATAAATTAATAGCTCTATAGCTCAATTTCAAAAATTAAACAACCCAATTAAAAAATGAGTAGTAGATATGAATAGGCATTTTTCCAAAGAAGACAAACCTAACCAATAGGCCCAAAAAAAGATGCTCAACATCACTAAAATTCAGAAATGCAAACTAAAACCACAATATCACCTCACACTGGTTAGAATGGCTACCATCAAAAGGATCACAAATAGCAAATGTTGGTGAAAATGTGGAGAAAAGGGAACACATGCACACTGCTGGTAGAAATATAGGTTGGAGCGGCCACTAAGGAAAACAGTTTGGAGGTTCTACAAAAAACTCAAAATAGAACCACTGTAAGGGACAAGTGGGACAAATGGAGAAAGTAGCCAGGAAACAGACGCCATCAGGTAAAATAGATAGCCAGTGGGAATTTGCTGTATAAGTCGGAAACTTAAACTGGGGTTCTGTGACAGCCTAGAAGGATGGCAGGGAGGTTCAAGAGGGAAGTTCAAGAGAGAGGGGGCATATGTATATCTATTGTTAATTCATGTTGATGCATGGCAGAAACCCATGCAATATTGTAAAGCAATTATCCATCAATTAAAAATTAAAAGGACTACTGTATGATCCAACAGTTCCATTCCTGGGTATACAACCAAAAAATTAAATACACTAACTAGAAAAGATATATGCACTCCAATGTTCACAATAGCATTATTTTCAATAGCTAAAATATGGAAACAACCCAAGGGACCATCAACAGATGAATAAAGAAAGAAGATGTGGATAAATTATAAATAAAGATATATAATATTCCATTATATATACAATGAAATGTTAGCCATAGGAAAGAATGAAATTTCTGCCATTTGAAGCAGTGTAAATGGACCTAGGAAGTATAAGTTCTCAACGCTTATTGAAAAAGGCCAGACATAGAAAAACACTCTATATTGTCACTTATATATGGAGTCTGAAAAAGAGCACAAATGTGAACCTGGATGAATGCATGGATAGAACAGAATAGAAAAAGACTTAACAGATGAGAGAACTAGTGGTTATCAGTGGGGACAGGGAAGGCAGAAGGGGCAAGATAGGGGTAGGGGGCTAAGTGATACAAACTGCTATATGTAAAGCAAATACTGTAGAGCCCAGAAAAATATAGCTATGATTTTGTAATAACTTTAAATGGAGGATAATCTGTAAAGAATGTTGAGTCACTTTAAGATCCCTCTGAAACTAATATAACAATTGAAAATCAACTATGTTTCAATAAAAATTTAAAAAAAATAAAACAGACGAAACAGACACCCTGAAGGTCTAGACTTATAAATGGTAGTGATTCATTCACAAGAAGCAGAAAATTTCTTGGAGGTTTCTAGAGCTGTGTGAATTTTTCAGCCAATGGGAAATATGTCTTTTTTAATGCAAAAATGTTTTGTATTACTTTACTGTATTACCAGTAAAAAGGAGGCGGAATTAAAGACAGTTAATACAATATTGTAGACACAGAGTTCAGATATTTTTATCCTTGGCAAGCTAATATGCCTTCCAGAGCTTACATGCATCTGGGCTTTAGAAACAAAGAATGACAACCTATTTCCTATATCATTAGTTTGATCAAGTCAGAGTGTGTCTGTGGATTGGGGGTAACTTTAAGAAGTCTAGAAAACAGTATAAATGATACCAGATCTCAAAATAGACACTGGCAAATCTAGACCAATCTAAAATGCCATAAGTTTTTATTAAATTCTACTATTCTATTAATAAACTGAATTATTTGGCACATTTTTTCTCATAATATAAGGATCAAATATAAAGTATGGAAAAATGAAATTGTCCAACCCAGAGCAAAATCTTTAATGCCCATCCTTACCGCTTTGCACTTCTATACCCAACCTTTCAGGGTCTAAAAACCATCATTCCACTTTTTCTTTTTAGATTTACAAGGCCCATAGACTGTGAAGAGGCACCAAAGTTGTCCTTCTCCAAGTTTGCATGGTTAGAAACCATCTTTTCTTTCTTTTTCTTTCATTAAAACTTCCTGAAACTTCTCTGGCAGTCCAGTGATCAAGACCATGTTTCTAGTGTAGGGGGCACAAGTTCAATCGTTGGTCAGGGAACTAAGACCCCACATCCTGCAAGGAATGACCCAAAAAAAAAAAATTTGTATGTAATTTCTGCACATTTCAAGCAGATATTAGGAGGAAAGCAATTTAAGTAAATTCAAATATAGCATATATATATTCAGTGATATGTATATACATATTAAATGCTATTAATGGCTTGGTAAACCCTTCCCAGAATTAGATGTAATTTGAAAGGATGGCTTATCCCTAGTTTGAATGAATTTGCAATGAGCAGAGAATCTGAAACTTTAATCACAGCAGTAGGTCAGGTGGGGGTGGGGGTGGGAGGATACTGGCAAAATAACAGGACTGCCTCAGTTTCAGAATTTTTTCTAAGATCTCTGTGTTTCCCTGTGTGGTTTTCTCCTGCACTTTTCAATGCTTGTGAAATCATGGTTGCCTGTTTCGTTACCCTGTAGATATTTTTTTGTGAGATTATGTTTCCTAATCTCTTTCAAGTTGATGCTGCTCATGGACCCGGGGATGAAAAAGTCCTTGTCTTTTGGGGAAAAAGAGTCCTGAGCAGGCTGTCTTCAAGTAGTAGTCTGGCATAGCCTTCAACTTCTCAGACAAGCCTTATCATGGTGTCACACATGGTTTCACTGTTGCAGCCTTTCAGCTGGTTGCAAGGAAGAACAATTCATTCCGTTGGTAATATGGGGGCAGCTGGGAGGGTTCACTTGATATGATAAAAGTTTTCTGTAAGGAGAGGTTATTAATGAAAACTGCTGATTTGAGTCCACATATATTCCTTGAAGAGTTAAGTCATTTTACCTGCTAACTACCAATACAGATATGGATAATTAAAAGCAGGCATTTCACAAAATATTAACAGCCAGCAATTTAAAATCTATAAGAAGGGTGTTGACCTATCTTCCCAGTGTTTCCACCCTTTGGATACTCTGGAGAAATTAAGAAGAATTATTGGCTGATACTGATCCTTGCTGTAAAGACAACTTTTGTGGGTTATTCTGCCAAGGATCTGTTGTTCTAAGCAATTCGCAAGGAAGGCCCGATTGATATGCATTCTCCCTATTTAAGTATTTCTGGTTCAAATTATTCCTTGCAACAATAAGTTCTGGCAGAGTGCTAGATTTACAGTGTACTGGTATTTAGAAGGTAGGAGTGGGAGACTGTTTCAAATTCCAAGCTATATTGAGGAGTAATTAGGTGCCAGAATAGATCTTCTCAAAGATAAGGTCGATGACTTCCTCTTTAGAATGCTTTTCATCAGCAAGAATGTTTTCTTTATAAAAGTAGTCCATCACCATTCTCTTTTGTGTGTGTGCTTTTTTTCCATTTCTCAAATCCTAACAAAGGATATCTTGAAGGTTACATTTATAACAGCTATTTCTTTACCTGTGTAAAAGTACATAGTTATATTTGTTGTTTTACATACCAATGTACCAAAAGATTTTACCCTACAATTTGGGAGGAAATCTTAGTTTTGATTCTGTACTTATACAGTGGAGGATATTTTAAAGTCTTTATTACTCATGTTTCTCTGCCAGAGAAATTTAGTGACCTACAAACATTCTTGCACCATTATAGGAGTCTTATTTCCAAGAATTTCAGATCTTACCCATTTCACGATTACTAGAAATGAAACTATTAATTAGACTTTTTTAAGGCTTGATGTGGTGATAACACCATTTTCTTAAATTAAACCATTTATCTAGAACAACCAAAAAGAATCAGGTTTTTACCATTCTTTTGGAATCTAGGTTTACAAAAACTCTAAAATGGATTTAACTACACTTTCTCTGTTGAAGATTTAGTCACTTTCATCTTCTCCTCCTCTTCAAGAAAATTCAGATAAAGTAAAGTACCAGCAATATTGGTTCTCTGATCTGTTCATCTGAACTTCTTGTTGTTGCTGATTTATTTACACTTGAAATAAAGTTATTTGAATTAGTCATACAAGGAACATTTTTTTTTCTCCCAGTGTGTTCTTCAGACATCAAAATATTGAAAATTTGCACTTACACATTGCCTAAATAAACTTTTAAATTTGCTAAACTTTTATCTTCTACCAATTTTAGATTTATCCATTATAATCATAATCCAGTGATGCCACAGAAACGATGCAGGGGTACAATGAAGTTAGAAATACAAGGATAATATATTCCTCATCTTACCAATAGCTAAAATAATTTCAATAATAAAGATTCACTAATGAAAATACATTTATGATTAATCTAATTTCTACCAAGTTTATGAAAATATTATATATATATTTGTACTTAATCTACACATAATACAGGAAAAATAGTGTTAGCTTTTCCCCTTAAGACTGATACAGAAACTGAACATCAGAGAAGTTGTAAAATTTTTCTAAGGATTCTCAAGATGAGTAAGTAGGAAGGGACTCTTCTGGCCATATTCCTCACCTCATACTGTCAGATTTTGTGTTGATAAAAATAATGTTCTTGAGCCCCTCCATTAACAAAACGTCATCAGTGAATTCCATAAAGAATATAAATACGCATAAACTGTGTAACTATCAAACATCTAAGTAAGAGAAATAATTACGAAAGGGAAGAGAGAATAGATCCTAAGGGAAAAAAACAAGGCAAGGAATTAGGAGATGGCTTGGGATGGAGATTTCCATTTTAAGAAAAGTGAACTAGACCAGCCTCACAAGGAAGTTGTCCTTGTGAGTGAAGTCCTATGGCATTTGGGCAGAAGCGGAATAAACCTGAGGGGCAGGAACTTCCAATGCAAAATCCGTAAGTAAGAAATAAATGCAAATTAATAACGAGAAGTTTTCTGTTTGGGCCAGCACTGATATCTATTGAAATAATTCAGTAAATGTAATCCTACTGGGAAAACATCTCAATTAGTATTTGAATAATTGCTAATTAACATATATCCCTGAATGATAAATAAAATTCCTTAATTAAAGGGCTCTGCCAGGACTTAATAGTTTGTGACTTATTTTAGCCTAAAGCTATTTAGACTAAAGCCCTAATTCAACAAGAACACAAATATTTGGATGACTAATAACAGCAAAGGAAAAATTCGCTTTGGATACCTCTGTTTTTTTTTATTTATTTAGAAAACAAAATGACAAAAATAAATTTCAGTCTGTGTAAATGTATGGTTATTAAATCATTTACAGTTACTCTTCAGAATAACTGCCTTTTTTTTTAATCTCTTGATGGGAAAAACAAAAAAAGAACTCCAAATGTGTCAATCAACAAAGCAAAACAAAGTTCACACATTTTCATAAAAGGAGAATAAATGAATCTGTACATTTGGTTGGGCAGTCTCCTCTCGGGTCAGTGACTGAAACCATTAGGTGTTCCTGTGGTTTTTCCCTTCGACACTGTTTACTCTGATGCTGCATATATCATATTTTTCTTACCTTTACTATTTTCACAGATCTTGCTGAAAATTTGAGAACTGTTCAGCCAGCACATAGTTACAAAATTAGGGTTGGTAGTGTCATAGCTGTTTCAACAAAAAATGAAGGTGACTATGGATTGGTCACAAATACACGTCTTCCTGCTGCCTTATAAAGTACAAACTCCCTGCCCTAACTAGTGAAGTGGAGGGTTATCCCTAAGTATTCGTGTGTGAGGACTCTCCTTTTAAAATATGTGTTTTATTACACTTTGAAGAGTAGGAGGATCTTAGAGGCTGTCTTAGTATGACTGCCAACAGGAATTGCTTGTGGCTCAGGCATTCCTTCCCACACAAGCCTCAAAGGGCAGCTGTCTCCATAACAGGTTAACGCGTCCCTAAAAATGTTCCCTTGTCCTGAGTGACCAACATGAAATTTAAAAAGAGTCAGAGTAGGATGTGGGAAGGAAACAGTACCAAAAAAAAAAAAAAAGTCATGTAAACAGCTTCCACTCTCTGTCTCATCTCAAACGCTGGGCTTTGGTTCACTGCTTCTTTTCTTATCTTCAATGAAGAGAATAAAAACTGACCATCAATGGTGTTCTTTCAATGAATTATAAAAAAAAACTTCCTCCCTCTACCACTTCAGATCTGACATGTATGTTATTGCTTTATGCATATTTTATAGAAATGGCAGAGAAAGAAATAGCAACCCACTCCAGTATTCTTGCTTGGGGAATCCCATGGACAGAGGAGCCTGGTGGGCTACAGTCCATGGGGTCACAAAGACTCAGACACAACTGAGCATGCACACATAGAAATGGCATCAGAGACCCGTCTGTACCAGAGGAAGTAAATTTTGTTTTAGACATTCATTATGGAAGCCATATAAAATTTATTGATAGTTCGCCCTTTATCCTTCAGTTATTGTGTGGGATGGTGATTCTGCTGGACTAAGTCTCCTGAGGGACTCTATCCTATGGATAGAGTAGTCCCATAGCCTATCATTCCTTTCCTGTTGAAAAGCATGAAGGTAAGGGAATATGTTGGAGTAGGACATGGCAACTCACTCCAATATTCTTGCCTGGAGAATTCGCATGGACAGAGGAGCCAGGCAGGCTACAGTTCATGGGGTCACAAAGAGTCAGCCATGAGTGTGCACTCACTCCAGGCCAAGAGAATATGTATTCCCAACAGTTAGCATAGATTTTGTCTTTTAGGCAAAATTAAGCAGCTAAATTCATTCCCATTTTTTAAGTTTTTCAGACTCCTAGTCTTTCTCTAGGAGAAGGCAATGGCAACCCACTCCAGGACACTTGCCTGGAAAATCCCATGGATGGAAGGGCCTGGTAGGCTGAAGTCCATGGGGTCACTAAGAGTCAGACACGACTGAGCAACTTCACTTTCACTTTTCACTTTCATGCTTTGGAGAGGGAAATGGCAGCCCACTCCAGTGTTCTTGCCTGGAGAATCCCAGGGATGGGGAAGCCTGGTGGGCTGCCATCTATGGGGTCACACAGAGTCAGATACAGAAGCGACTTAGCAGCAGCAATCTTTCATTAGATATGAATGTCCTTGGGTCACCATTGAATTTAAAGATTTTATCTATAACTAGTTAAGTGGATAAGTCATCGGTAAAACTTGTTGTATTCACTCACTCAGTCATGTCTGACTCTTTGCAACCCCATGGATTGCAGCATGCCAGGCTTCCCTGTCCTTCACAATCTCCTGGAGTCTGCTCAAACTCATGCCCATTGCATCAGTGATGACATCCAACCATCTCATCCTCAATTGTCCCCTTCTCCTGCCCTCAGTCTTTCCCAGCATCAGGGTCTTTTGCAATGAGTCAGCTCTTCGCAACAGGTGGCCAAAATATTTAGTGCTTTGCTTCAGCACCAGTCCTTTCAATGAATATTCAGGACTGATTTCCTTAGGATGGACTGGTTTGATCTCCTTGCTGTCCAAGAGACTCTCAAGAGTCTTCTCCAGCACCACAGTTCAAAAGTGCTAATTCTTCAGCTCTCAGCCTTCCTCACGGTCCAACTCTCAAATTGTTACCTATAAATTAATCATGCGCAACCTTTGAATAGGACCTGTTAGGTCCTCCCCTACACACATGCACATACACACACTCACTCACACACACCTTGTGTTTCACTAGTAAATGTTCCAGACCTTGCTTAAATGTTTCTAGTTGAATATCAAAAGAGAGTTTCTTTCCTGAATTAGTTGAATCAGAGTACAAAGAGGAAGTGTTGTCTGAGCTACTGTTTGGCTCAAGCTTTTCTAACAGCTTTAAAAATAAGGTGACTGCAACTGAATATATTGGTTGCCTAGGACTGCTATAACAAGTACCACAGACTAGATAACTTAAACACTAGAAATTTTCCAGAATCTACAAGCCCCAAATCAAAATGTTGGCAGGATTGGTTCCTTCCAAAAACTGTGAGGAGAAATAAATTCTTTGCCTTTCCCTTAGGTTCTGGGGATTTGCAACATTTGTCCTCCCTTGACTTGTGGTAACATTATCTCCAGTCTTCTCATAATACTCCCTACATACCTGACTGTTCAGATTATTCCTTTTATAAGGTCATCCATCATATTGGATGAGAGATTCACTGTATTCCTCATTTAAAATAAAGCCTCATTTAAAATAAGCTCATCTCCAATAGTCCTGTTCCCAAACAAGTTGACATTCTGAAATCTGGGAGGTTAGAACTTCAGCATATAAATTTGGGAGAGACAAAATTCACCCCACAAACTGGTTACTATGTCCTCAGAAGTAACAACTCCTTGATTTATTATTTGATATTGTTTCTAGGCTCCCAAATTCCAGTTGCTCCAGCTATTACTTATTTATGTTTTTGAATATGCAAAACTCCAATGCATTTTCTTTTTGAAACCAGAACTGTCCTTTATTTAATTATTCAGTGAACATATATTTATATCTTCTAGGTACAAGTTACATAGTATAAAACAAACTCTGTCCCCAGCTCTGATAGACTTAATGGTCAAATTAGAGAATCTGAAATAGTCAAAAGAGAATAGAAAAGCTAAGAATCAAGAAATTTTAGATAATAAAAGAAATGCACTATGCTTTTTCTAGGTACAGAACGCTAAGGAAGAGGTCAAGAACTTGCTTACTTTTCTTTTCATGACTTTCCCAAAGCCTAATTTTTATATTTAGTTATCAGTCTAGGGGACAATCAACATTCTAAAAAGATTAGTTCCTAGCAAGAGGAAACAGACTCCACAATAGTGTACTTCAAGGGACCACTGAGCATCTGTGGGTCACCAGTCACAGGATTTTTTCCTGTCCTTAAGACTTGAAGCAAATACTGCTCAGTAAGATGAACAGAAAAGATTCACTGTAGAAATAATTTTCCTTTTATGCTTTGTTCTTTGCTACATGCAGTTTAAGCAAACCATTCTTTAAGTCACACTGGGATGAAATCCAAATGAACCATAGCGTGGATGAGACTCATGCAAATGAGGAGAAAGAGGGAGAAACCTATTAAGCACCAAAACAGTAACAAGGATACAGAGAAGCTAGGCAGGACTGGATTCTCTGGTTTCGCGGTGACCGTGACCCGGATGAAAAGGATCCAGTTATTAAACAAGAGTAGGTAGCTTAATACCACTGCCTGTTGTGTATTATTAGGAAACATCTGTGTTCAGGAGGCACAGGTTCCGTCTCTGGGTGGGGAAGATCCCCTAGAGGAGGGCATGGCAATCCACACCATTATTCTTACCTGGAGAATCCCACAAATTGAAGAGCCTCGTGGGCTACGGTCCATTCGGTCACAAAGAGTCAGGCATAACTGAATCGACTGAACACACGCATGTATGAAAGATATGCTGCTTTTGAATTTTTTGTTGTTTACAATTTTTTAAAAAAAGCTATTATCTTTAAGAAAGTAACTGCAAAAGAAACAAGTTTCATTCTTTAAGATTTAGGAGGGCCCAAATATCTCATATCAGTGATAGTGGTAGTTCCAATGCAAAGGTATCTTCCTATTTTTGAAGAGGGTCTGAGGCAATGAATGGTAGTCCAAAACACAAAGCTGAGAGTCTACAGCAACTGAGGCTGAGAGCAATTAAGATACATTAATCATCAGTCTGAAAGGGAGAGAAAGTGGCTAACATTGGGAAGGTAAGATAGCCATAGCTTAACTTGACTAGGTATTGTCATGTTGCGCTGCAGAATGGGTACAGCAGTCTTCACTTCCACTGGAAATATATGAAAGTTCCCTTAATTCCATGTGGGTGAGGACAGATGGATACTTCTGACCCATTAAACATGAGTAGAAGTGCTGTACCATTTACTTGCCTTTGCAAAGCCCATTTCTTCATCCCAACTCCATCTCATCCCCAATCTCTACCCAGAGAGCTCTTCTTTTCCATGTGCCTGGTGATCAGCAATGGTTAATGGGTTGTGCTCTAACAGCCTGGGTTTCTGAGTCTAGTGGACCGAGGGTTACCTTCAACACTGTAGACACTTGTGTATCCTGAGCAATAAATAAATTTTTGTGTTTTTAGCCAGAAGAACTTTGGTGTGATTCATCTTCACAGCTTTTATTAGTTTACCCAGACAGATTCCAAAACCATCCCAATGTTTGACATTACCTAGATCTGTAAAGTTTCCCAGTTTTAGATATATAAATGTATATTCCAATATTATCTTAATGTGCTTTTCTCTGACACCAAATATTCTAATACTCTGTGTCTCTCATACAGTTGTAAGATTTTGTGTTACATCACAGGGATGATCCAGAGAGTTGATATGGGGTGGGAGGTGGGGGGGGGGGTTAAGACTGGGAACTCATGTACACCTGAGACGGAAAATTTTAATTAATAAAACAAAATTAAATTAAATTTAAAAAAAAGATTTTGTGTTTCCTCTACAACTTTCCT
Source organism: Neotragus moschatus (assembly GCA_006410615.1). Classification (NCBI taxonomy): domain Eukaryota; kingdom Metazoa; phylum Chordata; class Mammalia; order Artiodactyla; family Bovidae; genus Neotragus; species Neotragus moschatus. Next base: position 2,142,206 of record SJYA01000280.1, read on the forward strand.
GTTCATGGATAATGCCATTTTATATTTCATGAGTTATTCAAATTTTTGTTAACCCCTTTTCAGTTTCAGCCATTGCAAATATTTTCTTCCACTCTGGCAATTTACCCTCAACTTCATCTGTGATTTTGCCATTGATGTTTTATTTAAGAAAGAAAGTGAACTGAAAGTCACTCAGTCCTGTCCAATTCTTTGCAACCGCATGGACTATAGAGTCCATGGAATTATCCAGGCCAGAATACTGGAGTTGGGTAGCCTTTCCCTTTTCCAAGGGGATCTTCCCAACCCAGGGATCAAACCCAGGTCTCCCACATTGCAAGCAGATTCTTTACCAACTGAGCCACAAGGGAAGCCCAAGAATACTGGAGTGGGTAGCCTATCACCTCTCCAGTGGATCTTCCTGACACAGGAATGGAACTGAGGTCTCCTACATTGCAGGCAGATTCTTTACCAAATGATCTTTCATCCTTTCCAATTTGTAGGCTTCTAATAACATTAGTTTTTTTCTTCTCATATTAGTTCTTTATTAGTCAAATATTTCATTTTCTTCCATGGGGGATGTAATATTCTCTACACCATGTGTTAAACAATCTGTCCTTTACCAATGATCTGTAGAGCCAGATAATAATTGTCATTGTTTAGTCACTGAGTTGTGTCCAACTTTTTTCTGACCCCACAGTCTATAGCCCACCATCTCCTCTGTTTGTGGGATTCTTCAGGCAAGAAAATTGGAGTGGGTTTTCATTTCTTACCCCAAGGGGTCTTCCATATGCAGGGACTGAACCCTAGTTTCCTACATTTCCTGCATTGCAGGCAGATTCTTTCCATTGAGCCACCATGGATTCTTTACCACTGAGTCAGATTACTTGTATACTAATTTCTCATATATTTGCAGTATGATTATTGATTAAAATTCGTTAAATGTTTCCCCTTGGGCTCTCATTTGGCAAAGGCATCTCCTTTTTTTGTTTTGCATTTGGTGACTATCAGTTCCTACCTACTAGAAATAAGAGATATGCAAATGAATGCCTACAACACTTCTAACACGCATAGCCAAGAGCATTTGTTGATACTCATTTATATTAGGTTAAATAGATCAGCTAAATACCAACACTGCCTGAATCTTATATCCTATGTCAGGGGATGGTAAAGATTAAACTATCCTAAGGGTATTGCTTTAGCTGCCTTTAAAGAAGACCTCAAGACAAGAGTTTGCACATAAGTCCTTTAATTTTTGGAGGTTAAAGAGCCTTGGTAGGGAAGTAGGAAAGTGAGACAAACAGAGAAGGTAGTTACTAAAGGTGGTTATCGCTATGGGCTTAGAGCTCAAGTCCGCTGAGGAAATTCTGCAATTGAATGTAGAACACAAGTTTTACAGCTATCATACATGAGGGGTGAAAAATCTGGAGTATTTCTAAACAGTAATCATTGTTTTAGAGCTGTATTTCTAGTTTTCAGAAGGCAGAAAAGGATCTCCAGAATTAGCATAAAGCTCTTAGGCATGGATGCTGGCAGTTGGTAGGAGACAGGGACATGTTATGAACTGAGAAAAAAAGATGATGGGAACCTGGTGGACCACCAACGGTGATTGCTCTCATGGTGAATGTAGATCAGCACTGAATGGCCCTGTTTAGTAGAAAGGGAAATATAGAAACTTAGAGCAGAGCTTCTGAAGCTTGATTAACAAATCAACACTTTTGGAATCCTGATAAAAACTTTACAAAGTGGATACTGTTCATATTCCTCTTTTACATACAGGGGAATTGGGGAAATTTCCCAGAATTTCAGAGCTAGGTTTGATTTTTTACTACTTTTTTCAGGAAATCAAGTCATTGCAATATTGAGACTTATTTTCGCTATTTGTCTGGATTCTCCCATTACATTTGCAAAATGGTCTGTGGGAAAAAAAATATAGGCATGTCAGTCATGAAAATGATTCGTTTGTACAAATTGAAAGAAACAAATAGGTAAAAGGTGAAACCCAAATATTGAATTATTTTACGATTGAAGTGTAATGACACAAACAGGAAACCTTATGCAAGCAGTGAGTGCACCTCGTATTTAATGTTCTCTCTTATTATTTCCTCATACTACCCACAATGAAAATAATCTTGCAAAGCTTTGCCCTGAGAGGATATTTGCTACACTCAGTCCTTAAAAAATCCTGTATCAAATCTTGATTTTTAACTTTTCTAATTTAAACACAATGAGAGGTGCTAGTGTTTTGAGAATCCTATTTTCCCGCACTCTAGTGTTTACTTAGAGTAATCCACTGCTCTTTCTTAAAAAGAATAAGATAGTGTGGCAGACTATCATCTTGTTTATGTAGCTTCATGTTCTATGATGGACCTGCTGCCAAACTCCTTGCAAAATAGCCCAGGATAGACACTTGTGTCAGTCCTCCACTTGTATTCTTCCCCTTGGATGAACGGTAGGTTCTGAAATTCTTCTCTAGATTCTATTATTTTAAAAATAATAAAAGGATTGGTGGGCATTTCTCCTGTTCCTTTACCTGCTGAGTATTCCTCTGTCTCTTCATCTTGGTTATATTGCTGTGCTTGGGATGGCCTTTCTGTATTCTGGGAATTTGTGGAGTTGTCTTAATTATGGAGTTTCCTTGCTGTGGGTGGGGTTGTATCAGTGGCTTGTCAAGNTCGTGGCTGATTCATATCAATGTATAGCAAAACGAATACAGTATTGTAAAGCAAAACAAACTAAAAAAACAAAAAGTAAAAAAAGTAAAAATAAAAATAAAAAAATTTTAAAAATAAAAATAATAAAAGGAAACATGCATTATTTTTAGTCATTAAAAAGAAGCTTTAACATGAAATACTACAAAATTTCATGGATTAAAAAAGTTTTCCTACAAAAAGTGATTTTAGTTGCCAGTATTTCATATATTGTTTTCTGCACTCATATGGCATGGTCTCCAATCCAGAGTACCACATAATGACATCACTGGTGATGTGATAGATCTTTATTTTTTTGTCTTTATGTGTGGATGTGTGTGTAAACAAGATATTTTTAAATAGAGTATTTATTTCACCATCAAAAAAAATGTATTAGATTTTTAACCAAAAAATTAAAAAATCTAAGTAGTTGTCTCAGAATCAAAGAAGACTAGTAACTGCAAAATGTACTAGCTGAATTCAGGACTACTAATTCTAATATTAATGTAACATTCATATTCTTTCCAATAAGCCATGTTTAAAGACTATGTTTCCAAGTGAATTATGGGACACTATAAATTTAAAATACAGATAGCCTGGATAGGCAGTCTCATAGAAGTTCCTTAAATTGATTGTAAATGATCATTAGTTTCTGGGTATTTGCTCCACAAATATTTCTGCCAAGTGAGGCATGAAATAGCACTTAACAAAAACGAGATATTTGTGTGATAATTACCACAAAGAATCTCTCTCAGTGATTTTTACTAACGAGGCAGCAAAAGAAAAACGTGCCATGAAATTTGTCAGCTAGAAGAATATATTGAAGAATAACCTGCTCTCAGGAAGTAAGTGGTAGTGAGAGTGAATTAAATGAATAGTATTTCCTATATATTGCTATTACTTGACTATTGTTTTAAGGCATACTCTACTGCTTGTTAAGTCACTTCAGTCGTGTCTGACTCTTTGTGACCCCATGGACTGTAGCCCTCCAGGCTTCTCTGTCCATGGGATTTCTCAGACAAAAATACTGGAGTGGGTTGCCATTTCCTTATTCCAGGGGATCTTTTTAACCTGGGAAGGCAGATACTTTACCACTGAGCCACCTAGGATGCCCAGTAGGGTCTGGCAAATATATGAAGAGCTAAAAGATGTCATCTTTGTCATCAAGAAACACAGGTCCATACACACACACCTGGACACACACACATATAAAACCACAGTGAATCAGATGTGCTCAGATATGTTTTGGAAATTTAGAAGAGATATTTCTATAGACCAGTAAACAGTGGTAGTAAGACTACAGATTCTAAGAATGAGATTTTCTGAAAAAGAAGAAAAAAAGAAACATAGGTACTTGATAGCACTCTCCAAAAATTTCATTCATGAGTAATTAAGAGAGCTACAGAATGCCTAGCCAAGGGGAGGTGAAATAATAAACACAAATCTACCATAAGCATTGCTTAATGCGAAGTCTTTATTTCATGTTAAATGCTCCCTGAAATTCAAGGACAGAATGCTGACAAGGCCATTAAAGAAAAGCTTAGCCTCATCTGCTTACATTGCAGAAGGCTGTAGCTATGCCAAAGACTTGTGCTAAAAGGAAAAGGTCATCATTTTATGGGGTAGGAACCAAATCCTTCTAACCCATCTTAAGCTTGTCTATAATTTTCTGATGGCATCTTTTAGTAGCAGTTAAAGCTCCTCCAGGTTATTTGCTTTTTTCCAACTAAAAAAAGGCAATGTAATAAAATTAAATTTTATTACTCAAGCTAAAAAATATCGTTTACATTTTTGTTTTCAATATCTAAATTGGATAAGAGGGAAAATCACTGAAACTCAAGTGGATATTATTCTGGAGATGTGTATCATATGTTATCTTTTATGTTTTGAGGTTACTTTATTCTATATTCAAATGATTTTGTGATTTTTTTTTTTCTTATGTCAAAAGTGTTTTGCTTGGAGAGAGGACTCAGAATGGTAGTGTAGAAAGATCCTGAGCTCACTTCCTCCCATGGACACAACAAATCTGCAACAATATTTTGGGATAAGTCTTCCCAGAAGGCACATGAAAACTAACAGACCCTCCACAGCAAAGGGTAAAAGAACAACACCTAGAAACAAGGAGGAGAGGCAGAGAGCTGGGCTGGCTCATCAAGGAAAATGCCACACTCTAGCTGTAGTAATCCACAGTTGAGAGGAAGCACAAAAGTAAAGATCTTTTCCATGAGAAGTAAGGGATTCAAGCTCCAGATTAGGCATCCCAACCCCAAAATCTTGCACAAGAAAGACAAGCCCCTAAAGCGTCTGCCTTTGAAAATCAACAGGGAATACATCCAGGAAAGATATAGTTTCAACAAATAGAAAATTCATCCTTAAAGGATTTATACACAGACTCACCCAACCTGAAAACCACTGCAAAGTCTTCGGAGTGAAAAGTACATGGACTACAGGTGAAGAGAACAAGCTTACTAATGAAGCCTCTGCCAGAGATGTAGAACAAGCTGGGATGCTTCCTGGGGACTGAATCACTGCTGGGAGCCATTTATGTGGTTCAGCGGTACCTTGCTAATATTGGACCTGGCAGGCATCATTCTGGAAATCTCCATAAAACCTTTTAGCACTAGTGGGTGTGCCCAACCAAAAACATTGGCTGCCTCTGCACCTTGGCCAGACCTCATAGGCAACCAAGGAACAGCCCTGCCCACCAGTGCCCTGTGGCCTCCACTAGGCCCCACGACCAGTCTGGGGTCAGCTCCACCCATCACTGCCCATGGAAGACACAGCTTCGGGAAAGCACTTGCAGCTCACCTTGCTATGTTGGTCGGGCAGAATTACACGTCTGAGTCCCTAAATAAGGGACTCTTTCAAGGTTGGGAGAAAGTTATGGATATGCTGAATATCCGGAACCAAGCATGAGGATTTAAACAAAATGACACATGGGGATATATTCCAATTGAAGGAACAACACAAACCTCAGGAAAAAAGAACTGAAATGGAGATAAGTGATCTACAAATTCCATGCAAACCCTATCAAAATTCCAATGGCATATTTCATAGAACTAGAATAAATAATTATAAAATATGTATGTGACAGCCTGGATGGACCTTGAAGAGATTATGCTAAGTGACATGTCAGACAGAAAAAAAAAATGCTGCATGATTTCACTTATAAGTGGAACCTGCATTAAAAAAAAAAAAAGAAAAGAAAGATCAAATGAGCACACAAAATAAAAACAAACTCACAGAAACAGAGAACAGATTAGTGACTGGCAGAAGGGAAGGAGATTGGAGGATGCGTGAAATGGATGGAGGGCAGCTCTATAGTGATGGATGGCAACTAAATTTGTGGTAGTGATCAGTTTGTAGTGCATACAGATGTTGTTATAATCCTGTTCATTTGAAACTTATATAATAATAAAAATAAAATTAAAAATAATACTTCCTGGTTGCTTGCTATCTCTGAATCAGAGTTGGTAACATGTGATAATTTGATCATTAGTAAAACACACCCTTCTAGTCAAGGCTGTGGTTTTTCTTGTGGTCATGTATGGATGTGAGTTGGACTGTGAAGAAGGCTGAGTGCCAAAGAATTGATGCTTTTGAACTGTGGTGTTGGAGAAGACTCTTGAGAGTCCCTTGGACTGCAAGGAGATCCAACCAGTCCATTCTGAAGGAGATCAGCCCTGGGATTTCTTTGGAAGGAATGATGCTAAAGCTGAAACTCCAGTACTTTGGCCACCTCATGCGAAAACATGACTCATTGGAAAAGACTGTGATGCTGGGAGGGATTAGGGGCAGGAGGAGAAGGGGACGACAGAGGATGAGGTGGCTGGATGGCATCACCGACTCGAGTCTGAGTGAAGTCCGGGAGTTGGTGATGGACAGGGAAGCCTGACGTGCTGTGATTCATGGGGTTGCAAAGAGTCTCGGACATGACTGAGCAACTGAACTGAACTGAAAACACACCTTACAACCATTAAATAAATTGAAATAGCCATTATCTAAATAAATTAATCAAAATTTTAACAGCAAAACTATTCCGTCATCAGCTTGGAAGAAATTAAATGTTCCTTAGTCTGACACACCACTATGTATAAAAAATATATATCTTGAACAGGCAATATTATTTGTTCTCAGAAAGCCGAACTCAAAGATCACTCTTGTGTTTTACAAATAGTCATCGATGACTAAAACTGTGTTTCACATTCTTAGAGGCGCAGTGAACAAAAAGGTAAAGTCCTGTCCATTGTGGAACTTACAGCACAGGGCAGGAAGTTGGTCAAATACTTAACTCATTTTTTATGATCAATAAAGATTAAGTTCATGCAGTATAATCAATTTCTAGTTTTCATTTGAAAGTGAAAGTGAAAGTCAAAGTCACTCAGTCATGTCCAATTCTTTTTGACCTCGTGGACTATACAGTCCATGGAATTCTCTGGGCCAGAATACTGGAGTGGACAGCTTTTCCCTTCTCCAGGGTATTTTCCCAACCCAGGGATTGAACCCAGGTCTCTCGCATTGCAGGCAGATTCTTTACCAGCTGAGCCACAGTAATTCATTATGATGACATGAAGGATCTATCAAAATAAGACATAAGAATCTTATTGTTGTTCAGTCACTCAGTTGTGTCCAGCTCCTTGTGACCTCATGAACTGCAGCAAGACAAGCTTTCTTGTCCTTCACTGTCTCCTGGAGATTGTTTAAACTCATGTGCATTGAGTCAGTGATGCCATTCAACAATCTCATCCCCTGTCTTCCCCTTCTCCTCCTGCCTTCAGTCTTTCCCAGCATCAGGGTCTTTTCTAATGAATTAACTCCTCCATCAGGTGGCTAAAGTATTGGAGCTTCAGCTTCAGCATCAGTCCTTCCAATGAACAGTCAGAGTTGATTTCCTTTAGGACCTCCTTGCTGCCCGAGGGACCCTCAAGAGTCTTCTCCAGGACCTCAGTTTGAAAGCATCAATTCTTCAGCACTCAAACTTCTTTATGGTCCAATTCTCACATCCATACATGACTACTGGAAAAATCATCGCTTAATCTTACAGTGATCAAGAATTTATCCATGGCATAAACACTTTCTATTTCATAGACTTCTGTCTTATGGCTAACTCCTGCTTTGTGTACTGTCTGTTGAATGAATAGGTACTGGGTATTAGAATTTAGAGGCACTACAGTAGCATCATGACTATCTTCCATGTACCTAGGGTTGCAATCAATATCCCAGGTTTTACGGTGAGAATTTCCTTGACTTGATAAATATTAATATGCTCAAGGAGTGATCCAAGTTTTGGGAGTCTCTAGCTTATTTATGAGGGTCTTCTTTCAAACAAATAATGACTACACATTTTTAAAACAAAATTTAAAAGAGGAATTTCAAAGATGCTAGAATCCGCCTGCCTAACACAGGAGACACAGGTTTGATACATCAAAGAAGCCACAGAGATCTTCAGTTCAAAAATATCAATTCTTCAGCACTCAGCCTTCTTTATGGTCCAATTCTCACATCCATACGTGACTACTGGAAAAACCATTGCTTAATCTTATAGTGATCAAGAATTTATCCATGGCACAAACACTTTCTATTTCATAAACTGCTATCTTAAATTGCTATCTTAAACAGCTATCATAAACTGATACTTCTCCCACAGAGAAGGAAATGGCAACCCACTCCAGTATTCTTGGCTTGGAAATCCCATGGAAAGAGGAGACTGGCAGGCTACAGTCCATGGGGTCACAGAACAGTCAGACGTGACTTGGCAAATAAAAACAACAATGTAAGGGAAGCTCTGAAAGTCAAGCTTCATTAGCTTTGCAATAAANATTTCATAAACTGCTATCTTAAATTGCTATCTTAAACAGCTATCATAAACTGATACTTCTCCCACAGAGAAGGAAATGGCAACCCACTCCAGTATTCTTGGCTTGGAAATCCCATGGAAAGAGGAGACTGGCAGGCTACAGTCCATGGGGTCACAGAACAGTCAGACGTGACTTGGCAAATAAAAACAACAATGTAAGGGAAGCTCTGAAAGTCAAGCTTCATTAGCTTTGCAATAAATGTTTCCACTACTAAATAAGAGCAGAGTACACAGTGCCTCACACAGACACACTCATATATGCATATAGTCAAGTGTAGGACTCTCTCATCTATAAATAAATTATGAAAATCCTATGAAAATATTAGCAGATTTAATCCATCTGTAGAGTACAAATGTATTATGAGAAACCACCAAACAATCTTCCAAGTACCATTTTATATTCCCAGCCACAATGAATGAGATCTCCTATAGTTCCACAGTCTCACCAGCATTTGATGTTTTCAGTATTCTGGATCTTAGCCATTCTAATTATTGTTTTAATTTGCATGTACATGACTATATATGATGTAGATCATCTCTTTGTGTGCATATTTACTTTTTGGTAAAATGTTCACTAAGGCATTTGGTACATTTTTTTCTTTTAATTTCATTTTTTTTTATTGAATTTCAACAGTTCTTTGTATATTTTGGACATGGTTCTTTACCAATTATGTCTTTGGGACATAGTTTTCTATGTCCAGTTTTCCTCCAGTCTGTGGCTTGTCTTTTCATTCTCTTGACAGAGCAGAAACTTTAAAAAGGTCAGCTTATTAAACCTTTATTTCATGTATCATGCCTTTGGTGTTGTATCTAAAAGGTTATCATCAACCTAAAAGTCATTTATATATATTTTCCTATAACATAGTCTTATCTGGGATCCAGCATCATATTCCTTGGTATTTACCCAAAAGAGCTGAGAAATTAATGTTCGCACCAAAACCTGCACATAGATGCTTATAGCAAGTTTATTCATAATTGCAGAAACTTGAAAGCAAGCAAGAGGTCTTTCAGGAAGCGAAAGGATAAACAAACTCTGATACATGGAAACAGTGGAATGTTATGTAGCACTTAAAGGGAATGAACTAGCAAGCCTTTGAAAGATATGGAGCGACTCTAAATGCATATTGCTATGTGAAAATATCTTATCTGAAAAGGTTACATACAGAATGATTCCATCTATATGATATTCTGGAAAAAGAAAAACTGTGGAGACTTCAGTGGTTGCCAGTGGTAGAGGAGAGTAAAGGGTGAATATGTGGAACACAATGGGCTTACAGAGCAATGAAAATACTTTGTGTGGAAATAAAACATATATGTATGTTCAGACCCATAGAAGGCACAACACCCAGAGTGAATCCTAGCGTAAACTATGGACTTTGGGTGATAATGATGTGTCAAAGTACATTCATCATTTGTAACAAAGGTATCACTCTGGGGGGGATATGGATAATGCAGAAATTTGTACCTTGTGTTCCACATTGTTGTGGATCTAAAATATGCCTATTTACATTATAGCTATGTAAAATGTATTCCAAGAATAAAAAAATTTAAGAATTATTTTATTTTTAAAAGTATACAAATTTAAGTTACAATATTAAAACACGGAGGAAAATGATATATTATCAATTCAATAGGTGACAGAAATCATTTACTAATTTAAATATCCATTCCTGATGATCAAAAAATAAAATAGTGTTCTTACCAATCTAGACTTACCTGATAGAAATCTACTAGAAGCCCATGTTATGATTAAGGTTAATATATTAGGCTATAGTTGAATGCAGACAAAATGCATTTGTGGGTGTGGATATCTAGATAAAAGAGACAAAGTAAATCTGGGGAAATTATTGACAATGGTTGTCTCCAGGCTGACAAGAGGGTTTGACGTTTTTGGGAAATAGAGATTTAAGTGGTCCCCATGATTAGGAGCTGACTGTGGCTCAGATCATGAGCTCCTTATTGCCAAATTCAGACTGAAATTGAAGAAAGTAGGGAAAACCACTAAACCATTCAGGTATGACCTAAATCAAATTCTTTATGCTTATACAGTGGAAGTGAGAAATAGATTTAAGGGCCTAGATCTGATAGATAGNTTGGTGATGGACAGGGAGGCCTGGCGTGCTGCGATTCATGGGGTCGAAAAGAGTCGGACACTACTGAGCGACTAAACTGAACTGAATTGAACATGATTCTCAGTTCTTCTTGTTCATAGCCTCACTCCTAATATGAGCTGGAACTTTGACTTGCTTTTACTAAACAAATTAAAGGAAAGGTGATGGGATGTTCCTACTGTGATTATTTTACACTGCATACCACTCTTTGCTAGCTGACTCAGTCTAGAGACTCTCTCCCTCTCCGTCTCTCCACTTCTTCTTCCCCCATTCCTTTTCCCCCTCCTTCTTCAAGCTGGCTTTGAAGAAGCTGGCTACTGTTAACTCTACAACTACAAAGAAATAAATTCTGGCAGAAAACTGAGGGAGCTGAAATGCACATTCTTTCCCAGCAGTCCAGCCTCTGATGAGACCACAACCCGAGCCAACACCTGGACTGCAGCCTGGTTAGTCTGAATCAGAGAGCCCCACAAGACAGTGTGGGACTCCAGACCCACACAAACTGTGAGAAATAAACATGAGTTGTTTTAAGAGTGTCATAATTTGTTATACACTATAGAAAACTAATGCACTTTTTTACTCTAAATGTGCATGATTTGCGTTTTTACATGGATAATGGAGATAAATGTAGCAATGGAACTAACAATAAAACCCACTGTGTCCTTATGGAATTATTCTTATCCCCATTCTCTGAGAAGTCTTTTCATTAAGAGCAACAGCAGATACATCAGAGCCTCAGAGAACTCCACTACAACTAAGAACAAGGTTCCTATCTTCATAATAGCAAACTACCACACAGTTTTAGGGAAAAAAGAGAACTACCTTCTTCAACTCGGAAAATTTAGAATGGCAAGCAAGAGAAACCTTTTTCTCAGTAGAGTAACAGTTAATAAATTTAGAAAGAATGGTGTGATTTGAAAGTTACTATCTGGCAACCATAAGAATAACAAATAATTAGGGCTTTCCTGATAGCTCAGATAGTAAAGAATCTGCCTGCAATGCAGGAGACCTGGATCACTAAGATCCCCTGGAGAAGGAAATAGCTACCCACTCCAGTATTCTTGTCTGTTCTTGTCTGTAGAATTCCATGCACAGAGGAGCCTGCGGGCTACAGTACATGAGGTTGCTAAAAATTGGACAAGACTGAGCTAATTATACTTTCATTTCACCTTCTGATAAAATAATACAAGAACAGATTAACACTTTCTGTGAAATTCTTCCTGAAAATGGAAAATCTGAGTCTAATAATGAAAAAAATGAGAAAAAAACAAATTGGGGTATAGGAGCAAAACAAAAATAAAGTCTGAAATTTTTAAATGTGCCAAGGCCTGAAAGTCAAGAAAAGATTAAACTACTCGTCCAAACTAAAGGAAATTAAAGAGACATGATCATTAAAGGTAATGCATGATCTTTGAATGGTTCCTTCTGCTTTGAGGGACATTACTGAGCAACTGAAGAAACCTCAAGACATCTGAGAATTTGACAGTAATTATGGTACCCCACTCCAGTACTCTTGCCTGGAAAATCCCATGGACAGAGGAACCTGGTATGCTGCAGTCCATGGTATCGCGAAGAGTCGGACACGACTGAGCAACTTCTCTTTCACTTTTCACTTTCATGCACTGGAGAAGGAAATGGCAACCCACTCCAGTGTTCTTGCCTGGAGAATCCCAGGGACGGGGGAGCCTGGTGGGCTGCCGTCTATGGGGTCGCACAGAATCTAACACGACTGAAGTGACTTAGCCGCAGCAGCAGCAGTAGCAGCATGCATCATGATTGCCAGGAGAAATATCAATAACCTCAGATATGCATATGACACCACCCTTATGGCAGAAAGCGAAGAAGAACTAAAGAGCCTCTTAATGAAAGTGAAAGAGGAGAGTGAAAAAGTTGGCTTTAAGCTCAACATTCAGAAAACTAAGATCATGGCATCCGTTCCCATCACTTCATGGAAAATAGATGGGGAAACAGTGACAGACTTCTTATTTTGGGGGGCTCAAAATCACTGTAGATGGTAACTGCAGCCATGAAATTAAAAGACACTTGCTCCTTGGGAGAAAATTTAAGACCAATCTAAATTAAGACCATATTAAAAAGTAGAAATGTTACTTTGCGAACAAAGGTCCGTCTAGCCAAAGCTGTGGATTTTCCAGTAGTCATGTATGCATGTGAGAGTTAGACTATAAAGAAAGTTGAGGGCTGAAGCATTGATACTTTTGAACTGTGCTGTTGGATAAGACTCTTGAGAGTCCCTTGGACTGCAAGGAGATCCAACCAGTTCATCCTAAAGGAAATCAGTCCTGAATATTCATTGGAAGGACTGATATTGAAGCTGAAACTCCAATATTCTGGCCATCTGATGCAAAGAACTGACTCATTTGAAAAGTCCCTGATGCTGGGAAAGATTGAGGGTGGGAGGAGAAGGGGACAACAAAAGATGAGACGGTTGGATGGCATCACCGACTCAATGGACATGGTTGGTGATGGACAGGGAGGCCTGGCATGCTGCAGTCCATGGAATCGCAAAGAGCTGGACACGACTGAGTGACTGAGCTGAACTGATGCATCAGTATTAATTCCCTGACTTCGATGACTACATTGTGGCTATGTAGGACAGCTTCTTTGCTGAAATTATACACTAAAATATTCAGAGTTGATGGCATATCAAACAGCAATTTGTTGGGAAAGAGTTAAGGGTTTAAAAAGTTCTGTTTTACTCTTGCAACGTTGCTGAAAGTTTAAAAGTATGGGGCTGGTGCACTGGGACGACCCAGAGGGATGGTACAGGGAGGGAGGAGGGAGGGGAGTTCAGGATGGGGAACACGTATTTACCTGTGGTGGATTCATGTCGATGTATGACAAAACCAATACAATATTGTAAAGTTATTAACCTCCAATTAAAATAAATAAATTTATATTAAAAATAAAAATTAAAAAAGGAAAAATAAATAAGTTTTTCAAAATAAAAATGATTTTTAAGAATTTTAACCAAATCACAAAGTTTTCAAAACAGCCATATCTGTGAATATTTTTGTCCTTGCTGTTCAGTTGCTAAGTTATGTCCTAGTCTTTGTGACCCCATGGACTGCAACATGCCAGTTCCTTTCCCTGTCCTTCACTATCTCTGAGAGTTTGCACTGATTCACATCCGTTGGGTCAGTGATGACACCTAACCATCTCATCCTCTGCTGCCCCCTTCTTTTGCCTTCAATCTTTCCCAAGATCAGGGTCTTTTCCAATGAGTTGGCTCATTGATGCTTATCAATTGGGAATTCTTTCAACCCCAAACCAAGACATTATTATTAAATAAGTTTAATTTTAAAGTCTGATTCTCTTTCAAAATGTTTTGATATGAGTAAAAGTTTCCATCACCATCCACTATCCCATTCATCATTATAGAGCTAATAATTCACTTGAAAAGCAATTAATTGAATCCATGTATTGTGAAGGTCTATACAGGAAAGAATCTGGGGATTAGGCAACAGCCTCTTTACTTTGAAATAACTGTATGTTAGAAGTAAAAGTATCACTTTACTTAGAATCATCATAATCGTTTCCACTTCTCTTCTATTTGATCACTGTATCCAGAAAATCTGTAAATAAAACCACTTTTTTCAGATTTCAAATACGCACTGACATACACACACAATACACATATTTATATATATCCATTACACCTGCAATTATAATAGGACTATGCCTTTCAAAATGATAGCAGTCTTTACTGTAACCCACGAGACCACTAATATGCTTGTGCTTGAGTTAGGGATGAGCAGATTCCCAGATCCCTGTGGTTTTATAAGCTAGTGCCATCTGTTTATGATCGAACATTTCCTAAGGCTGACTTCTCACCACTGTTAAGACACTCCATCTAAGGGAATATCCAACTGCCCTTCTAAACTGTAAATATTGCAAATCATTCTACTTTAGCAAGACATTTTATTCTTCAGATTTCATGTATTAAAAGCTGTATAGCAAGGGCAAAAACAACCAAAAAAGTGTAATTGCTAAGTAGCAAAAGAAATAGGTTTTTAATATTGCTCTAGTTTACCCATTTAGCATATTTTTTCTCTTACTTCACAATAGCTCCGGCTAGCCCATCATTCATGTTAGGATGTTAGCTAAAAAAGTTTATTTTACACTTAAGGACAGTTGGATTTTAGCATGAGCTTCTAAATAAATTAAAACCCCTGAGACTTGGACAAATAAATATACTTTGGAGAAATGTCAAGCACTCTAATTATTTGGTGAAAGAATATTTGGAGCAGGAACGTTCCCAGAAATCACACTGAGAATATCCCCTGCTTGACTCCAGTCACTAATCTAGGGGTAGTATGGCTGTGGAGAAAGAGCCTTGTTTTAGCATCAGAAGGAATTAGGGTATTGACTACAAATAGGACCAAGGACAAATGATGAAACCTTTCTGATCATTAGTTTAGTTCAAAGCATAATGAGGATAAGAGGCTACCAAGGATAAGAGGATATGGTTACCAAGTATAAAGGTAGGGGGATAAACTGGGAGATTAGGATTGACATATACACACTACTATATATAAAACAGATATGGAATAAGGACCTACTGTATAGCACAGGTAACTCTACTCACTACTCTGTTATGGATTATACAGGAAAAGAACTGAAAAAGAGTAGGGATATGGAGATGTACAGTTGTAAACCTTAAGACTTGCATAACAATGAAAATCAACTATGCTCCAATAAAAATTTTTAAGACTTAATAAGGTATGGGGAGGGAGGTGGGAGGGGGGTTCAGGATTGGAAATACGTGTACACCCGTGGTGGATTCCTGTTTATGTGTGGCAAAATCAATAAAAAATAATAAAAATAAAGAATAAACAATCAAAAAAACTTAATAAAAGTTTCAGTTTTAAAAAAGGGGATATTTTTTATAATTAATCATTATTAAACATAGTGTTCCCATTGGCCTTTTCGTATTAAAGAGTAAAAATGTGATCTGAATTGTCATAATTTAGATTCTCTCAACAACTTTATGACTATGTTACCTAATCCAAGTTCATATTGTTTACCACACCACAGGCCAATAAACCAATAGAGGAGATGTTGGGGCAAGGAATAGAACTTTCTTCAGAAATCAGTAAATGGTGCCCCAGTGAACCATTTTACCAGAGCTAGAATTCAGGTTGCTGCTGCACTAAAAGGGGAGGGTTTGTTGCAAACTACTTGGTGCTGGCCAGATCCTAGAGGGGATGTGATAATTCTTTGTTCTTGCAGCTATCCACGTAGGTCTGCTCATGATGTCCCTCAGTTCATTTCAGCTGAGTTGCTCAGTCGTGTCCAACTCTTTTGCAACCCCATGGACCGCAGCACAGCAGGCCTCTCTGTCCATCACCAACTTCCAGAGCTTGCTCAAACACATGTCCATTGAGTTGGTGATGCCATCCAACCATCTCAACTTCTGTCGGGCCCTTCTCCTCCTGCCTTCAGTCTTTCCCAGGATGATGATCTTTTCCGATTAGTCAGTTCTTCGCATCAGCTGGGCAAAATATTGGAGCTTCAGCTTCAGCATCAGTCCTTGCATTAGATATTCAGGACTGATTTCCTTTACAATTGACAGCTTTGCTCTTCTTGCTATTCAAGGGAATCTCAAGAGTCTTCTCCAGCACCACAGTTCAAAAGCATCAATTCTTCAGCACTCAGCTTTCTTTGTGGTCCAACTTTCACATCAATACATGACTACTGAAAAATCATAGCTTTGATTTTACAGACTTTTGCTGATAAAGTAATGTCTCTGTTTGCTAATATACTGTCTATGCTGGTCATAGTTTTTCTTCCAAGGAGCAAGCATCTTTTAATTTCATGGCTGTAGTCACCATCTGAAGTGATTTTGAAGCCCAAGAAAATATCTATCATTGTTTCCATTGCTTCCCCCACCTATTTGCCATCAAGTGATGGGACCAAATGCCATGATCTTAGTTTTTTTAATGTTTTGTTTTAAGACAGCTTTTTCACTCTCCTCTTTCACTTTCATCCAAGAGGCTCTTCAGTTTCTCTTCACTTTCTGCCATAAGAGTGGTGTCATTGACATATCTGAGGTTATTGATACTTCTCCCGGCAATCTTGATTCCAGCTTGTGCTTCACCCAGTCTGGCATTTTTGCATGATGTACTCTGCATAGCAGTTAAATAAGCAGGGTAACAGTATACAGCCTTGAAGTACTCCTTTCCCAATTTAGAACCAGTCCAATGTTCCATGTCTGATTCTAAGAGTTGCTTCTTGACCCAAATACAGATTTCTCAGGAGGCAGGTAAGGTGGTCTGGAAGTCCCACCTCTTCAAGAATTTTCCAATTTGTTGTGATCCACACAGTCAAAGGCTTTGGCATAGTCAATAAAGCACAAGTAGATGTTTTCCTGGAATTCTCTTGCCTTTTCTATGATCCAACAGAAGTTGGCAATTTGATCTCTGGTTCTTCTGCTTTTTCTAAATCCAGCTTGAACATCTGGAAGTTCACAGTTCATGTATTATTGAAGCCTGGCTTGGAGCATTTTGAGCATAAATTTGCTAGCATGATCGATGAGTGCAATTGTTCAGTAGTTTAAACATTCTTTGGCATTGCCTTTCTTTGAGATTGAAATGAAAACTGACCTTTTCCAGTCCTGTGGCCACTGCTGAGTTTTCCAAATCTGCTGGCATATTGAAAGCAGCACTTTCACAGCATCATCTTTTAGGATTTGAAATTGTTCAGCTGGAATTCCATCACCTGCATCTTTTAGGATTTGAAATTGTTCAGCTGGAATTCCATCACCTGCATCTTTTAGGATTTGAAATTGTTCAGCTGGAATTCCATCACCTGCACTTGCTTTGTTAGTAGTGATGCTTCCTAAGGCCCACTTGACTTCACACTCCAAGATGTCTGGCCCTAGGTGAGTGGTCACACCACTATGGTTACCTGGGTCATTAAGATCTTTTTTGTATAGTTCTTCTGTGTATTCTTGCCACCTCTTCCTAATATCTTCTGCTTCTGTTAGGTCCATACCATTTCTTTCCTTTATTGTGACCATCTTTGTATGAATTATTCCCTTGGTATCTCTAATTATCTTGGAGATGAGAGGGTAACAGGTAGGAAGGCCAGGGGTTGCCAAAGGAGGAAATAGACTGCAAGGGTTAGATGTCTTTTTTCTCTCCCTTAAGGAGCAGGAAGAATCAAACTCTCTATAGAAATTTTTTTTTCTTAAGTTATGCTAATGAGACTATATTTTTGCTTTGGAATTTGCCTTTCTTCAAATGGTTCCACCTAAGACTAACTTTTCTTCTTTTTTCAAACCTTGGGCTGATAATAGCTCAACAAACCAATAGTCATATCAATGGCTTTATGGCTGAGGGTATGACACATCACGTGCCATTCTATCTCAAAAATGCATATTGTGGGAGAGGGGCCTGGTGAAACTCCATCAGCCTTGAGGTGTCTCTCTTATCTGATTAATAACTTTCTAACAGACACAAAACAGCTTGCTAAAACTAGCAAATGGGGGCACTCTTCATCACCCTTCTGATGCCTATGTCAGAAGCTTTCTTTGCCCCTTTTTATACTTTAATAAAACTCTGCTATACAAAAGCTTTAGGGGAATCAAGTCTGGTCTCTGGTCCCAAAGTTTAATCTTCTTCTTTGGAGATCACAAATCCAACACTGTTCACCGTAAGCTTTCAAAGAGGTCTCTAGTCTTTCCCATTCTGCTTTTCTCTGTTTCTTTGCACTGATCACTGAGGAAGGCTTTTTAATCTCTTCTTGCTATTCTTTGGAACTCTGCATTCAGATGGATATATCTTTCCTTTTTTCCTTTGCCTTTCACTTCTCTTCCTTTCTCAGCTGTTTGTAAGGCCTCCTCAGACAACCAGTTTGCTTTTTTGCTTTTTATTTTCTTAGAAATAGTTTTTATCACCGCCTCCTGAACAATGTTACGAACCTCCGTCCATAGTTCTTCTGGCACTCTATCCATTAGGTCTAATCCCTTGAATCTATGTGTCACTTTCACTAATCCCTTGAATCTATTTGTCACTTTCACTGTATAATCGTAAGGAATTTGATTTAGGTCATACCTGAATGGTCTAGTAGCTTTCCTACAAGTAAAATATTCTATGTTCTGCAACTTTTTATCTCTATATGAACAATAAGTCTTATACCTTTAAAGGTCAAGCGTGGGAGACAGAACCTTGAGAAGGGGCTGTCTTGTGTATTTCAGGCTATCGGCTCCACCCTTTTATAAAAGGTTCAGAGCCAGCATGCTTAAGCATAGGCAACAGAGTACAAAGGTTAGAGCTAAAGGATAGATCTAATATGGAGTCAAATTTGTTCTTGTCAGTTACAGGACAGCATAATATTCTACCCTTTAGGAAATGAGGTATTCATAAATTTGAAGTGAACTTAACTGGAAACTTGTTGTTTTGTTAATTGGAAATTTTTCTCAGTAGTGAAAACATGTTAACTGCTAAGTGCTTTCCATTTCTACTCAGAGGTGGTATTTGTATTTTAGTATAGATGATATGGACTTGCTAGGTGACTCAGTGGGTAAAGAATCCACCTGCACTGCAAGAGACACAGGAGATAAGGGTTTGATACCTGAGTTGGAGAGATCCCCTCGAGAAGGAAACGGCAACCCATCCAGTATTCTTGCCTGAAGAATTCAATGGACAGAGGAGCCTGGCGGACTACAGTGCATACGGTCACAAAAAGTCAAACATGACCTAACAACTGAGCACACATACATACACACACAAACACACATACACATAGGTGATATGAGAATTCTGCTGCTGCTGCTGCTAAGTCACTTCAGTCGTGTCCATGGACTGCAGCCTACCAGGCTCCTCCATCCATGGGATTTCCCAGGCAAGAGTACTGGAGTGGGGTGCCACCACCTTCTCCAGTGAGAATTCTACATGGTTCCAAATTTCAATTTTTCATGTCTAATCTGAGAAGAAAATGAAAGAGGGAATGACTATAGATAAGATTTTATGTTGTCAAGAAGTTAAAATGTTGCCTCTATTCCATAAACCATATCTAGTTTCTTAAAAATACTTTATTTGTATAACTAGAAAGTCAAAAACTGGGAGAGGATGGAAAGGTAATATAGTTTTGTTCTGGCTTTAAAATTCTTTTGAAAGTACCATTGTCACACACACCCTACCCTAACCCTATTTTGTGAGAGGATAAGATCACAGAAATTTTCTATAAACCATTTATCCATAAACTATGGCTATCTCACTATATCAGAATATGAGCCAAGTTTCCCAGAGAATTCCACGGACAGAGGAGCTTGGCAGCCTACCACCCATGGGGTCACAGAAAGTTGGACAAAATTGAGTGACTAACACTAGGCAGTTCTTAAGGTATGCTTCCAAACTATGAAGAAACTAATATTTATTGATATCAAAACTTTGTTTTGTTTTCCTAAGTAAGCCTTGCTTTCCAGGTGGCACAAAGGATAACAAATCTGCCTGCCAATGCAAGAGATGCAGGTTCAATCCCGGGGTCAGAAAGATCCCCTGGAGGAGGAAATGGCAACCTACTCCAGTATTCTTGCCTGGAGAATTCCATGGTCAGAGGAGTCTGGCAGGCTACAGTGCATGAGGTCACAAAGAGTCGGACAAGACTTAGCACACACACACACACACACACACACACACACACACACACAAGTAAGTCCTACTTTGAAGATTCTGAAGTCAGCTTGGTATAATTTCTGTGAGCTGATTTTTTGTGAGTATTCAGCAAGAAAAAAATACAGTTACCATTTCAAGCTTTTTTCTGTGCCAGAGAACATTCTAAGCACCTCATTTAATCCTTAGAACAACCTGTATGATAAGTATTACTACCTTCACTTTTTAAAAGGAGAAAATTGATTGTTTTTAGAGATGAAAAAGCTTCATTATTCCAGCATCACAAGGGTCGTGCCAGGACCCAATTAATCTGATTCCAAAGCTTCCATTCTCAGTTCCTCTGACAGTCATGAGTGCCCCATAGATTCCATTCATTTTCAGATATGCTTTTAGCAGTGCTCTCACTTCTCTGCAAGCTAGTGGTAGAGTCACCAGCCTCAGTTATGGTAGAAGTGCCAAAAATTATTTGACCTTTAAATAATTCTCAGAAAAGCCTGCCATGGCTTCACACGGGAAAACTTCCAGAAAGTTAGAAAACAAGGTAAAGGCATTATCCAAATGAAAAAATAAAGCCACCTTCTAAATATTTCTGGTGCACATTCCTTAATCAGATTAACTAGTTGGCATCATGAGGAAGGATTCTTTTGTTAGCAAAATATTGCCAGCCAGGAAAAGGTAGCACTAATAAGGCTTTCATCCTGCCCCAAAGGAACAAACCTGAGAAAGGCTAGTCGAGGGTTAGGAGCTATGGTAATAGAAACAAAGATAATACAAGCAAAGGTTAACCCCTTCATGTTTTCATTAGGATCATCTCAACTCACAACTAAAATCCTGGTGAGAGTGTAGTTTGTGTGAACTATTATGTACATTTAGATTTTTTTTTTAATTGAAGGATAATTGCTTTACAGAATTTTGCTGTTTTCTGGCAAACCTCAACATGAATCGGCCATAGGTATACAGATATCCCCTCTCTTTTGACCCTCCCTCCCATCTCCCTCCCCACCCCATCCCTCTAGGTTGATGTAGAGCCCCTGTTAGAGTTCCCTGAGCCATACATCAAATTCCCCTTGGCTATCTGTTTTACATATGGTAATGTAAGTTTCCATGTTACTCTTTCCAATATCTCACCCTGCCCTCTCCCCATGTTCATAAGTCTGTTCTCTATGTCTGTTTCTCCACTGCTGCCCTGAAAATAAATTATTCAGTGCCATTTTCCTAGATTCTGTATATATACCTTGAGGAAACCAGAACTGAAAGAGATTACCCATATATCCCACTGTTCATTGCAGCACTATTTACAATAGCTAGAACATGGAAGCAACCTAGATGTCCATCGACAGATGAAAGGATAAAGAAGTTGTGGTATATGTATACAATGGAATATTACTCAGCCACAAAAATGAACACATTTAAGTCAGTTCTAACGAGGTAGATGAACCTAGAACCTATTATACAGAATGAAGTGAGTCAGAAAGAGAAAGATAAATACCATATTCTAACACATACATTTGCTTAGTTTTAACAGAGATTTTGGTGTGAGTGCCAGTGCTTAGGAGAAATATGGCAAACCTAATGGATAGATGCCAATTTTGTTTTCAACAACTATGTATAGTTTTATTTGCATAGAATTAATCTCTCCGTGTATGCGCACATAGTCATCCTGGAATGCAGATAGAAAAAGAATGCGTGTGTGACATGACAAATTTCAGATATGAATGAATCAATTGGCTTACCCCAGATTACATTGCCATTCGATAATTTTAATAAAATAAGACAGAAGTTCTCAAACTTCTAATCTGAACAAAATAACAGCAGATTTCTTTTTCTTTCTTTTTAATAATTTTATTCATTCATTTATTTATTTTTGGCTGTGCTGGGTCTTTGGGTCTTTGTTGCTGCACTGACTTGTCTCTAGTTTCAGAGATTGGAGGCTACTCTATAGTCGCAGTGCCCAGGCTTCTCACTGTTGTGGAGCACAGTCTCTAGGGTGTGAAGGCTTCAGGATTTGTGGCTCCTGGGCTCTAGAGCACAAGCTCAATAGTTGTGGCACATGGGCTTAGTTGTTTTGCAGCATGGGGGATCTATCCAGCCTCTCCTGCATTGGTTGGCAGTTTCTTTACCATTAAGTCACCAGGGAAGCCCAACAGTGGATTTCTTTCAATTCAGATTTATAGGTACAACAGTAGAGATTCCTATTGCTGGGCTAAGGCTCTAGGATCTGCATTTTTAACAATACCTCAACTGTTTTCATAGCAAATTATTCAGAGTCTGTCTTTGAGAAACACTAGCCCAATGAGCTTCTTGGCTCACAAATGTTAAACTGATTAAGGACAGGCTTGGGGAATAATTGTGGCCTGAATTTTCCTGGAGTGTTGGTCTTCCTTATGGAAATATTATTTACAGGACTGAATAAACTGTTTACAATGGCTTAAATCAAGCCATCTGCTACGGAAATCCAGTACAAGACAGTGAGCAAAGGCAAGGGCCTCAAATACCAGTTTCCAAGGACATCATAGGGAAGTCCTGTCCACAGAGAGTGAAGAACTAGTTGATCACACAACCAACTTCCCTGTGCAGACCACCCCACATCCTTGGGCATTATCAGGTAGTGGTGTACTCAGGGTCAATTTTGGATTTGCGGTCTTCTCCATTTTTTTCTCTTTAGGAATTGCTGCCTTTTTAATGAAAACTGTCCTATTGGAAGATTTTGGTGTTCATAGGAAGCACTTGGAGGAGAATTAAACAAAAAAAATCTTTTGAGAAACATTTGACATTTTTTCTATAAAGCCTTTTCCTGATCCTGCCAGCTGAAAGCAATCATCTTTCCCTCATTTCCCACTAGATGTTCACCTCCGATTGACACCATGATTGCTCTGTGAGGCATGTTTATTTATGTGCCTTTTCTCTCTCTGAACATGACTGTGGGCTCGTTATGGACAAGATCCACAGTGGATTCAGTGTTTTATTCCTTCTCCTCATTACATGCAGCACAAAACTGGCCTGCGTGCTAAGTTGCTTCACTTGTGTCTGACTCTTTGCAAACCTGTAGACTGTAGCCCACCAGACTCCTCTGTCCATGGAGTTTTCCAGGCAAGAATACTGGAGTGAGTTGCCATGCCCCACTCCAGGGGATCTTCCCGACCCAGGGATCTAATCTGTATCTTCTGAAGCTCCTGCATTGCGGCAGATTCTTTACTGCTGGGGATTTGAATCAATGAAATTTTCATTTACTGGAGAGTAACTTCTTGCAGAACTGTTATTAACAGCTCTAAACAGATAATTTGAGAAGTCTGACAAGCAGGTATTTTTTCAGATCCCATTCCTGCCAAAAGAAATACAGTGAAAAATCACATATACCAGATACCATTTTCCTCCGATCTGAGACTTGTGATACCATAGTTTGCAGAAACAGTGAGTCCAAAATTAAATCCTTGGAAAGAAAGCCATTATTAAGAAAACTACAGTTCTAGTATCTTGACTCTCTTTAGGGCAAGTGTAAGCAGAGTTTCCTTGGACAGGAATTTGGCAAGAAGAAATGGATCAAAGACCTGGGGTTATCTGCCAAACATGAATCTGAGCTTGATTGAGGGGAAGGTGATACAGAGATCGTTGCAAGGTTAAGTGCATCTATTGAGTCTAAAGGTCTGTTGTTGGGCGAAGGTGATATAAGTCTCTTTTAGGTGTTGCCAATAACAAAGACTTGTGGGTTAGTCTTGGTGGTCAGAACTTACTTACTCCTTATGCATTTACTAAAGGTTGATGGAGTCTAGTGTTACTGTCTAGCAACTAGTCAAACCTGACATCTGTTTGTTACCTGGCTGGCATAAGAATGATGTGGTGGGTGTTACAGACTGTGGCTTAGCCTCAGGGGCATGTGGGTCCAAAAGCTTATCTTGGCATATGATTCATCTTGGACACTTTGGTTATTCTCTGCAGTATGCTGTTCTAGAGGTAAGAGTTGGTGGTGTCTTAGCAGTACTTGCAACCTGGTAACATTTTTCCTTTGTCATTTAGTCTTGATGAAGCTTTAGCTAGCTAATCAGAGCATGGTAGTGGCTTGTGAGAATCTAAATGAAACTTGTTCTAGCATCCAGCTTTGATATATTTAGACAGTTGATTTGAGCCAACAAGTAGGATTAAAAAAAAAATCTGTAATATGATTTCTTTGTATAGGGGAGGGGGAAAGGGAAACCTTAGTTTTCTGGTCAGTTTTTACTACAATGCATATCCAATACTCAATTTATGAGCTCTTCTTTCTCATAGGAAATGCCTGGTGGGATCCAGGGCCCAGGGCCCAAAGTCTATTGCAACCTCAAATTTTAAGGTCTATATTTTATGAAACTCCAGCTTGGTAATAAGACAGTGGAGAGAGGAAATGAGATCTGCAAGCATATTAATGAAGCCTACGGAGTCAAAAGGAAGCTGTCAACTCCTAGAGAATTCTCAGTGTCTACTACTGCTTGCACACATAGACTTGTGTCTGGAATGTGGGATGACACGCCAAAGACCATCACCAGTTTTATGGCTCGAGTTCCTTCAGAGACTGTGGCCACATATGATTTGCTATGGTGACTCCATTGTTCTCTGACCATTACTGGTGGCTGAAGGTAGAGTACCGTGGGTGCTGCATTTGGGGACTGGCCATGGCATACTAGTGATGACACCCCCATGTTCCTGTGTGGGATGACGTAATGATTGAGCTTGTAGGCTGGGTAGTCAAATACATTCATAGGTCTGGACACAGGAATCATCTTGATGCAGTAATTGTACAATTTCATGGTGAAGATGTAGCACTGGCTTTATCTTACAAAGATGGTGAGGATTTTAGGAGGAAACTGACCATAGGCAGTGATGCCTGTCCAATGGAAAGAAATTATGCAGGTGCTCAGGACCAAGATCTCTGTTAAATGACAAATATGTTTTGGCCTCTACTGGTTATCTGCCGTTCTCAAATGTATTTTTATTCCTAAGTGAAATTTATCCACTTTTAAACTGTTTATGACATAAATTCTTGATGTCCTAATTCAGATTCCTTTTACTGAGCCAGTGTATTCACCCCTCAGAAGCTATAGGGATAGACTGCTAACAGCTCACATCAGCTCCCTTCTCCAGAGGATCACCGTTAGAAGCTGGGATCTGACTCACCTGGAGGTATTCAGGAGGTGAAACGTGCCCCCAGCACATAGCTGTGGTGTTGCTTTATAGCCAGTGACAAACAGAACTGGAGTCTAACAGTCCATCCCCCTTTCCTCTGGGTAGGACAAAGTCTGTGATGTGATTCACGTTCCAGAGTTTCCTATGGGTCACTCTAGACTTCTTCTGAACAATATGATTGCCTGGCCTTCGCTTTACCCATCCTATTTTCTTCATCCCCTTAAAAGTTTTTCCTAAGACCATTCCATTAATAAATTACTTGAACAGGAATCCTAGTCTCAGGCCTCAGTTCTCTCTCAAAAGGAATACTATTAGGTGATTTAAGAAGGTAATGTGGACTGGATATCTTGAAGGGATATTGAGAGAGAGAAAAAAAAGAACAGTAAAATAGTAATGCCAGCAACATAAGGGGCTGCCCTAGTAGCTCAGATGGTAAAGAATCCACCTGCAATGCAGGAGACCTAAAAGAAAGGAAAGGATATTAACTACTGAAATTGAAAGGTTGAGTACAACAAGACTATTTAATCTTTTTCATAATTTTATGTCCAAAGCCTAGAAAAGAACCTAGATAATATATAGTAAATGAAAAAATTAATCAACTAGTGAACTAGACATCCATCTTTTATAAAGGGAAATTTGATTGCCTGAAGGAGTATGCAGAGAACCAGCATCACAAATGGGGAAACATATGAAATAAAATAGAAAGAAGCTAGACAGACGTGTGACAGAAATGGGAAAGTAGAGAATTTATTTTGGAAGAGAAGAATGCAATTATGGTCATCAAAGCTCAACCAGCCAACTTATGATGTACATTTATCCTTTCGGGGTTTGTTAAACAACATAGTTCTCCAAGGACTAAGATCTATAGTTAGCAAATATTTTAGTTTTTAGCATGGGAAAGTGTTTACTAAAAAATATCTCACTCACACACTTAGTAGAATTCATAAACATATAAAAGCAGTATTTATTTGCATTAGCTTGATAAGTCAAAACTTATGGCAGAGTCAATCAATAAGAAAATGAAACTGTGTTCATTCACTGAAAAATGTATAAGTGTGGATTGTGTTTTCATCTTACACGAACCTCAGTAAGTATTTTGCCTCACTATATTGCTTTTGATAAAATATAAACATACAGAGAAAATTAAGATCATGGCATCCAGTCCCATCACTTCATGGCAAATAGATGGGGAAACAGTGGCTGACTTTATTTTGGGGGCTCCAAAATCACTGCAGATGGTGATTGAAGCCATGAAATTAAAAGACTCTTACTCCTTGGAAGAAAGTTATGACCAACCTAGACAGTACATTAAAAAGCAGACACATTACTTTCCCAACAAAGGTCCATCTAGTCAAGGCTATGTTTTTCCCAGTAGTCATGTACGGATTGAGACTTGGACTATAAAGAAAGCTGAGTGCCGAAGAATTGAGGCTTTTGAACTGTGGTGTTGGAGAAGACTCTTGAGAGTCCCTTGGACTGCAAGGAGATCCAACTAGTCCATCCTAAAGATCAGTCCTGAATATTCATTGGATGTTGAAGCTGAAACTCCAATACTTTGGCCACCAGATGTGAAGAGCTGACTCATTAGAAAAGACCCTGATGCTGGGAAAGATTGAGAGCAGGAGGAGAATGGGATAACAGAGGATGAGATGGTTGGATGGCATCATCGACTCAATGGACATGGGTTTGGGTGGACTCCAGCAGTTGGTGATGGACAGGGAAGCCTGTCATTCTATGGTTCATGGGGTCACAAAGAACTGGACACAACTGAGCGACTGAACTAAACTGAACTGAAACATACACAAATTAGCAGTTGTAAAGACAATACATTTTAGAGCCTTACCTTGAAATCTCATGACATGAAACCAATTTAAATTCTTGAAAAAAGTCATACTGAGAAATTTCTGTTTAAGAGCTGAAGTACTTAAAGTCTAATTCTGTCATGCTTTAACTGTAATAAAATCTTCAAACTGCTATAAAAGTGTCACAAGGAAACTTTGTGGGATTACTTGTTATTTCATGACAAGTGAAATTAAACTATGATATATTCATCTACTTTGCAAATGCCTTTGATCTTTCCTCTGGCCACAAGTGTTGGGGTATTTTTTCTAATATTATTTTATTTTAGCAGATATACATTAGGCTGATTTATTAAAAATTAGTGCAAAACTAAGGCTTCCAGTCCATTCTGAAGGAGATCAGCCCTGGGATTTCTTTGGAAGGATGATGATAAAGCTGAAGCTCCAGTACTTTGGCTACCTCATGCGAAGAGTTGACTCATTGGAAAAGACTCTGATGCTGGGAGGGATTGGGGGCAGGAGGAGAAGGGGACAACCGAGGATGAGATGGCTGGATGGCATCACTGACTCAATGGGCGTGAGTCTGAGTGAACTCCGGGAGTTGGTGATGGACAGGGAAGCCTGGCGTGCTGAGATTCATGGGGTCGCAAAGAGTCAGACATGACTGAGCGACTGAACTGAACTGAAGGCTTCTTAACAATATATTGATTAGACATTTAAATATGTATAAATATATTACAGAAAAAATCTTCTTCTAAGATTGACCCTCCCTTACCCACTCCTAAAAAAAAGGTGCAATGCAGTGTTCAAGATGGTTTTAGTGAATTCAAAGCAATATTGGTAGACACCAGAGTCTGAGTGTCTTCCAAGCATTTAAAATATGTAAATGAAAGTTAAATCAAACATTGAGAGACAATCAGAAGCAGCTGTATTGAAATCTCGAGTTTTACAGAACACAGTTTGAAACTCATGTAGAAGAAAGAGTGAGCTGACTTTTAAGTCTTCTGTCCAATGCTCTTCGCCTCCCTTATTTCTTCGACAGTGTCTTGTTTTAACAAAAATACACAAAGGTCAGTGAGAGCATATCAAATTTAGAGACAAAGCAGCCGTGTAAGAGGCAGGGAGCAGTGTGTTTTATGCAGCTCTTGAAGAAGTCAGTTTAAACATAGAGAACTCTGTGTTTCAACCACTCCCATCCCACTTCAAAATCACCTATGGAACTTTATAAAAAGACATATTACCAGGAAACATGCCATAGCAAAGGGCTTTCCCCGTGACTCAGCAGTAAACAATCTGCCTGCCAATGCAGGAGACGTGGGAGACACGGGTTCAGTCCCTGGATTGGGAAGATCCCCTGAAGGAAGAGATGGTGACCCGCTGCAATCATCTTGCCTGGAAAATCCCATGGACAGAGAAGTCTGGCCAGCTATGGTCCACAGGGTCCATAGGGTCACAAAGAGTTGGATGCAACTCAGCACAACACATTCCACATCAAACAAGTCGGAATTTCAATGGCTGGCACCCAGATTTCTAACTTGTTTTTAAATATTCATGGAATGGAAACAAGCATACACAATGGGGAAAAGATAGTCTCTTCAGTAAGCGGCTTGGAAAACTGATCTGTGCTGTTCTGTGCTTAGTCACTCAGTCATATCTGACTCTTTGCAACTCCAAGGAGTGTAGCCCATCAAGCTCCCCTGTCTATGGGGATTCTCCAGGCGAGAATACTGGAGAGGGTTGCCATGCACTGCTCCAGGGGATCTTCCCAAACCAGGGATCAAACCTAGATCTCCCACATTGCAGGCAGATGCCTTACTGTCTGAAATGCCACTATGTGCAAAAGAATGAAACTAGTACATTTTCTCACACCATATTAAAAAAGAAAGAAACTCAAAATGGATTAAAGATCTAATAAGACCAGATATCATAAAATTCTTCGAAGACAACATAGGCAGAACATTGACAGAGGCCTTAGACTCTGTCTTCTCAGGCAAGGAAACCATCAAGAAAATGAAAGGCAATCTACTGAGTGGGAGAAGATATTTTCAAATGATGTGTCTGATAAGGGGTTAATAATCAAAAATATATAAAGAACTCATACAACTCAACACCAAAATTTTTTTTTTTAATTACAAATGGGTAGAAGACTAGAATGAGCATTTTTACAAAGACATACAAAAGTCCAGCAGGAGCATGAAAGGATGCTCAATATCACTAACAGCAGGAAAATGTAAATCTAACCACAATGAGATAGCACCTCACATCTTCAAGAAGCGGTATTGTCAGTAAGACTACGCATAGCTTATATTGATGAGAATGTAGAGAAAAGAGACTCTTGGTACACTGTTCGTGGGAATGTAAATTGGTACAGTCACTATGGAAAACATTTGGAGCTTCCTCAAAACATTAAAAATAAAGCTACCATAAGATCCAGTAATTCCACTCCTGAGAGTATATTTGAAGCAAATGAAAACACTAATCCAAAGATACATGTACCCCAATGTTCATAGGAGCTTTTTTCCAGTAGACAAGATATGGAAGCATCCTAAGTGTTCATCAACAGATGAATGGATGTGGTATATCTATTGAAAGGTAAGCAATAAAACAGAATAATTTTGCCATTTGCAACAGCATGGATGAACCTGAAAGGTATTATGTTTGGTGAAATGAGTCAAAGATAAGCACTGTAGGTTTTTGCTTATATGTGGAATCTAAAAAATAAAGCACATGAATGAATATAACAAAACAGAAATAGACTGATAGACACAGAGAAGAAATTAATGGTTACTGAAAGGGAGAGGTGTCAGGGGAGGGACGAGATAGGTGAAGGGGATTAAGAGGTGAAAACTACTTGGCATAACATAAATTATGAGGATGCAATTTACAGCACAGGGAATATAATCAGTATTTTTAATAACTTTATGTGGAATATAATCTATAAAAATATCAAATCACTATGTTATATACTTGAAACTGATATAATATTTTAAGTCAACTATGTGTGCTAAGTCACTTCAGTTGTGTCCGAATCTTTGCAACCCCACGGACTGTAGCCTTCCAGGCTCCTCTGTCCATGGGATTTTCCAGGCAAGAATACTGGAGTGGGTTGCCATTCCCTTCTCCAAGGGATCTTCCCACCCCAGGGATCCAACCTGCATCTCTTATGTTTCCTGCTTTGGCAGGCAGGTTCTTTACTACTATTGCCACCTGGAAAGTCAACTACACTTTAATAAAAATAAATGAGTCCCTAAGTAAACTGTATGAATGATTATGATAGGCCAGGACTGGGCAGTATTGGCAAACAGCTTTGTCATTTTCAAGGTGTTTTTACCTGTGTCATACTTTAATTTCAATAATTAAAAATAAAAATGCATGGACTTTGAGTATAAAGATAAATAAATGAAAATAAAGGGGTGAATGACAAAATAACCCTTACAGCATTAACATATCCTAGGTTGAATGGCTTTCCTGGGAACCAAGCCCAAATTTGCACTTGAGTGCTATAACTTTCCATCTCATGCTGTTCCTATCAGAAGATGTTCTCTTAAGTATCAGGCAAGATCAGCGGGTGAGTGATACCCGCAATTACTGGACCTGGCAATTGTGGGCCAAAGAAATTTGATACAATGTAGTAGGAAACGGAATGTATTTTGGGGAGGCAGTGTCCTAAAGCAGACTTCTATTCTCAGACTTCTATTCACACAAAGCATTCCATTTTCTTTTCTTAATTACAAACCTGAGATTACCTTGATATTACACATATTCATTGTCCATAGCAATTCATTGCACGTGTTCATTTCCATGGATACAACTGAGAGACTGAAAAATAAACAAATAGATGTCAACCAGCAAGTCCTAAGAGAGATATCCAAAGTAAATGAGCTGTATAGATGCAGAAGTTACCTAGAACCATCCAGCCGAGTAAGTTTGGTCAATACTGTGTCTCCTTTGTATCTTTGCTAAGCAGGGGCTTTTGACATCCCCTTACATTTGTTTCAGATAATTTTCTGACTGTCCTTCCAAATCTATTTCTTATCCTTTTGACTCTGCTTTCTCTTTGGGGAGGGTTATCTGTATGGACTATATTAACAGGTACCATTGCCCACTGGCTTCTGCTGAATTTGGTCAAAAAAAGGGAGGAAAGTAAATTTTAGATGTGTATGTGTGTGCTCAGTCTGGACTTTTCCAGACAATAATACTAGAGTCGGTTGCCATTTTCTTCTTCACAAGATCTTCCCAAACCAGGGATCAAACCTCTGTCTCTCGCATCTCCTATATTGGCAGGTGGATTCTTTACCATTTCATCCCCTGGGAAGCCCTGTCTGATCTCCCCTCTTACGGGGTTGCCTCAGTCTGGCTGCATTCCTTAAACAAATGTCACTGCTCCTCTCCTCCAGGTGGCCCTGTCCTCAGACTCTTTCTTTCCCAGGTCATGGAAATGGATCCCACCCTTTTTTCTGTCACAGAAGTCCAAGGTGCAACTGTTTACTACTGTTATTATCCCAATACTATGAACTTTCCCTTGATTACCCACACCTTGTCTAATCATTTGCAAACAATCCGTTTAGTAAAGCTTCCTGGAATGATCATTATTAAAATGTGTTATTGGTTCCTGGCTGGATGACAAATAAATAGTACCATGCTCACTTGCAATGGCGTTTTGAAAAGTAGCTGAAGCTTATCCCTGAGCTTAGCTTCTAGGGTTATATTTGTATCTCATCACAGTTAAGTGGATTTGATTTTCGGTTTATTGAAGTGTAGTTGATTGTTGATTTACAGTGTGTGTTGATTACTGCTGAACAGCCGAGGGATTCAGGTATACATATATAGAGATAGATAGATGGATAGATCGATTCTTCTTTAAATATTCTTTTCCATTATGGCTTATCATAGGGTATTGAATATAGTTCTCTATGCTATTCAGCAGGACCTTGTTATTCATCCACAGAAGCTTACATTTGAGAACCCAACCTCCCATTCCACCCCTCCCCAACGCCCGCCCCACTGCAGCCACCAGTCCATTCTCTGTTCTCCATGATTCCATTTCTGCTTCATAGGTAGGTCCATTTGTATCATATTTTAGATTCTACACATAGGTGATATACTGTGGTATTTGTCTTTCTTTTTCTGACTTACTTCACTTAGTATGATAATCTCCAGATGTATCCATGTTACTGCAAATGGCATTATTTCTTTAATTTCTATGCATGAATAGTATTTTTGGTCATTAGCAACTTGAGCATATAGACAAGCCAACATTGAACAGTGATCACTGGATACCAATTAGCTTGCTAACCTTGTAGGGTTTAAACCTAAATTTCTGTCTTCAGGATTAAGACTAATTAACTGAGGCTCCTACAAAGCACTCAACACAATCCTGCAATCATTCAGGTAGCAGTGTGGAGGCTGGATATGGGACAGAGCAATGGACACAAAGAGTCATGTACAAAGAGACCTGATGGTGAAAAACAGCAGCAGTATGGTGACAGAATAGAGGTAAACTCAGAGGAAACACACTGGGGACAGACATTAAGTTGAATGGCGATAGAATAAAATAAAACAAGAGAGAGAAAAAAAGTCAAAATTCAGTACAAATGACTTTAAAAGTAAGATTTAAGTTCCAGTGAAAACTTCTAATTTAGGTGAAAAAAATGAAAGGGATCCCAGTGAATTCTACTTAAGGACTAGCATTGTGTTTGTTTTTGGAAAAAGTCTCTCTTCAGGGAGTGGAAAAGAAGAAGAATTCCAAAATAAATGGGGCTAGCAATTAAGGACACAATATAAAGAATGTGTTCCCCATTGATTACTCACATGCTGTTTGCATATGCTATTTGTTAGTCACTTGAATAGACCTAACTTTCTGTTGAATTAGGAAAAAGGAGCAATGTTCATTTCTATTAAAGGTAATAAGAGAAATGAAAAATACATTTGCCAAACTTTCAATTTTCTGACCCATCTGAGTTTCAAATGGGGTTCAAATTTTTTCATTTAAATTAAAATACAAAAGGGGAACCATTTCTGGATTGACCAAGGCACAAGCACGGACTAGCATATAGATAACTGTGAGTGTAAGATAATTATTAGAAACTATTTTATGAGTTATGTATAAATAAATAAGAAACATATGGACTGCATTTCCCTGGAAATACACTTGGGTTTGAAAATTAAAAAGAAAAAATAACTGCCTTGGCAAAAACCTGACAAGACTTTGCCAAACCCCAACAGTTGGAAAAATAGCTTGAAACATTTGAGGAACCCAAACATGGATGGGTTTGCCCTAGTTAGAAGGCCTTTTACGGTCAGATAAACGTGGGTAACAGTGGAGGAGGCAGTGTGGAAAAACAAATTATGAGCAACACATGGTTTGGCATCTTTCCAGTCAATTTAACAGAAACTCAGATTAAAATACTCCCCCATAATGTACCTGACTCAAATGTTCACACCAAACAAGATCAAGAATTCCCTGGGTAAATGACCCAATTTGAAAGTAGAAGTTTTCACAGCTTAGTATATCCATATTGCTAGATATTCTACCCATAAATTATAGATTTAGTGACAGGGATTTTAAAAGTTCAGGAAAAAAAGTGTAAAAATGACCACGTGAAACTATTAAGAGAACAGGTAATAGATAAAAGTTAAATTATAAGTAAGTAACTAAAAATTATGCCCATGGAGATGAAAATGTTGATTAACTCTTGAGTAGTTGAATATTTGCCAAGCAAAAACATACAAGAGAGAAGTGCTAGTTACTAGGGACAAATTACAGTTGATTAAAGGACTGGAAAAACTGAGTGCAAAACAAGATTTTAAGAAATGCTAAGACAATAGAAACACTTCATTCATCCAACAATTGTACTCTAAGAATCACACAGATGAGATACGTAATCAGTAAGTATACATTTAAGAGCTGGGATTCAAAAAGTAGAATAAACTACTCAAATTATGCATTATTTTCTTTGTCAAAGTTGAAAAATTTCAAATTCAATATAAGTCTTTTAGTTAAAACTGATGCCTCAAATTAGTGGGGGGGAAAGCAAAGGACATTAGTTTTTCAGTGTGTTACCATGTCTAGGTCTGATGAACTTGGTTGCAGGGACTTGAGCAAAACTGCAAAGGACAAACCAAATCTTCATTGGTAATCTTTGGTAATTTATGAGAAATAAGAGAACTAAAAGAAAATAACATATTATTTTCATTTTTGAAGTGATTTCAAAGACTGTAGAGTGGGGATTTTAACCTTGAGGGTGTGGTAAATTTACATGGACTATTTGCAATATTTTAGAATATTATCTTAAGAATGGTTCATGGCTTAAGGAATTTAAGTATCTAACTTGTTTGATTTATTGGATATTTTCTAGGAGAACTCATAAAACTGTGTGAAGGAAGTGCCAATCACTAGATAGCTACTCAGATTCATGATATTGGGAGGAAATAAAAATGTGGAAAAGACATGAAATAGTAATTAACAGGAGGAATAGACTAATTTCAAATAAAACGAAATGTAATTATTCAAATAACCACATTTTTGATGAGCAGAAATAAAATGAATCTGTTTGAAATTTTCATGACTTTATTAAATACTTGGGACTCACTAATGTCACTTCTTAGCCAGATTTTCTGTATCAGTGCTCAAGTAAACATGATGGTAAATTAAGACGAGGAACAACAACAACAACAAAATTGTGCAGTGGGTCTGATCTAAGACTGGGAGATGGTATGGTCATAAGACAGAACTATGTTAGTAATTATTTAAGAAACTGACCATGGAATCCAAGCAACTCAATAGAAAGTCATAAAGAGCAGAAGTATAGCTCATAGAGTAAGGCATCATCTGTTTATTTATTTATCATAAGTAGAATGAGAGCCCACTGCTCGTTGGAAGCTGTCCTAACTCTATAGAATACAGTGATAGTTAGCTTTATGCATTAACCTGACTAGGCTATAGTCCCAGGTCTTCAACCAAACAGGTATCTAGATATTACTATGTAGGTCTTTCTGTTACCTTCTTTAAAAACTGATTATTAAAGTTTATATTTAGCTAACTCTAAGCAAAAGAGCTTACTTTTGATAAACTGGGTGGACCTGATTCAACAGATTAGTTTTCAGCTCATTTAATCAGTTTACTCTTAGAATAAACAGAGGAATTCCTGTAGAAGAGTAAATTCTGCCTGGGGTCTGCAGCTGCGGCCTATGCTTAAGAGTTTCACCCTGCCCTCCCTGAAAGCCTGCTTTATGGATTTTGGATTGCCATAGCCAGCTCCCACAGTTGCATTAGATAGTTCCCTACAATAAATATGTTACTGTGCATATAGCCTGCTATTCTGTTTCTCTGGTGGAAGCTTACCTGATACAGATTTTAGCACCAGGAAGTTCAACAAAGTAAATATGTTGAAGTGGCTTTGGAGTTGGATAGTGGATGGTGGAGATATTTTGAGACACATGATAGAAAAAAGCTAGATTGACTTAAACAAATAAAAGAGGAAAGACTGGTTTCTTCTTGAGTCAAAGTGCATATCACAAAATTTGTCAGCTTTAATGGCAGTTGGCTTAAAGCTCAACATTCAGAAAATGAAGATCATGGCATCCAGTTCCATCACTTCATGGGAAATAGATGGGGAAACAGTGGAAACAGTGTCAGACTTTATTTTTCTGGGCTCCAAAATCACTGCAGATGGTGACTGCAGCCAGGAAATCAAAAGACGCTTACTCCTTGGAAGAAAAGTTATGACCAACCTAGAGAGCATATTCAAAAGCAGAGATATTATTTTGCCGACTAAGGTCCGTCTAGTCAAGGCTATGGTTTTTCCAGTAGTCATGTATGGATGTGAGAGTTGGACTATGAAAAAGGCTGAGCGCCAAAGAATTGATGCTTTTGAACTGTGGTGTTGGAGAAGACTCTTGAGAGTCCCTTGGACTGCAAGGAGATCCAACCAGTCCATTCTGAAGGAGATCGGCCCTGGGATTTCTTTGAAAGGAATGATGCTAAAGTTGAAGCTCCAGTACTTTGGCGACCTCATGCAGAGTTGACTAATTGGAAAAGACTGTGATGCTGGGAGGGATTAGGGGCAGGAGGAGAAGGGGATGACAGAGGATGAGATGGCTGGATGGCATCACTGACTCGATGGGTGTGAGTCTGAGTGAACTCTGGGAGTTGGTGATGGACAGGGAGGCCTGATGTGCTGCGATTCATGGGGTTGCAAAGAGTGAGACATGATTGAGCAACTGAACTGAACTGAACTGAATGGCAGTTTAAACGGATGGGAGAAATATGGATGTTAAAAGACACTTCTGGTAAACATACAAAATTTTAATAGGAGGCTAATTACTTTACAATATTGTGGTGGCTTTCGCCATATATTCACATGAATCAGCTATATAATGATAGTAAATGTAACTGAATTGTGTCCTACAGTTGTATGGAAAGCAGAACTTATAAATGATCAACTTGGATATTAAGCTGATGAGATTTCAAGCAAAATGTTGAAGATGCGATTTGTTTTTTCTTTCTGCTTATAGTAAAACATGAGTGGAAAAAGGTAAATTGAGAAAGGAACTCTAAAACAAAAACGAACCAGTAGTTGATAACTGGGAACATTCTCAGCTCATTCACGTTGTAAAAAGATGCTAAAATTAGGAGATTGACTGTTAGGAACTGTATTCTGGAGAGAAGATCAAAAGTGTGGCTTGACAACTTTTTGCTGGTGCCGAAGAGATTAGACTCATGGATCTCCTTGGCCGTCTCAGCAGAAAGTGAACTGCTGCTGCAGCTAAGTCGCTTCAGTCTTGTCCGACTCTGTGTGACCCCGTAGACGGTGGCCTATCAGGCTCTTCCGTCCCTAGGATTCTCCAGGCAAGAACACTGGAGTGGGTTGCCGTTTCCTTCTCCAATGCATGAGAGTGAAAAGTGAAAGTGAAAGTGAATGTCACTCAGTCGTGCCCGACCTTTAGCGACCCCATGGACTGCAGCCTATCAGGCTCTTCCAACCATGGAAGTTTCCAAGCAAGAGTACTGGAGTGGGGTGCCACTACCTTAGAAAGTGAACTAGAAATGGTATTACACAGGAAAGATATCTGGAGAACACTTTAGTCTATGGAGTGAATCTTCATGACATACACTGGAGAATCACGGCATTTTTTAAGAAAGTTATATCAGCTAAAAGCTATCAACTTGCATTGACAGAGAAAGAGGCAGGACAAAAGGAGAGTTGTCAGACTCCCAAAATTCTAGAAGCAGGCAACAGACTGATAACACTACTCATATGCACACATACCATTCAGGAAAAAGGAAATGTAACTCCTTTTGCTACTCCGGTTTTGCTACTCCAAAGCTGTAGCCTTGATCCCAGCGGCCAGAGCCATGTGTGGAGATGTCACAGCAGTGGACGCAGAGACTAGAACTATAGGCATAGAGGGTGGAGCCTCTAATCTTCTCAAAGAAATATTTCCAGGCCTTCAAATCTAATCGCATCTGCTAGATTTGAAACATATATATTACCATATGTAAAATAGATAGCTATTGGGAATTTGCTATATGACAGAAACCCCATGCTTTGTGACAACCTAGAGGGGTGAGATAGGGTCAGAGGTGGGAGGGAGGTTCAAGACAGAGGTACATAGGTATACCTATGGCTGGTTCATATTGACGTAACATCGTAAAGTGATTATCCTCCAATTAACATTAAATAAAAAGAAACTGCCTGAGACCAAAGATCTTTTTCTTCTTCCATTTTCTCCCTTTGAGGATGGAAATTTTNAAGAAAAGTTATGACCAACCTAGAGAGCATATTCAAAAGCAGAGATATTATTTTGCCGACTAAGGTCCGTCTAGTCAAGGCTATGGTTTTTCCAGTAGTCATGTATGGATGTGAGAGTTGGACTATGAAAAAGGCTGAGCGCCAAAGAATTGATGCTTTTGAACTGTGGTGTTGGAGAAGACTCTTGAGAGTCCCTTGGACTGCAAGGAGATCCAACCAGTCCATTCTGAAGGAGATCGGCCCTGGGATTTCTTTGAAAGGAATGATGCTAAAGTTGAAGCTCCAGTACTTTGGCGACCTCATGCAGAGTTGACTAATTGGAAAAGACTGTGATGCTGGGAGGGATTAGGGGCAGGAGGAGAAGGGGATGACAGAGGATGAGATGGCTGGATGGCATCACTGACTCGATGGGTGTGAGTCTGAGTGAACTCTGGGAGTTGGTGATGGACAGGGAGGCCTGATGTGCTGCGATTCATGGGGTTGCAAAGAGTGAGACATGATTGAGCAACTGAACTGAACTGAACTGAATGGCAGTTTAAACGGATGGGAGAAATATGGATGTTAAAAGACACTTCTGGTAAACATACAAAATTTTAATAGGAGGCTAATTACTTTACAATATTGTGGTGGCTTTCGCCATATATTCACATGAATCAGCTATATAATGATAGTAAATGTAACTGAATTGTGTCCTACAGTTGTATGGAAAGCAGAACTTATAAATGATCAACTTGGATATTAAGCTGATGAGATTTCAAGCAAAATGTTGAAGATGCGATTTGTTTTTTCTTTCTGCTTATAGTAAAACATGAGTGGAAAAAGGTAAATTGAGAAAGGAACTCTAAAACAAAAACGAACCAGTAGTTGATAACTGGGAACATTCTCAGCTCATTCACGTTGTAAAAAGATGCTAAAATTAGGAGATTGACTGTTAGGAACTGTATTCTGGAGAGAAGATCAAAAGTGTGGCTTGACAACTTTTTGCTGGTGCCGAAGAGATTAGACTCATGGATCTCCTTGGCCGTCTCAGCAGAAAGTGAACTGCTGCTGCAGCTAAGTCGCTTCAGTCTTGTCCGACTCTGTGTGACCCCGTAGACGGTGGCCTATCAGGCTCTTCCGTCCCTAGGATTCTCCAGGCAAGAACACTGGAGTGGGTTGCCGTTTCCTTCTCCAATGCATGAGAGTGAAAAGTGAAAGTGAAAGTGAATGTCACTCAGTCGTGCCCGACCTTTAGCGACCCCATGGACTGCAGCCTATCAGGCTCTTCCAACCATGGAAGTTTCCAAGCAAGAGTACTGGAGTGGGGTGCCACTACCTTAGAAAGTGAACTAGAAATGGTATTACACAGGAAAGATATCTGGAGAACACTTTAGTCTATGGAGTGAATCTTCATGACATACACTGGAGAATCACGGCATTTTTTAAGAAAGTTATATCAGCTAAAAGCTATCAACTTGCATTGACAGAGAAAGAGGCAGGACAAAAGGAGAGTTGTCAGACTCCCAAAATTCTAGAAGCAGGCAACAGACTGATAACACTACTCATATGCACACATACCATTCAGGAAAAAGGAAATGTAACTCCTTTTGCTACTCCGGTTTTGCTACTCCAAAGCTGTAGCCTTGATCCCAGCGGCCAGAGCCATGTGTGGAGATGTCACAGCAGTGGACGCAGAGACTAGAACTATAGGCATAGAGGGTGGAGCCTCTAATCTTCTCAAAGAAATATTTCCAGGCCTTCAAATCTAATCGCATCTGCTAGATTTGAAACATATATATTACCATATGTAAAATAGATAGCTATTGGGAATTTGCTATATGACAGAAACCCCATGCTTTGTGACAACCTAGAGGGGTGAGATAGGGTCAGAGGTGGGAGGGAGGTTCAAGACAGAGGTACATAGGTATACCTATGGCTGGTTCATATTGACGTAACATCGTAAAGTGATTATCCTCCAATTAACATTAAATAAAAAGAAACTGCCTGAGACCAAAGATCTTTTTCTTCTTCCATTTTCTCCCTTTGAGGATGGAAATTTTTATAACTCTTATATCATGTCTACCCTATCCTTACATTTGGGGAATAGATAATTTGTTTCCTAGTTTCAGGGGTGCAGAGATGGAGAAGGGTTTTGCCTCAGGATAGGTCCTACCTAGGGTTTTATAGATGCCTGATTTACATTATGTAGGGGATGAGATTTGAGCTGATGGTGTATGGGTTGAGATATTTGGAAATGCTGGGATGGTGGGAGTACCTTTTGTCTATGGGACAGACATGAAATTTTGGAGATCAGAGTAGATAATGATTGAATGATTCCCAACAATATCGGGTCTTAGTTCCTAGAATCCATAAATGCTATTTTGTTTTTTATGTTATTAGCAGGTGTGATTAAGTTAAGAATTTTGAGAAGATTATCCTGGATTATCTGAGTGGGCCCTGAATTCCATCAGTTTATCCTGATATGAGGAAGACATAGAGAGATTTGACATAAAGGAGAAGGCAGTGTGACCAATGGGGTGACATGGCTACAAGGAAAAACACTGACAATCATCAGATGTAGCTTCCCTCTGATGGGGCTTCCCTCATAGCTCAGTTGATAAAGAATCTGCCTGTAGTGCAGGAGACCTGGGTTTGATCCCTGGGTTGGGAAGATCCCCTGGAGAAGGAAATGGCAGCCCACTCCAGTATTCTTGTCTGGAGAATCCCATAGACAGAGGAGCCTGCAGGGCTACAGTCCATGGGGTCATGAGAGTCAGACACAGCTTAGGGAGTAAACCATCACATCAGAGGCAGAGAAACAGATATTCTCCGCTAAAGCCTCCAGAGGAAGCAAAGCCCTACTAACACTGTTTTTTGGCCTAGTGATACTAATTTTGCACTTTGGACCTTTGGAACTGTGAGCAAATAACTTTCCGTTGCTTTAAGCCACCAAGTCCGTGATCATTTGTTAAAGAAACCACAGGAAGCTAATACAGGTACAAAGAAGAGGAGGATGTGGATTCTCCCACAGAGGTGAGCAGTCTCGTGGGGGTCAGAGGCAGGTCAAGAGTAACTACAATCTGTAAAATAACCATTAGCATACAAAAGAGGAAGGACTCATTTCCTATTGAGTAAAGTGCGTATCACAAAATTTGTCAGATCTAATGGCAATTTAAACACATCTTATCCAGACAAATAAAAGAAAGAAAGTTATTAAAGTGGTAGGAACAGGAAGTAAAAAAAAAACTACCAGGGCAATGAAAGCATAAAGGATGTTTAAAAAAGAAAAGAATCCTGTTTGACTACAATATGGGATGAATGAAAGACTAGCAATGAAGTATAAGAGGTAATCTGGGGTCTTGTTGGTGGATTTTTAGATGGTACAAAAGATTTTGGACTCATTCATATAAGAAATAGGGAAACTTTCAAGTTGTTTAATGCAACAAGTCAATTTGTTGTTGTTGTTCAGTTGCTAAATTGTGTCTGACTCTTTGCAACCCACAGAAGTACACCAGGATTCTCTGTTCTCCCGTTTCCCAGAGTTTGCTCAAATTCATGTTCATTGAGTCTGTGATGCTATCTAACCATCTTATCCTCTGCTGCACTTTTCTCTTTTTGCCTTCAGTCTCTCCCATCATCCAGTTCAGTTCAGTTCAGTTCAGTTCAGTCGCTCTGTCACATCCAACTCTACGGTCGAGTCAATGATACCATCCAACTATCTCATCCTCTGCCATCCCCTTCTCCTCCTACCTTCAATCTTGCCCAGCATCAAGGTCTTTTCTGTGAGTCACTTCTTCACATTGGGTGGCCAAAGTATTGCAGTTTCAGCTTCAACATCAGTCCTTCCAATGAATATTCAGCACTGATTTCCTTTAGGACTGATGGTTGGATCTCCTTGCAGTCCAAGGGACTCTCAAGAATCTTCTTCAACACTGCAGCTCAAAAGCCTCAATTCTTCAGCGCTCAGCTTCCTTTATAGTCTAACTCTCACATCCATACATGACTACTGAAAAAACCATAGATTTGACTACATGGACCTTTGTTGGCAAAGTAATGCCACCAGACCTTCAGGTAATACCTAAATCAAATCCCTTATGATTATACAATGGAAGTGACAAATAGATTCAAGGAAATAGATCTGATAGAGTGCCTGAAGAACTATGGACAGAGTCTCATGACACTGTACAAGAGACAGGGATCAAGACTATTCCCAAGAAAAAGAAATGCAAAAAGGCAAAATGGTTGTCTGAGGAGACTTTACAAATAGCTGAGAAAAGAAGTGAAGTGAAAGGCTAAAGAGAAAAGAATGCAGCGTTCCAAAGAATAGCAAGGAGAGATAAGAAAGCCTTCCTCAGCGATCAGTGCAAAGAAATAAAGGAAAACAACAGAACAGGAAAGATGAGAGATCTCTTCAAGAAAATTAGAGATACCAAGGGAACATTTCATGTAAGGATGGGCACAATAAAGGACAGAAACAGTATGGACCTAACCGAAGCAGAAAATATTAAGAAGAGGTGGCAAGAATACACAGAAGAATTGTACGAAAAAGATCTTCATGACCCAGATAACCACAATGGTGTGATCACTCACCTAGAACCAAACATCTTGGAATGCAAAGTCAAGTGGGCCTTAGGAAACATCACTATGACAGAATTCCAGTTGAGCTATTTCAAGTCCTGAAAGATGATGCTGTGAAAGTGCTGCACTCAATATGCCAGCAAATTTGGAAAATTCCCATCATTGGTGAAGGAGTTTACAAACTATAATCTTTATTATATATTTTAATGCATTTACCCTGTGTAGAAAAGAAACTAGGATAGGGTTAGACAGAGATAGGATCAGTCTCACCCCAATATCTCAGGTGAGATAATATGACAAAAGTAACAGAGAAAAGAAGATGCATTTAGAGTTGTTTTTAAGGTCAAANCCATCATTGGTGAAGGAGTTTACAAACTATAATCTTTATTATATATTTTAATGCATTTACCCTGTGTAGAAAAGAAACTAGGATAGGGTTAGACAGAGATAGGATCAGTCTCACCCCAATATCTCAGGTGAGATAATATGACAAAAGTAACAGAGAAAAGAAGATGCATTTAGAGTTGTTTTTAAGGTC
Organism: Neotragus moschatus; assembly: GCA_006410615.1. Lineage (NCBI taxonomy): Eukaryota > Metazoa > Chordata > Mammalia > Artiodactyla > Bovidae > Neotragus > Neotragus moschatus. Next base: position 2,185,277 of record SJYA01000280.1, read on the forward strand.
AAATTGCCAGGACTTGCTGACCAAATAAACGTCAGGAATAAGGATGAATCCTTGTGTTTTGTTTTCTGCAGCAGATGAATGGATGTCAATGCCATTAGCTGAAAACAGAATGATAGGGGTAGCTTGTGGGGCTGTTGACATAATTCATTCATTCACTTAATAAATATTTACTGTCCACCTACTTTGTCCAAGCTCTGGACTAGTGATGTTCAGCTTGGGGAGATTCCAGGACCTTAAGAAGGTCATGAAATAGAAAAACAGTGAGGAAGGAAACAAATCATTTAGTGAGTGTTTAATGTTTTGTATTTGTTTGTTTGTTGTTTTTTCATTTGGTGTTTTGTGTGGGTTGGCAGGATGGGAAGGAGAGATAGTAGGTAAAGAAGTAGCAATTTCAACAAAGTGGACAGGAAGAGTGTGAAGAGTTGTTAAAACCAGGGATAAATCAGCCATCAAGAAGAACTTTCTATCTCCCTGGAGCACAAATGAAACTTGATAACATTGTAATGATTGACTGATGTTGAAATGTTTTGGCTTTAAATATAAATAGCATATCATATACATCTCCTCTCCTTAGATGTGTTTTCTGGAGACTTTGTCACTGTATACAAATGTACAATGGTTTATTGACATGGAAAAGGCACTGGCACCCCACTCCAGTACTCTTGCCTGGAAAATCCCATGGATGGAGGTGCCTGGTAGGCTGTCCATGGGGTCGCGAAGAGTCGGACACAACTGAGAGACTTCACTTTCAATTTTCACTTTCATGCGCTGGAGAAGGAGATGGCAACCNTTATTGACATGGAAAAGGCACTGGCACCCCACTCCAGTACTCTTGCCTGGAAAATCCCATGGATGGAGGTGCCTGGTAGGCTGTCCATGGGGTCGCGAAGAGTCGGACACAACTGAGAGACTTCACTTTCAATTTTCACTTTCATGCGCTGGAGAAGGAGATGGCAACCCACTCCCATGTTCTTGCCTGGAGAATCCCAGGGACAGGGGACACTGGTGGGCTGCCATCTATTGGGTCGCACAGAGTTGGACACAACTGACGTGACTTAGCAGCAGCAGCAGCATTCCAATAAGTTTACAAGATAATGAGGTACACGGTCAGTGTCTGTTGCACTTCATGAAAATGTCAAACTCAAACTTAACCTAGAAGTTAAATGAAACTGAATTTCTAATTAAGTAATTATTATACAGGACAAATCTTGATATCTTTATATACAATGAGATACTCACTACATTTATATGCTTTCCAAACACATTTAAAAAAAAAATAACAGTGTGGGAAATAAGATAGAATATTCCTCTTTTTATCCCCACCCATGATGCAATAGTACAGAATTACAAAAAGCTATATACTATTAACAATGACTTTTTTTTTTTAATGAAAGCCAGTATCATTTTTAACCCATGGGCTAAATTATTTCTATTATTTTAATTATCTATAAATGTTCAATGCCTCACAGATCAATGAAAGTAATGACTATATGCAAACACCTCACATGTATGATGTCTTGGTTCAAAAGAAGAAAAACTGAAAAAAATGAAAAAGCTTTCTGTAGCAAGAATTATGTACACAGTATTTGGCATCCTTCTTTCTCTGTGAATGGTTTCTTTTCATGGATGTAAAAATGGTCCATCCTGATCCTGAGCACTGTTTAAATTTCACCATATCCTCCAGGAAGACAAATCATAGAATAGCTATTTAGTAATTCTGCAGCAAAGCAATTTCTAATTACTAAAGTCTTCCAAAGTATCTTCCACTATATAAAAATGAATTCTGCTCCACCCAATATTGCTGAAAGGGAAATGTTATTGTAATAGATACGGAAACTAGCAATTTTCTTATTTTAATAGATGAGGAAAATATTTTTGAACATTTTAATAGAAGAGGAAATTTACCTGGCAGAGCTGAGATTCAACTCAAACACGTGATTTTTCAACCCCCAAGCCAAGCTATTCCTAGCACAGCAAGCTACCTCATAACATCCCCAAATCGCCAAAATACTTATTGGGGTGGATTTTACCTAGACTTGGGGCTTCTCGGGTGGTGCTTGTGGTAAAGAACCCACCTGCCATTGCAGGAGACTTAAGAGACATGCGTTCAATCCCTGGGAAGATCCACTGAAGGAGGAAATGGAAACCCTCTCCAGTATTCTTGCTTGGAGAATCCCATGGACAGAAGATCCTGGTGGGCTATGGTCCATAGAGTCACAAATAATTGGACACAACTGAAGCAACATGCCCATACCCAGACTTAATTTTGGGGGAAAAATACAATTATTCTATTATAGTCAAACTTTAGCATATTTAGTCTACTTTTTGCTGGTTTAAAGGATAAGTAAAGGCAAACATGCTTACTTCAACTAGAAATGCCACAACTTTGGAATCCAAAAACCTTTTGTTTAATTTTAGCCAAGCTTACAATTTACCATAAAATTTAAGCTAAATAAAAACTCATTTTAGATAGATTTTTCATTTAGAAATGATTTTTGTTGTTCTTTAAGTATGCTAAATAGGCTTCATGAATTTACATTCACTCCTATACCTTCACAAGAATATCCTGAAATAAAATGACTAACCAATGAATTCTCCTCCTTTCCTAGATCTCCTGTTCTTTCTCCTCAAACCTACAGCATCTTTCTTCTCTTCACTCTCAGTTAACAATCTTGCTTCCTACTTGGAGTATTTTCACAAGCTACTGAGTTCATTTAAAATTTTCTTTAACTCTATTGTGTAGGCAGGAGAAATGGATAGGAGAGCTAAAGTGAAAGTCACTCAGTCGTGTCCAACTCTTTGTGTCTCCATGGACTATAAGGAAGAGATGATATTTTAGCTCCTGCAAGAAGATATTTGATGATTCAAACCACAATGGAAAAGAAAATGAAAAAGAAGATATGCATATATACATACATATATTGGAGAAAGAAAGGACAACTCGCTCCAATATCCTCGCCTGGAGAATTCCATGGACAGAGCAGCCTGGGGGCTACAGTCCGTGGGATTGCAAAGAGTCAGACATGGCTGAGCAACTAACTCTATGTGTCTATGGGCTTCCCAGGTGGTGCTAGCAGTCAAGAACACACCTACCAATGCAAGATACACAAGAGACCCAGGTTCAATCCCTGGGTCAGGAAGATCCCCTGGAGGAGGAAATGACAACCCATTCCAGTATTCTTGTCTAGAAAATACCATGGACAGAGGAGCCTGGAGGACTATAGTCCAAGGGTCCACAAAGAAACACAACCAAGCAACTAACATATACATATGTAGATATATACATATATACATACATATATATACACGCATATATACAACTGAATCACTCTGTGGTACACCTGAAACTAACAAAACATTGTAAACCAACTATACATCAGTAAAAACAATTAAGAAAGAAAATTTACTAACACCACCTAGAAATACAGAAGGAAATACCTAAAGAAACAGCTAAATATTTTGTAATTGTTGCTTCTGGGGAGTAGGACTATTGGATCTAAAGGCTTAAGAATACTATTTTTTAACTCTGAGGTTTTTAGCATTTAAAAAATATATATACGACCAAATACAATTTGATAGAATTGTAAAATTAAAGGCTAGAATAAAACACACAAAATTATAAGTTTTTTGCTATTAAGATGTTCTAGGTGATAATTTTACCTGGAAACATCAAATATTTTCCCTTCATATGCTTCTTCTCTACTAGTCTCTCTGTTCCCTGAGTTTATTGGGTCCTTCCTGATTAATACATCTTTTACATGTTCTTTTACTCTTATACCATGCTACTGCTGCTGCTAAGTCGCTTCAGTTGTGTCCGACTCTGTGCGACCCCATAGACGGCAGCCCACCAGGCTCCACTGTCCCTGGGATTCTCCAGGCAAGAACACTGGAGTGGGTTGCCATTTCCTTCTCCAATGCATGAGTGAGAAGTGAAAGTGAAAGTCGCTCAGTCGTGCCCAACCCTTAGCGACCCCGTGGACTGCAGCCCATCAGGCTCCTCTGTCCATGGGAGTTTCCAGGCAAGAGTACTGGAGTGGGGTGCCACTGCCTATTTCCCTTCAATTCATATGCTGATGTTCTAATACCCAGTGTGATGGTATTAGGGGGTGAGGCTTTTGGAAATGGGTTAGGTCATTAGGATGGAATCCTAATGAACAGGTTTAGTGTTCTTATAAAAGAAGCCATAGAGCTCCCTAGACCCTTCTACCCATGACAGTGCAACAAGAAGCCTGTGGCCCATTTGACCATAGACTGAATAGTGAAAAGGAAGAAAAAAATCAGTGTGTATTTTCTAATATATTATCAAAATCTAACATTTAGAAAGATATTTAACAAGCTTCTATCTAGAGCCTAATAAGGAATGGGATTTTCTGTCATCTTTATTTCTAACCTTCTACACACGGGGTCAGTAAGAGTCAGACAGGNCCATAGACTGAATAGTGAAAAGGAAGAAAAAAATCAGTGTGTATTTTCTAATATATTATCAAAATCTAACATTTAGAAAGATATTTAACAAGCTTCTATCTAGAGCCTAATAAGGAATGGGATTTTCTGTCATCTTTATTTCTAACCTTCTACACACGGGGTCAGTAAGAGTCAGACAGGACTGAGTGACTTCACTTTCACTTTTCACTTTCATGCACTGGAGAAGGAGATGGCAACCCACTCCAGTGTTCTTGCCTGGAGAATCCCAGGGACAGGGGAGCCTGGTGGGCTGCCGTCTATGGGGTCGCACAGAGTCGGACACGACTGAAGCGACTTAGCAGCAGCAGCAGCACACATTATATAGTATAGCACAGTGGTTAGAACCACAAGATTTGGAATAAAATAAATTCTGTTCAGAAAACAACTCTGCCACTTTCCTAGCTGTGTGTGACCTTTAGAATGTTATTTACTGTGACTCAGTCTTTCTTTTCATTTGATCATGACAGCAGGTTGATCTTAAACATCCAGCCTCCAGAACTGTGAAAAATAAATGTTTGTTGTTTATAAGCCCCTTAGTTTATGGTATTTTTTTCCTCTATAGCCACCTTAACAGATCAAGATAGATGCACTCTAGATGAATTCTTTAATACTGTCTTCCAAATTACTATCTTCAACTGTATGGAGAGCTTACAGATGTAATGTGCGTGTATGTATGTGTGCATATATATGTGTATATGTATATTATGATATTTTAAACATCTTCAAAAACCTTTCTGGTTAGGCAGAGATTATACCTCACAGGGTTAGCCAACTCTTAGAGGTAGAAGGAGATGCAGGGATTCAGCTAGGGAACATACCTTTGATATGCAAACCAACCAATGCAAAGTTGCACCATCTCTATGTGGTGATGCTAGTACCACAGGGTACTAGGGATAGAAGTTCCTCTACTTGGCCTTCTTACATCAGTTCAGTTCAGTTCAGTCACTCAGTCGTGTTCAGCTCTTTGCAACCCCATGGACTGCAGCACACCAGGCCTTCCCTGTTCATCACCAACACTCAGAGCTTGCACAAACTCACGTCCATTGAGTCAGTGATGCCATCCAGTCATTTCATTTTCTGTCATCCCCTTCTCCTCCTGTCTTAAATTTTGCCCAGCAGCAGGGTTTTTTTTTCCAAAGAGTCAGATAGTTCTTCACATCAGGTGGCCAAAGTATTGGAGCTTCAGCATCAGTCCTTCCAGTGAATATTCAGGACTGATTTCCTTTAGAATCGACTGGTTTGATCTCTTTGCTGTCCGAGGGACTCTCAAGAGTCTTCTCCAACACCACAGTTCAAAGGCCTCAATTCTTCAGCCCTCAGCTTTCTTTATAGTTCAACTCTTACATCCAAACATGACCACTGGAAAAACCATAGCTTTGACTAGATGGACCTTTGTTGATAAAGTAATGTCTCTGCTTCTTAATATGCTGTCTAGTTTGGCCATAGCTTTTCTTCCAAGGAGCAAGTGTCCTTTAATTTCATTGCTACAGTCTCCATCTGCAGTGATTTTGGAGCCCCCCAAAATAAAGTCTATCACTGTTTCCATTGTTTCCCCATCTATTTGCCATGAAGTGATGGGACCAGATGCCATGATCTTCATTTTTTGAATGTTGAGTTTTAAGCCAACTTTTTCGCTCTCCTCTTTCACTTTCATTAAGAGGCTCTTTAGTTCTTCTTCACTTTCTTCCATAAGGGTGGTACCATCTACGTATCTGTGGTTGTTGATATTTCTCCCAGCAATGTTAATTCCAGTTTGTGCTTCACCCAGCCTGCCATTTTGCATGATGTACTCTGCATATAAGTTAAATAAGTGGGGTGATAATATACAGCCTGGACATACTCCTTTTCCAATTTGGAACCAGTCCATTGTTCCATGTCCAGTTCTAACTGTTGCTCCTTGACCTACACACAGATTTCTCAGGGGGCAGGTAAAGTGGTCTGGTATTCCCATCTCTTTAAGAATTTTCTATAGTTTGTCATGATCCACTCAGTCAAAGGTTTTGGCATTGTCAATAAAGCAGAAGTAGATGTTTTTCTGGAACTTTCTTGCTTTTTTTATGATCTAAGGAAGACAATTTGATCTCTGGTTCCTCTGCCTTTTCTAAATCCAGCTTGAACAATATGAAAAGACCTTCTTACTACAGATGACAGTTTCCTTCTGCCTTAATCATCTCAGGGTCAAGTAGCAGACAAGTGAAGCCACTGAAATTATGCAAACTAGATAAGGTGCTATGCTCAGTCCCTTCAGACATGTCTAACACTTTGCAGCCCCTGGACTGTAGCCCACTAGGCTCTTATGTCCATGGGATTTTCCGGGAAAGCATACTAGAGTGGGTTGTCATTTTCTTCTTCAGGGAATCTTCTGGACCCAAAGATTGATCTGCAGTCTCCTGTGGTTTCTTTACCACTGAGCCACCTGGGAAGGCCATGGAAACTAGCACTGATGATAGTGCCTGTTTACACAGCACTGTCTTTCCTCCTTCCCATGAAAATCCCAAAAAGGGTTATAGCTTAGGCACTTTCCAGCTCCTGCTTCTGCTTCCCGACTAAAACCTGGTGTTTCTCCAATGGCCTTATGATACAAATTGTACTTGTCATTTCTAAGAATTAATGAGTAATTTCAACTTTTTTTTATTTTCAATGACATTGCCTTTCTGTGTTGTTTCCAGTCATGTGTATAAATGAAGACCTGGGCCTAGAACAATAAAATTAATTTAAATATTTTCATATTTTAAAACTACATTTTTATTTTCAATATTTATAACTTCTAAAAAATATAATTTATTTAAAAATCTTGCCTATATTAGCTTTAAATGAATCAATAAATATCTATTTTTTTCAATTCTATTTTATATTATGGTAACTATGAAATACCATAACATACTGAAAACCCCATACAAATCAAAGTTTGAGGCATCCTCAATCATTTTTAAAGGGACAAAGGGACTCTAAAACATTTGAGATTCACTGCTTTCTAGAGAATGGAAGCTTTTTCCTTGTCTCAAGAGAAACATGAAGGAAAAAAAGTATAGACATAGTATTCTACTCTCTAGATATGCCAGAAAAACACTGAGAACCCACCTATTTTAAAATTCCATCTTAACACATGTACTTGTGGACATTTTTGAAAGAAAAAATAAGATTTGGCCATGCTTCAAATTGTTTTTAACGGATTGTCAATAAACGTTAAGGCAGTTCTTATTCGAGTCCCTTAATGTTGGGAAATGACCGAACAGGAAAACAAGTGAGTCGTAATCCCAAAATACGCTACACTGCCGCAAAAGTAGATGAGTCAGTTTGTCCTTGGTCTCCTTAAATCCTTGTATTTTCTTACCCATCTCACGGATGAATGAATATTTGGGAAGAAATTTTCTTTATTGAACATGCTATTTCTTCACTATGAGCTTCTCCACTTCAAGAGAACATTTCTGGGGTAATGAGTCAAGTTAACGTATTTGTTGATTTCACATTTGTCAAAAAATAAAACGCTTTGGGAAACTTCAAACCAACATTCACTAGTCCAATTGCTACTGTCTTGCCTTCACCATCTGTAGCTCTGTTTGCACGCTTGACTTCCTCTTCAGCTTTATTTTAATGGAGATCCTCAAATTGTGTGCTTTTTGTATATAACACATGTTGCCATCTTGCAATGTTTTCCACATGTTTATCTCACTGGTGAGTAAACCCTGCATTGCATGAGACACATGGAGTCACTGTCCCGTCTATTTCCTTTTCTTATACCTCTGAGCAGCCCAAGTGAAATTGTTTACACAGTATAACTGAGCCTTTACTGAGTTCCCTTTTCAAATCTATCCATTGATTTTCTAACTTAAAGAACAGCTGCTTTACTCTTATTTGTATTCACTTCTACCACCAATAATAGTGACCTCCTTTGAAGAAATGTCCATTTAAAAAAAAACAGGAAGTTTTCATCTCGATTTTTTGGGGATTTTTTTGGCCTATAACACTTGGCTCAGAAATTAATTTTCTCACATCCTAGAGGATAGAAGTCCAAAGTTAGTGTCACCTGGGTCACATGCTCCGTAAAGGCCCTAGGGCAGAAACCTTTCTTGTATCTTCCTAACTCCTGGTAGCTGCACGCAAACCTGGGCATTCTTGGGCTTATAGCTGCTGAATCAGTCCAATTTCTGCTCCATCTTCTCATAACCATCTTCCTTCTGTTTGTATACTCTGTATCTGTGTCTTATAAGGACACCAGTTATTGAATTTGGGACCCACCCTGATCCCCTATGACCTCATCATAACTAATTGCAACTGCAACAATCCTCATTCCAAATAAGGTCACATTCTGTGGTTTAGGGTGGCTTCTTTTGAAGAAACAAATACTTGGGGTTTTCATTTTTTGCTTAATCTCTTTACCTTTTTATTGTGTGTTAAATACTTTACAAAACAAAACAAACTAACAAAACCCAGAACCAAAAATGTCAGGCAAGTGCCTAGGCTGACCACATTCCAAATTATGAATTTCTGTGTACTGTGTATCTAAGTTCTTCCAGGAACCACTGAGAAACTGAAAATGTGAATATGACGTCCACTAATTCTAAGGGTCCCATATATTATATCATGTGATGAGAAAGATAAGGGTCAATAAGTCTTCCCTCCACTACCAACAACCTACACTGTATTGTTATCATCTCTACTCGTGACATCGGAGTCTAGAAGGCAAACATTACTATTAAACAGTTACAGATGGTCACGATTACTTTCATAAGCTGTAATCATTTCCATTTTCCTCAAATTCAGATCAAGATTTTTTTAAAAAGGAACAGGAATTAAATAGTTTGTGCTTTATCTCTCCTCACTTAAACCCTGTGGGATAAAAGGAGATGAATTTAATTGAAATAAATTAAAGTAAACGTTTGTCAAGAGTTTAGGAGGTCTGATGTTGTATGCACTGGAGGTATGTGGAGATGGGCGTGACTGTCCTCATACTCTGGGATGGCACTCTAGAAAGTGGCAGAAGGGACAGGAAAAGAAGCACACAAATGACTTCACCATTATCAGGGAGTATACACACAAGAAGACACGAACAGAAAAAGTAAAATTCTTTTTTTTTAATTCCTCTTTACAAGTTTCATCAGACATCAAAGGTAATGACCATGACAAGAAGCATCTCTCTAGGACCTTTTGGGGTTTCCACTTTGCATCAGGCTATTCTCCAAAGGTATCACCTGGAATGCTTTCAATATTTTATTCTTCACAGCCTTAGTGATGTTCTTTCAAAACCTCCTATAAGGACAAGTTAGAGAGACTCTGAACTAAAATGCAAATGAACATGAAAGAGTTAAGTAAAATCCACAACTGCTGTACTGGGATGAGAAGAATTCTAATTATATGTATGTGCTCAGTCGCGTCCGACTCTTTGTGGCCCCATGGACTGAAGCCTGCCAGGCTCCTCTGCCTGTGGAATTTCCTGGCAAGAATATTGGAGTGGGTTGCCACTTCCTTCTCCAGGGGATCTTGGAGACCCAGGGATTGAACCCGCATCTCTTAATGTCTTCTGCATTGGCGGGAAGATTTTTTACCACTAGCGTCACCTGGGAAGTCCAATTACAATTACAATATAATAATATGATAATAATTATAATCATTATTACTGTTATTATTTATTTGCTGTTTACGAGGCACTTCATATATATTTAAACCCTTAAACTTTCTAAGAACCCAGGAAGATACATGTTACTATTGTCATGTTTTTTGCAAATGAAGGAATAGGTACAACAAAGGGTCTAAATGATTTCTGAGTTACAAGGATCACAGACAGTTCCTGGTCTGAGATAGAAACTTGGGCTTTTGTCACGTTGCTGCTGTTTGGAGGAATGGGCTGAAGCGGAGAGCCAGTTGGCACAGAGTAGACTTTCTGCCACTCCTGTGCCTCACAGTTTGGTAGAAGAATTTTCTTATGATTTTCAACTCTGGCAGTTTTCTCTCATTACCAAGAGCCTGTGATGAATGTCTCTCCACACTGTGAGGCCAGCATACAGAGGGGGCAGGGAGCGAAATATCTAGAGCACACATCAGAGGACTGCTAGGTGTCCTCAAGTTCCAGGATTCCACAGACCTTAGCAATGCTTAAATAGGATTAAACAGATTGAGAATCAAAGAAATACAATTGAAGTCTCAGATTTCACTAATCATAAATGTGAAAATTTCTGTAATTAGTGGTGAATCAACCCAGATAAAAAGTGTTGACAGTTTCGACACTGATTATCACGAGACACAGGAGAACATAAAACACAACAGCACAAAATACAGAAACAGGCCAAATGTGCCGTCCGTTTACTAGTATAAGGTTGACAGTAACAGCAAACAAATATGTTAATATTTCGCATTCATTCCTATAATCAGTGATTCAAAAAATATTCAGACCGTCTATGACGTGCAAAGCATTATGTTCCGGACTAGACGTACTGTGTCAAGCAAAACAGTGCTGTGTTCATTCAGGTTATCTCCATGTTAGGTTGCAGAATTCCTGATCAAGCCAGCATAAATAAAGATGCTATCGCTACTGTGGTCCTAACGTTACTCTTATCCTCCCTCCCACTGTTTTTCTCCTCCCTCTATCTTATTTTCTCCCTCTTGCTCTCTTTCTCACCACGGCTTCGCCTCATTCATAGTCTTTTTCCATTTGGTGGCCTATCTAAGATAAATGGCTGTCGTCAAAGACAGACCCGATCTTGTTTTTGCCCCCTTTCTTCTTCTTGGGTTCATCCTAACCTATCTCTGCTTTATGTCTGGGTGGCTCCCTATGTCTGGTTATGCCAATGGACTATTAGCTGAATTGAAGTATGCCACTGGACTTCCCAGGTGGTGCTAGTGGCAAAGAACCTGCCTGCCAATACAAGAGATATTAGAGATCCAGGTTTGCTCTCAGGGTTGGGAAGATCCCCTGGAGCAGGGAATGGCTACCCAGTCCAGTATTCTTGCCTGGAGAATCCCATAGGCAGAAGAACCTTGTGGTACAGTCCACAGGGTTGTGAAGAGTCAAACATGACTGAAGCAACTTAGCATGTATACACACATTGAGAAGGGAGAGTACATATGTATATTTCTAGGTTTGCACATATTAAATCCTACTGCCACAGACAGGACAGACAAGAGATGGTGCTCTGCTGGGCTCATAGCACTGCCAGGAAGAGGCAAGTAAGAGAGAATGCTTTATCTACTCTTTTTTCTCCCCTAAGTGAGCCTTTGGGGCAACATGTGGAGGATGGGGTAGGATTACAGGATGAAACAAGGTTGATTCTAGATGGATTGCATGCAGCAGCACCCTACCTGCCATAAACTAAAGAACAGTGATATCAAAGGCTAAAACATGGTTATTTAAAAACACTGAGAATTTGAGGATGTTTATTATAACAATTAGAATAAACTTTAATTATGTGAGACCACTGAGATTTTTTTTTTTTTTAACAGCACTTAGATTTCCATTTTTAGTGATAGTCCTTATATCTTCTGATCATGGAGAAAAAAGTTAGATGGCTAATCACCTGGGCAAATGTCCCAAGTGGGAATCCAAAGGGCAGAGCTCTTTCTGAAACCCACCAATTTCCATGGCCAGGTCAATGGGGTGTTCTGTACTTCCCAGTTTGGCATCAAATGCCAATACCTGTGGGAAAGGGGTAGCAACAGGATCGGTTTTACACAAAGCATCAATTGGGTTTCCCTGAAAAGATGTGGTTTTATTGTTAGAGAAAGAATGGCTAAGAAAGATGACACAAATATCAAAAAAACACATGCACAAATACTTGAAAAAAAGTAACATAGATGTTTTGTATAGTTAGCATAAACCTACTCATGTATCCCATTTGCCAGTTACCAAGGTTGAAACTGCAGATATGAGGTGATAAAGACGGGCATGCTTCCTGCCTTCATGGTACATGCATTGTAGTGGAGAAGAGAGACATAAAGAAATGGAGATGGGACTTCTCTAGTTGAACAGTGGTTAAGAGTCCCCCTGCCACTGTAGGGGACACCAATCTGATCCCTGGTCCAGGCAGATTCCACATGCAACACAACAACTAAAGCCCATGCACCAGAACTACTGAACCACCTTCTAGCGCCTGCCAGCCAGAGCTACTGAAGCCCGAGCACCCTAGAGTCAGTACTCCACGCAACAAAAAAAAGCCACTGCAATGAGAAGCTCATGCACCCAACTAGAGAAAAGCCCTCACACAGCAGCGAAGACCCAGTGCAACCAGAAGTAAATAAATAAACTGTAAAAAGAAAGAAAGGGAGAAAGAGGCAGGGAAGAGGTGAAAGAAGGGAGATAAAAAGGCCAAGAGTAATTCTGAGACATGGAGTTATCTTCAGCTTGCATAAAGTTGACTTGTGTAGGAGGAACCCAACCATTAGACTTGTCAATGATCAAAGGGAAAAACAAAACAAGGTTCATGATAGAGAGGGAGGGGGAGGAAAATGAAGACAAAAATGCCTCATAGTCTCAAGACACTATTTTGCATTTTTAGGGAATAAATGGTTTGGCTCAAAGCTAGCAGAGAATCTGTCAGGATACTTTGCCTTTTAATCCTCTGAATGCCAGTATTTTAAAAAATTATACTCAGATTTTCTGAAAATTCTGTAGAGTTTAACTATGGAATATACTTGAAAGACTTTCTTTTTAAATTTAATTTTAAATTGAAGGACAATTGCTTTACACAATGTTGTTATTTTCTGTCAAACATCAATATGAATCAGCCATAGGTATACATATGTCCCTTCCCTCCCAAAATTCCCTCCCATTTCCCTTCTAACCCCACCCTCTAGGCTGATTCAGAGCCCTGGTTTGAGTTCCCCGAGTGATAAAGCAAATTCCCATTGGCTATCTATTTTACATACTGTATTAGAGAAACCCAAATAAGACGGTAGGTGTTGCAAGAGAGCATCAGAGGGCAGACACACTGAAACAATAATCACAGAAAATTAATCAGTTTAATCATACAGACCACAGCCTTGTTTAACTCAATGAAACTAAGCCACGCCATATGGGGCCACCCAAGACGGGCGGATCATGGTAGAGAAGTCTGACAGAATGTGGTCCACTGGAGAAAGGAATAACAAACCACTTCAGTATTCTTGCCTTGAGAACTCCATGAACAGTAAGAAAAAGCAAAATGATAGGATACTGAAAGAGGAACTCCCCAGGTCAGTAAGTGCCCAATATGCTACTGGAGATCAGTGGAGAAATAACTCCAGGAAGAATGAAGCGATGAAGCCAAAGCAAAAATAATACCCAGTTGTGGATGTGACTGGTGACAGAAGCAATTTCCAATGCTGTAAAGAGCAATATTGCATAGGAACCTGGAATGTTAGGTCCATGAATCAAGGCAAATCGGAAGTGGTCAAACAGGAGATAGCAAGAGTGAATATTGACATTCTAGGAATCAGCTAACTAAAATGGACTGGAATGGGTGAATTTAACTCAGATGACCATTATATCTACTACTGCGAGCAGGAATCCCTCAGAAGAAATGGAGTAGTCATCATGGTCAAAAAAAGAGTCTGAAATGCAGTACTTGGATGCAATCTTAAAAATGACAGAATGATCTCTGTTCGTTTCCAAGGCAAACCATTCAATATCACAGTAATCCAAGTCTATGCCCCAACCAGTAATGCTGAAGAAGCTGAAGTTGAACGATTCTATGAAGACGTACAAGACCTCTTAGAACTAACATCCAAAAAAGATATCCTTTTCATTCTAGGGGACTGGAATGCAAAAGTAAGAAGTCAAGAAACACCTGGAGTAACAGACAAATTAGGCCTTGAAATACAGAATGAAGCAGGGCAAAGGCTAAAAAGTGTTTTGCCAAGAGAATGCACTGGTCATAGCAAACACCCTCCTCCAACAGGACAAGAGAAGACTCTACACATGGACATCACCAGATGGTCAACACTGAAATCAGATTGATTATATTCTTTGCAGCCAAAGATGGAGAAGCTCTATACAGTCAGAAAAACAAGACTGGGAGCTGACTGTGGCTCTGATCATGAACTCCTTATTGCCAAATGCAGACTTAAATTGACGAAAGCAGGGAAAACCACAAGACCATACAGGTATGACCTAAATCAAATCCCTTCTGATTATACAGTGGAAGTGAGAAATAGATTTAAGGGACTAGATCTGATAGACAGAGTGCCTGATGAACTATGGACAGAAGTTCATGAAATTGTACAGGAAACAGGGAACAACACTATCCCCATGGAAAAGAAATGCAAAAAGGCAAAATGGCTATCTGGGGAGGCCTTACAAATAGCTGTGAAAAGAAAAGAAGTGAAAAGCAGAAGAGAAAAGGAAATATATAAGCATCTGAATGCAGAGTTCCAAAGAATAGCACGAAGAGATAAGAAAGCCTTTTTCAGCAATCAATGCAAAGAAAAAGAGGAAAATAACAGAATGGGAAAGACTAGACATTTCTTCAAGAAAATTAGAGATATCAAGGGAAAATATCATGCAAATATGGGCTCAATAAAGGACAGAAATGGCATGGACCTCACAGAAGCAGAAGATATTAAGAAGAGGTGGCAAGAATACACAGAAGATCTGTACAAAAAAGATCTTCATGACCAAGATAATCACGATGGTGTGATCAATCACCTAANAAAAAAAAAAAAGGACTTTATTTTAGATTTTGATATTGTAACGTTTGTCAAAAACATCAAAGATGTTTTTAAAATTACCAGTCCAATAGGATCATAGGTTACTCTGAAACAATATTTAGTTATCCATTTAACCATTTTGACAAAGATCTTAAAGGCAACTACAGAAGATTACATAGTTCTGGACAAAATTTAGCTCTTAAGGTTGATTTCAGTTAGTAAAGACCTGATGATAAAGATAACGTGAAGCAGAGTAAGTTATTTTTATCAGATACAAAAAATCTTTGCTTTTCAAATCGGTTACCCAAGAGAAAGAAAGGGGGAAATAAAACTTTCGTAATTGCTTATCAAGAGCAGACCAGTAATCCAATGAAACTTTTTTCTTTCAGCAGATGAAGAAAATGTTTAGTTTTACATAAGGAGACTGTTGGTATGTGTATGTGCTAAGTCGTTCAGCCGTGTCTGACTCTGTGCAACCCTGTGGACTGTAGCCCATCAGGCTCCTCTGCCCATGGGATTCTCCAGACAAGAATACTGGAGTGGGTTGCCACTTCCTACTCCAGGGATCTTCCCAACTCAGGGATAGAACTCACATATCTTATGTCTCCTGCATTGGCAGGTGGGTTCTTTACCACTAGTGCCACCTGGGAAAGCTCAGACTATTGGTATTAAAGCTCAATTTAAAAAATCTCTTATAGCAATTCAATTTTTAGCCAAGTTGACCACACAAGATTTCCTCTTTTTTCTTTCTCTCTTTTCATTTACGATCACTGATTCTCTATATTATCTGTCTAGATCAGTGAATTGGAGTCTTAATGTCCACTACTATTATTGTATTGCTGTCAATTTCTTCCTTTATGTCTGTTAATATTAACATTTGCTGTAGTTAGGTGTTCCTGTGTTCTGCTATCTGCTAAGTCGCTTCAGTCGTGTCTGACTCTGTGCGACCCCNTCACTGATTCTCTATATTATCTGTCTAGATCAGTGAATTGGAGTCTTAATGTCCACTACTATTATTGTATTGCTGTCAATTTCTTCCTTTATGTCTGTTAATATTAACATTTGCTGTAGTTAGGTGTTCCTGTGTTCTGCTATCTGCTAAGTCGCTTCAGTCGTGTCTGACTCTGTGCGACCCCATAGTCGGCAGCCTACCAGGCTCCCCCATCCCTGGGATTCTCCAGGCAAGAACACTGGAGTGGGGTTGCCATTTTCTTCTCTAATGCATAAAAGTGAGAAGTGAAAGTGGAGTCACTCAGTCGTGTCCTACCCTTAGAGACCCCATGGACTGTGGCCCACCAGGCTCCTTTGTCCATGGGATTTTCCAGGCAAGAGTACTGGAGTGGTGTGCCATTGCCTTCTCCAGTTCCTGTGTTAGATGTTTGCAAGTTTACAACTGTTATATCCTCTTTTAGAATTTCCCTTTATCATTAAAAAATTTTTTAAAAAATATAAATTTATTTATTTTAATTGGAGGCTAATTACTTTACAATAGTGGATTGGTTTTGGTTTTGCCATACATCCACGGATTGCCCTTCTTTGTCTTTTGTCAAAGATTTTACAATATTGTGTTGGTTTTGCCATACATCCATGGATTGCCCTTCTTTGTCTTTTGTCAAAGATTTTGTTTTAAAGTCTGTTTTATCTGATATGACTACTGCTGCCCCAGCTTCCTTTTGAGTTCCGTTTGCATGTAATATCTTTTTCTATCCCCTCTCTTTCAGTCTCTGTGTGTCTTTAGCTATGAAGTGAGTCTTTAGTAGGCGGTATACAGGTCAGTCTTAAAAAAAAAAAAAATCCTTTCAACCAATCTGTGTCTTTTGTTTGTAACATTTAGTCCAATTAAATTTAAAAGAATTATTGATAGGCATGTATTTACTGCCATTTTGTTTCTTGTTTTCTGGTTGTTTTGAGGATTTCTCTCTTCTTTTAATCTCTTCCCTTGTAGTTTAATGTTTTTTCTCTAGTGTTATGAAACACTAAAGAGTTTCTTTCCTTTTGTTGTTTGTGTATCTATTGTAGGCTTTTGGCTTTTGTTTACCATGAGGTTCATATATATTAACCTATATATATTTGTTTTAAACTGATAGTCATTTAATTTAAACACATTCTAAAATCTCTACATTTTTATTTCTTCCCCTATGTTTTATGTTTTTGTTCCATATTTTGCGTCTTTATGTGTATCCTTTGACTCTCTATTGTAGCTATAATTGATTTTATGTCTTTTGTTTCCTAACCTTCATACTAGCTTTTAAAGTGGTTGATCCACTGCCTTTATTATTTATTTGCCAGTGAGATTTCTTTAGTTAAAAAAATTTTAGTTGTGAATCATTTATTACAATATAAAATTCACTGCTTTATGCATAATAGTTGGAGTGAGTTTTTTTGCTCAGATGGCTAATTTACTGTTTGTGAGTAAGACTCTTAAGATTTAAGTTTGTTCTTGAGAAGCAGTCTTAAGGAGGTTATTAAGAGTTTGGGCAAGAGAGCTCTTTTAGCAGTTTACATTTAAAAAAGATTCTTTCCGCTTTTTTCCCTTTAGTCTCAAAAGAGTTTTAGTTACCTCTTCTGGTGTTTACATTTCAAAGACATAGTAAGATTTACGTTTTTATGTGGCAGAGAAAGAAAATATAAGTTTTCTCCTGGGACTTTCTGTGCTTTCTGGATGGTTTTGGCAGTCCCAATTAAAATGTAGTAGAACAACAACAACAAAAAATGTATTAGAACCAACCTGTAAGTAGGGGGTGTGCGTGGTGCTAAGTCACTTTAGTTGTGTCAGACTCTGTGTGACCCTATGAATGGTAGTCTGCCACGCTCCTCTGTCCATTGGGTTCTCCAGGCAGGAATACTGGAATGGCTTTCCATGTCCTCCTCCTGGGGGCCTTCCTGACCTAGGGATTGAACCCATGTCTCTTATGTCTCCTGCACTGGCAGACCGATTCTTTACCGCTAAGGCCACCTGGGAAGCCCAAGTAGGGAAATGCCCTGTAAAAAATAATTTTCTGCACCTAGGGTCAAATGGGGCCTCATCACTATTGGAAATGAAGGAGAGGTCATTTGGGTCACCATGGTCATGGAAGTGATAAACCTAGTTTACCTACTTTTGCACAGCAAGGAGGTGGACTTTGTGTTTTCTTTTCAGTGTGAGCCTTGGCAGTGATCTCTATGATGGAAGAATGAGCATGGTGTCAGGCAGTAACTATCCAAATGAGGAGACAGTGTTACAAACGTCAGGGGCTCTAGAGGCCTTTTGTGTGTGTGTGTGTGTTTGTGTGTTTTCTTACCTAAAAGAAGCAGAAGATATTAAGAAGAGGTGGCAAGAATACACAGAAGAACTATACAAAAATGATCTTCATGACCCAGATAACCAAGATGCTGTGATCACTTACCTAGAGCCAGACATCTTGGAGTACAAAGTCAAGTGGGCCTTAGAAAGCATCACTACAAACAAAGCTAGTGGAGGTGATGGAATTACAGTTAAGCTATTTCAAATCCTAAAAGATGATGCTGTGAAAGTGCTGTACTCAATATGCCAGCAAATTTGGAAAACTCAGCAGTGGCCGTAGGACTGGAAAAGATGAGTTTTCATTTCAGTCTCAAAGAAAGGCAATGCCAAAGGATGCTCAAAATACTGCACAATTGTGCTCATTTCACACACTAGCAAACTAAAGCTCAAAATTCTCCAAGTGAGACTTCAATAGTATGTAAACCGAGAATTCCCAGATGTTCAAGCTGGATTTAGAAAAGGCAGACATCAACTTGCTGACATCCATTGGCTCATAGAAAAAGCAAGAGATTTCCAGAAAAACACCTATTTCTTCTTCATTGACTACACTAAAGCCTTTGACTGTGGATCACAATAAACTGTGGAAAACTCTTAAAGAGATAGGAATACCAGACCATCTTACCTGACTCCTGTGAAACCTGTATGCAGGTCAAGAAGCAACAGTTAGAAATGGATACAGAACAATGGACTGGTTCAAAATGGGGAAAGGAGTACGTCACAGCTATATATTTAACATATATGCAGAGTACATCATGTGAATTGCTGGGTTGGATGAAGCATAAGTTGGAATCAAGATTTCCAGGAGCAATATCAATAACTGCAGATATGCAGATGATGCCACCCTAATGGCATAAAGTGAAGAGAAACTAAACAGCCTCTTGATGAAGGTGAAAGAGGAGAGTGAAAAAGTTGGCTTAAAACTCAACATTCAAAAAGCTAAGATCATGGCATCTGGTCCTATCGCTTCATGGCAAATTGATGGGGAAACATTGGAAGCAGTGGCTGACTTAATTTTCTTGGGATCTGAAATCACTGTATATGGTGCAGGTGGTGACTGCAGCCATGAAATTACAAGATACTTGCTCCTTGAAAGAAAAGCTATGACAAACTAGATAGTGTATTAAAAAGCAGAGATATTATTTTGCAAACAAAGATCCATCTAGTCAAAGCTATGGTTTTTCCAGCAGTCATATATGGGTGTGAGAGTTGGACTATAAATAAAGCTGAGCACCAAAGAATTGATGCTTTTGAACTGTGGTGTTGGAGAAGACTCTTGAGAGTCCCTTGGACTGCAAGAAGATCAGACCAGTCAATCCTAAAGGAAATCAACCCTGAATATTCATTGGAAGGACTGATGCTGAAGCTGAAGCTCAAATACTTTGGCCACTTGATGCGAACTCATTAGAAAAGACCCTGATGCTGGGAAAGATTAAAGGCAGGAGGAGAAAGGGATGATAGAGGACAAGATGGTTGGATGGTATCACTGACTTAATGGAAATGAGTTTGAGCAAATTCTGGGAGATGGTGAAGGACAGGAAGCCTGGCATGCTGCGTCATGGGGTCACACAGAGTTGAATACGATTGAAGCGACTTAGCAGCAGCAGCAGCAAGGTCTTTATACTTAGTGGTCTTGTCATCTCCTTAGATCATATGGTCTTGATTATGCTTCTCTGGATAGATCTTGGATTATTATAGCAGCTGTGACATTTTGGGTTGGAAACCATAGGCAACACTCAACAGAGACAATCTGAGAGAACGTATAACAGTCCAACAGATCCTCAACAGGTAGGTGGTGCTGAGTTAGGTGGTAGATACACAAGTTGCAGGCAAAGCACATTCCCTTCTGTTAATTGCAAGGGCAATTATGAAGTCCTGCCAACTACACCAATTGTTTTGTAGTAGTCTCAGTTCAGTTCAGTAACTCAGTCATGTCTGACTCTTTGTGACCCCATGAATCACATCATGCCAGGCCTCCCTGTCCATCACCAACTCCTGGAGTTCACTCAAACTCATGTCCATCGAGTCAGTGATGCCATCCAGCCATCTCATCCTCTGTCATCCCTTCTCCTCCTGCCCCCAATCCCTCCCAGCATCAGGGTCTTTTCCAATGAGTCAACTCTTTGCATGAGGTGGCCAAAGTATTGGAGTTTCAGCCTCAGCGTCAGTCCTTCCAGTGAACACCCAAGATTGATCTCCTTTAGGATGGAGTGGTTGGATCTCCTTGCAGTCCAAGGGACTCTCAAGAGTCTTCTACAACACCACCATTCAAAAGCATCAATTCTTTGGCATTCAGCTTTTTTCATAGTCCAACTCTCACATCCATTCATGACCACTGGAAAAACCATAGCCTTGACTAGACGGACCTTTGTTGGCAAAGTAATATCTCTGCTTTTTAATATGCTATCTGAGGCTCTCAGTAATCAGCTATATGGTTGGATTGGCCTTTGTGGTTCTTATTATGATTGAAAGATGCCCTTCTTAACCATCATGGAACTTTGAAAAATAAAAGTTTATTACTTTGAAGATCTGGAAATTACAGAGCACACCCAGGGCCACACTGTGAGGTCATGAAGAGAGAGAGAGACAGGGAGACATGGAGAGAGAGAAAGAGAGAGAATGGGCCTGAGTTCAGTTACTCCGTCTTGTCTGACTCTTTGAGACCTCATGAACTGCAGCACCTCAGGCTTCCCTGTCCATCACCAATTCCTGGAACTTGCTTAAACTCATGTCCACTGAGTCAGTGATGCCATCCAACCATCTCATCCTGTGTTGTCCCCTTTTCCTCCTGCCTCCTATCTCCCAGCAACAGGATCTTTTCTAATGAGTCAATTTTTTGCATCAGGTGGCCAAAGTATTGAAGTTTCAGCTTCAGCATCATGTGCACACAAGGAGAATGGGCCTGGGATCCTGTTTTTATTGGGGTCAAGGGTAGACTTTGAAGTGCTCACTTTTTATTGGTGAATTTGAAACCTAACAGCAGGAATTTAAAGTGCAGGAAGAGAAATAAACCAAGTAGCCCAAATGGTCAGTTATTGAAGTCAACCACGGTCTCTAAAAAAATGAACTTCCATGCAGGGAGCTGGGCCTGGCTCTTACATCCTGTGGCTAGCAAAGTGTTTATTTGAGATAGCATTTTTTGAATTGGATGCCTTGTTGAACAGGCTGCTGCTGCTGCTGCTAAGTTGCTTCAGTTGTGTCCAACTCTGTGCGACCCCATAGACAGCAGCCCACTAGGCTCCCCCATCCCTGGGATTCTCTAGGCAAGAACACTGGAGTGGGTTGCCATTTCCTTCTCCAATGCATGAAAGTGAAAAGTGAAAGTGAAGTTGCTCAGTCGTGTCCAAGTAGTAGTGACCCCATGGACTGCAGCCTACTAGGCTCCCTCCGTCCATGGTGCCTCGGTAATTAAAGCTTGTCAGTCAGTTGCATTCAAAAAAAAAAAAAAAAAAAAAAAAAAAAGCCAAATGTTAGGGCTTACACTACAAGCCTGGAGTGGTGTTCTGAGAAAATATATTGATCAAGTCTTCTTAGACCTGAATCGTTCCTAGCAAGACTCTCAGTTTTCAATTTTTGCCTGTATTTCTAGGGAAACTGTTTCAAATGTGAATTACAGTTTTTGCTCTGAATGGGCACATGATCGAACAGGACTGTTGTCTATTCTTCCTTCAGTGCCTGGAGTCTACCATCCTGCCTTGTGATGCTGCTAAGTCCCTCAGAATTGCTCAGTCCTTTGCTAGGGTTGTGCATTGGAGATCTTTTCTTGGTAATGGCATGAGGCTGGCTAGCTTTAGAAGCTTAGATAAGTCTGAAGCTTTTCTGTTTTGGCCTTTTGCTCTTATGGATCCATTTTCCCATCCTGCTCTGAGCCCTAGGAAGCTGAGTTCAGTAAACTGCGTCACTGGGTTTCCTTGCCAGTTGACTGCCTGCCGGGTTCAACCTGTGGCAGTCCCTTCCCTGCTTGGTTGGTTGCCATGGCTACATGGATGGCTTCCATCTTCCTTGACTCCCCTGCACAGCCACTTCTACACACCTGAGGCTGTCACATAGCTCCCTTCTCATCTTCCAGCCAAGAGCTAGTGATGGCCGCCTCTGTTGGTAGTTGCTGGATACTTCATTCATTGATGTTTCCTTGATCTCTGTTCACTTCAGTGGCTCAGTCATGTATGACTCTTTGTGACCCCATGGATTGCAGCATGCCAGGCTTCCTAGTCCATCACCAGCTCCTAGGGCTTGCTCAATCTCATGTCCATCGAGTTGGTGATGCCAAACAACCATCTCATCCTCTGTCATCCCCTTCTCCTCCTGCCTTCATTCTACCCCAATATCAGGGTCTTTTCCAGTGAGTCAGTTCTTCACATCAGGTGGCCAAAGTATTGGAGTTTCAACTTCAGTATCAATCCTTCCAAAGAATATTCAGGACTGATTTCCTTTAGGATTGACTGGTTTGATCTCCTTGAGTCCAAAGGATTCTCAAGAATCTTCTCCAACACCACAGTTCAAACGCATCAATTCTTCGGCGCTCAGCTTTCTTTATGTAATCCAATTCTCATATCGACACATGACTACTGGAAAAACCATAGCTTTGACTAGATGGACCTTTGTTGGCAAAGTAATGTCTCTGCTTTTTAATATGCTATCTAGTTTGGTCATAACTTTTCTTCAAAGGAGCAAGCATCTTTTAAATTCATGGCTGCAATCATCATCAGCAGTGATATTTGAGCCCATGAAAATAAAATCTGTGACTGTTTCCATTGTTTCCCCATATATTTCCCATGAAGCAGTGGGATCAGATGCCATGATCTTAGTTTTTTGAATGTTGAGTTTTTTATTTTTAATTTTTATTTTTACTTTATTTTACTTTACTGTATTGGTTTTGCCATACATAGACATGAATCGACCATGGGTGTACATGAGTTCCCAATCCTGAACCCCCTCCCACCTCCCACCCCATATCATCTCTCTGGATCATACCTGTGCACCAGCCCCAAGCATCCTGTATCCTGTATTGAACCTAGACTGGTGATTCGTTTCTTACATGATAGTATACATGTTTCAGTTCCATTCTCCCAAATCATCCCACCCTTTCCCTCTCCCTCAGAGTCCAAAAGTCCATTCTATACATCTGTGTCTCTTTTGCTGTCTTGCATATGGGATTATCATTACCATCTTTCTAAATTCCATATATATGTGTTAGTATACTGTATTGGTGTTTTTCTTTCTGGTTTACTTCAGTCAGTATAATCAGCTCCAGTTTGATCCATCTCATTAGAACTGAATCAAACGTATTCTTTTTAATGGCTGATTAATACTCCATTGTGTATATGTACCACAGCTTTCTTATCCATTTATCTGCTGATGGACATCTAGGTTGTTTCCATGTCCTGGCTATTATAAACAGTGCTGCAATGAACATTGGGGTACATGTATCTCTTTCAATTCTGGTTTCCTCAGTGTGTATGCCCAGCAGTGGGATTGATGGGTCATATGGCAGTTCTATTTGCAATTTTTTAAGGAATCTCCACACTGTTCTCCATAGTGGCTGTACTAGTTTGCATTCCCACCAACAATGTAAGAGGGTTCCCTTTTCTCCACACCCTCTCCAGCATTTATTTCTTGCAGACTTTTGGATCGCAGCCATTCTGACTGGTGTGAAATGGTACCTCATTGTGGTCTTGATTTTCATTTCTCTGATAATGAGTGATGTTGAGCATCTTTTCATGTGTTTGTTAGCCATCCGTATGTTCTCTTTGGAGAAATGTCTGTTTAGTTCTATGGCCCATTTTTTGATTGGGTCGTTTATTTTTCTGGAATTGAGCTGCATAAGTTGCTTGTATATTTTTGAGATTAGTTGTTTGTCAGTTGCTTCATTTGCTATTATTTTCTCCCATTCTNTGCAAAGAGATCCAACCAGTCAGTCCTAAAGGAAATCAGTCCTGAATATTCATTGGAAGGACTGATGCTTAAGTTGAAATTCTAATACTTTGGCCACCTGATGCGAAGAACTGACTCATTTGAAAATATCCTGATGCTGGGAAAGTTTGAAGGTGGAAGAAGGGGCTGACAGAGAATGAGATGGTTGGATGGCATCACCATCTCGATGGACATGAATTTGATCAAGCTTTGGGAGTTGGTAGACAAGGAAGCCTAGTGTGCTGTAGTCCATGGGGGTCACAAAGAGTTGGACATGACTGAGCAACTGAACTGAAATGAACCAATTGATTTTTTTTCAGTTTAATTACTGTATTCTTCAGCTCTATGATTTCTGTTTGGTACTTTGAAATATTTTCTGTCTCTTTGTTGTTCATGAATTGATCTTATGATCCTGGTGAGCATTTTTTTAGCAATTATTTTGAACTATCAGGATTTATCTCCATTTCAATAGGATCAATTTCTGGAGATTTATTTTATTCTTTTGTTTGGAACACATTTCCCTGTTCCTTCGTTTTCTTGGTTCTCTGTGTTGGTTTTCCTACATTAGATAAAAGAGCCACCTTCCCCAGTCTTAAAAGACTGGTCTCATTTAGGATATGAACCTTGTGAATCAGCCTAGTCCAAGTTCCTAGTTGTTTCTCAAACTTCTGTGATTGTCCAGCAACCATCCTTATTCTTTGAGGGTGCGCCAAGACCCATCAATGTCCCAAAGAATACTGAGGAGTACTGCAGTCATCACCTTAATGCGGGCTGGTCAGCATTCAGACTTTCAGCAGTAACTAGTAAAGTATGTATTTAAGCCAGGAAAAAATGTCCAGAGAAAAACTAGGTAATGGACAGTTTTGCCTGCTTCTCTGCACTGAGCCTTGGTGAGAGTACATGTGGTGAGTGCTAATACTCCTGCTAAGAACTGCTTTTTTGTTTGTTATAGCTTTGTGGGTCCTGTTAACCCAAGCCCTATTGGCTTTCAGAAATATGTGTTTTTGGACCCATCCCTCTGATATGATCTTTAAAAGGTAGAGCAATAGATGCACAGTTCAAGTTCTTTGCTCCTCAGTGCGAAACTGGGAGTTCAGGGTTCCCTCCTGATTGTGTGGTTCTGGGCCTGGGGTGGAGTTTATGGCAAGGATATCTCTCAGCCTATCCCACTTATTCTGTTTTAGTTATTTTCTCATTTTCTCTGTGTCATAGGAGTCACTCAGTTAGCTTCTGGAATTCTCTCAGAGGGAACTGCATTGCGTGAGGTTGTATGTTTGGTGTGCCCATGGAAGGAGGGAAGTTTAGGAGCCTCCTATGTTACCAGCTTGGTCCCTCCCTCGAGGTGGTGTTTTTTTTTTTTAACATGCATTAACAACAATGAATATTTTCTCCTTCTTAAAACTAGCCATTGTTTCATATTTAATCTAGTATGAAAAAGGTTGGAGGTGTTTTGTAGCTATGTAGAAATCGATTATTTCACCTTACTGTGCATTCTTCAGTAGGAATGATTAACCCTTGGCCTTAAACCTGTTACCCACATTTGCTATCTTACTTGGTAGTGATAGAGATCTCACAAAAAGTGAATTTTTAGTTGATATGCTATAAATACTCTTCATGTTTGCATATTCTATTTATATGGTTGTAATTCTGGAGTCTCCTAATTCATTAACCCTAGCCACAGAGGTGATTATATAGGTCCTGAGATGTTTACAGTAATCATTTGTGATATTCTGGTCCAGCTTACACCAAGTGAAGACTAGGGGGTGATGTTGAAGTCACATCACTTCAAATTCATCTATTGAAATAATCCCTAATATAATAGTATTTGGAGGTGGGGCATTTCGGAGGTGATGGACCTATGAAGGTTGAGGTTCATTTCATTAAAAAAGGAACCCCCAGGGAGATCTCTCTCCCCTTCAGCCATGTGAGAACACAGTGAGAAGTTGGGGTCTATGAAACAGGAAGAAGGCTCTCATCAGACACCAAGATACGTGCCTTGATCTTGGACTTCCCGGACTCTAGAACTGTGAAAAATAAATTTCTATTGTTTTTAAGCTATCCAATCTATGCTATTTTTGATACAGCAGCCTGACTGACTAAGACAATACTTCATAATGTCTCTAAGAATTAAATGAGATGGCATATATAAGTATTTGGCATATTGTTAATGTTCAGTAAATATTATCTTGTCATTAAGTCATTTTCTTACTATAGTGGATGAAGCACAAGCTGGAATTAAGATTGCTGGGAGAAATATCAACAATCTCAGATACACAGATGACACCACTCTTATGGCAGAAATCGAAGAACTAAAGAGCCTCTTGATGGAAGTGAAAGAGGAGAGTGAAATAGTTGGCTTAAAACTCAACATTCAGAAAACTAAGATCATGGCATCTGGNCTGGATCATGGAAAAAGCAAGAGAGTTCCAGAAAAACATCTATTTCTGCTTTATTGACTATGCCAAAGCCTTTGACTGTGTGGATCACAATAAACTGTGGAAAATTCTGAAAGAGATGGGAATACCAGACCACCTGACCTGCCTCTTGAGAAACCTATATGCACCTCAGGAAGCAACAATTAGAACTGGACATGAAACAACAGACTAGTTCCAAATAAGAAAAGGAGTATGTCAAGGGTGTATATTGTCACCCTGCTTATTTAACTTATATGCAGTATACATCATGAGACATGCTGGGCTGAAATAAGCACAAGCTGGAATCAAGGTTGCTGGGAGAAATATCAATAAATTCAGATATGCAGATGACACCACCCTTATGACAAAAAGTGAAGAGGAACTAAAGAGCCTCTTGATGAAAGTGAAAGAGGAGAGTCAAAAAGTTGACTTAAAGCTCAATATTCAGAAAACTAAGATCATGGCATCTGGTCCCATCACTTCATGGCAAATAGATGGGGAAACAGTGGAAACAGTGTCAGACTTTATTTTGGGGGGCTCCAAAATCACTGCAGATGGTGACTGCAGCCATGAAATTAAAAGACACTTCCTCCTTGGAAGAAAAGTTGTGACCAACCTAGATAGCATGTTAAAAAGCAGAGACATTACTTTACCAACAAAGGTTCACCTAGTCAAGGCTGTGGTTTTTCCTGTGGTCATGAATGGATGTGAGAGTCGGACTGTGAAGAAAGCTGAGCGCTAAAGAAATGATGCTTTTGTACTGTGTTTTGGAGAAGACTCTTGAGAGTCCCTTGGACTGCAAGATCCAACCAGTCCATTCTAAAGGAGATCAGTCCCGGTGTTCTTCGGAATGAATGATGCTAAAGCTGAAACTCCAGTACTTTGGCCACTTCATGTAAAGAGTTGACTCACTGGAAAAGACTCTGATGCTGGGAGGGATTGGTGGCAGGAGGAAAAGGGGATGACAGAGGATGAGATGGTTGGATGGCATCACCAACTCGATTGACGTGAGTTTGAATGAACTCCGGGAGTTGGTGTTGGACAGGTAGGTCTGGCATGCTGCAGTTCATGGGATTGCAAAGAGTCGGACATGACTGAACGACTGAACTGAATTGAACTGAACTGATTGTGAGTTTCCATGTTACTCTCTCCATACATCTCACCCTCTCCTCCCCTCTCCCCCTTGTCCATAAGCCTGTTCTCTTATGTCTGTTTCTCCATCGCTGCCCTGCAAATAAACTCATTGGTACCATCATTCTAGATTCCACATATATATGTTAGTTTATGATAGTCATCTTTCTCTTTCTGACTTACTGCACTCTGTATTATTTATAGACTCTAGGTTCATAGACCTCATTCGAACTGACTCAAACACATTCTTTTTTATTCCTGAGTAATATTTCCCTGTGTATGTGTACCACAATTTCTTAACCCATTTATCTGTCAGTGGTCATCTAGGTTGCTCTCATATCCTTGCTATTGTAGATAGTGCTGCAATGAACATTGGGGTTCATGCGTCTTTTTCAATTTTGGTTTCCACAAGGTATATGCCTAAGCCTAGGATTGCTGGGTCATGTGGTGGTTTTATTCCTAGTTTTTTAAGGAATCTTCATACCATCTTCCATAGTGGCTGTGTCAATTTACATTCCCACCAACAGTGCAAGAGCATTCCCTTTTCTCCACACCCTGTCCACCATTCATTTTATGTAGACTTTTTGATAACGTCCAGTCTGACCCACGTGAGAAGCTTTGTTTATGTCATACTTTACAGTTTCTTGCTCTGAAGGCCTCTACCTTATTTACGTTCTCACTGCCTCGTTTTTCTCAACCCACTTTTCTAAAAAATATAACAAGCAAAGAGTGAGTAGAGTATTAGTGGTCAGTCATGTCTGACTCTTTGGAACCCCATGGACTGTACCCACCAGGCTCTGTGTCCATGGCAAATAGATCGATAAAATAATGACCTGTATGATTACTGCTTTGGCAGAAATAAATGAGGATCTGAGATGCAGAAATATAGGTTAGAGAGATTATATATAGCTCATTGTAAATATGTGTTTAGTAATTCACAACCAACTACTGGTAATTAGTTCTAAAGTCATAAGTCAAAAGAACGCTTTCAGGTATAAATCGAGTCACCTAAAACACTTGAGCCCAAACTGGCATGGACCATCAAGACTCTGATAATGTTTGTTTGTGAACAAATATGGTGAGGACTCCATTTAGAGGATGATTTGAACATAGGTTTGAGTTTCATGAAGGACAGCATCATTGCTTCAGTCTTTCTTATCTAGTTCTGTTTTCAAGAAAATGTGATCACCCACATGCGTGAACGACAAGGGGAATCTTACTTCATCACTAACCTAAACTGAAAAGAGTGTAGATGGATCGGAAGAGGATCTCAAAAAGTAAAAAAAGAAAAAAAAGAGGAGCAAAGGTAAGACTCTGACTTTGGGGACAAATACAGGAAAATGTGGGTAAAGAGTGGGTCCCTCAACTGAAACTCAATCAAATTTCACTTCCTCTTCTCTTCCTGCTGTCTCATCAAGCGCATCTGCTCTTATTTTCAAAGATGAGCAATTGAAACTTATTGGGACCCTGGGGCACGTCAGTAATGGTGAAAGGGAAATTTCCAACATGTCCAGGATGGGCCATTGGAAGGAAAAAAGAGGGAGAGTTGATGGTGATTGTCATGTAATGGGTTCCTTCCTGGAACTTATTGATAGAGTAAAATCTTTATTCAGACAGGCAGGCAGTGAATAATGGTGACATTGCTACTTCCTGTTAACTCCATGATTAAGGGCTTGGGTAGAGGAGTGTAGCAAGAGTGACACGTGCAAAACTAAAGAAAATAAGGAAACACTGCAAGCTTTTTACTTGAACTCCCATCTCATGTGGGATCATATCCAGGATAACTGCTCCATCCATCTGCTAGTACCTGCCTAGGAAAGGTATGTGTTGGACAGCTTTGTGTTACTCCATGGACAGTCATGGAAAAATGATACCATGTATCTCTTCTCAAACAATCTAAGCCACTTTCAAGGATCCCAATAGCATGGGTGTAACTGTGAAGAAGGCTGAGCACCCAAGAATTGATGCTTTTGAATTGTGCTGTTGGAGAAGACTCTTGAGAGTCCCTTGGACTGCAAGGAGATCCAACCAGTCCATTCTGAAGGAGATTGGCCCTGGGATTTCTTTGGAAGGAATGATGCTAAAGCTGAAACTCCAGTACTTTGGCCACCTCATGCAAAGAGTTGACTCATTGGAAAAGACTGTGCTGCTGGGAGGGATTGGGGGCAGGAGGAGAAGGGGACGACAGAGGATGAGATGGCTGGATGGCATCACGGACTCGATGGATGTGAGTCTGAGTGAACTCCGGGAGTTGGTGATGGACAGGGAGGACTGGCGTGCTATACGATTCATGGGGTCGCAAAGAGTCAGACACGACTGAGCGACTGAACTGAACTGAACCGAAGGTACGCTTACTGATTAGATAGCTACTGTGTTCATTTCCTTACTAGGGAATGAACAGGAATGAACAGGGGTGAATGAGGCAGGAAAAAATAACTTTGTCTGGACTAACTTCTGACTGACTTATTCTGGTCCTGACTGACCAGAATAAGGCAAATGAGCTTAATAAGGATTGACTTGTTTCTAAGGAGATCAAGAAACCGGAGAGCTTGAATAAGGTGTTGCTACCATGTAAGCTTAAAAAAAATAAAAACTAATTGTAGGCTTATGGAAAACAATTCCTAGCTACTACAATTACAATAGCAACTACTACTCATTAAGTAATTTGAAATTTCTGCTTATATTTGTCATCATGAAGGAAAAAATTAAAACCTCAAATGTTTCAAATTACTCTAGGCTGGAAATTCCTGATTTTCCATGTGTTTCCAGTAATGTTTGACTTTGAGATGATTTCCGGAAAATAAAGGAAAAAAAAAAAAAAGAACTGGAGTAACTCATAAAAGCAAGTAATATGCACATAATTGTGTGAGAAAAGCTAAAACAACATTTCACAGCTGGTCAGCATAAAACTGACTTGTCGGTTTTACTTTACAGATAGCACCTGTATGTCTTAAATAATACACATGTACATTATTCACGTGAAGACTTTCATACTGTATAAAATTTCTGTGTGTGAGAAAGATGAAAATCTAGCTTTCCCCAACATTTTTCTTTTTATCAAATTAAGTAACACTGATTCTGAAGCATATGCTATCCATCACAGCAGACAGACTGTTCTGTAATCTGTCCTAGGCAGAGACAAAAGAAACTGATTTTGAGTTTTATCAGGAATGTAGCATATTTCCCTAAAAAAAAAAAAAAAAATTCTGCAATGCAGGTCTCAAGAAGGTTTGTTTTCTCTGCAAGGGGAGAGGAGGAGTTGACATAATACCTCCTCCCATTTTCTCAGGACTTGCTATGCTCTCATCACGGCAGTACAGACCACATGGAAACTGAGTCACGCAGAGGATGTGTGCACATGCCTGCACACGCTGATGTGTGCTGTGTGTCTCATATGTACAGGATTGTGCATGTGTACTGGCGGGTCACTGGGGACTGTGAGAGGAAAATGGACAGGGAGATATAGGCCTAGGAAAAAAGAGAATATAGTTTAAGTAATAGTTTCCCCTTAAAAAAAAATTGGGGTTAATATCAAAGGTAGCATAGTATATACACTCTCTTCCCTATTTCTAAATAGGTTTTCACCTTGTTTCATGTTAAGAATATCTAATGAAATCTACCATCAATAAACTTTGAGAGTACAATGTAGTATTGTTAACTATGTGCTCAGTTGCATCTGACTCTTTGCGACCACATGGACTATAGTCAACCAATCTCTTCTGTCCATGGAATTTCCCAGGCAAGAATACTGGAGTGCGTTGCCATTTCCTAATCCAGGGCATCTTCCCAACCCAGGGATGGGACCCAAGTCTCCTGCATCTTCCATTTTGGCAGGCAGATTCTTTACCACTGAGTCACCTGGGAAGCCCCTATTGTTAACAATAGGCACAACGTTTTACAGCAGATCTCCAGATTTTAGTATTCTCTGAAACTTTACACTCTTTAAAGAGGAGCTCTCCATTTCTCCCTCCTGCCAGACTCTAGCATCACCATTCGTCTCTCCAATTTTAGAAATTTGACTCTTTTGTATGCATGATACCGGTGAACCTCAAAGACACTGTGTGTGTGTGTTAGTCACTCAGTCATATAGAATCTTTGTAAGCACATGGACTGTAGCCCAACAAGTTCCTCTGTCCATGGAATTTCCCAGGCAAGAATACTGGAGTGGGTTATCATTCCTTTCTCCAGGGGATCTTCCCAACCCAGGGATTGAACCCGGGTCTCCCACATTTGCAGGCAGATTCTTTCCCATCTGAGCCACTAGGGAAGCTCANTCTGTCCATGGAATTTCCCAGGCAAGAATACTGGAGTGGGTTATCATTCCTTTCTCCAGGGGATCTTCCCAACCCAGGGATTGAACCCGGGTCTCCCACATTTGCAGGCAGATTCTTTCCCATCTGAGCCACTAGGGAAGCTCAAAAGGACATGAGGGAAAATGAAGTCAAGCAGTCCTAGAGCAGACACTGCATGGTAGCACTTTTATGAGACATCTACAATAATCCTTGCTTTTGAAGCAGATCTTCTGAGAATTTGCAAAGGTGAGGGGCACTTGCAGGGAAGGGTGACCTGGAATCTTTAAAATGTGCATACAGGGCCTCAGGCAGCAGTGGAGCTGGTCTGCTTGCTGCTTCTAGCATCCGGCCCCTCGGGAACATGACACTTGTGGACCTCAAAATACAGCAAGACCTATAGGGTAGGAACCACAATAGGGGAAATCTGTTACAGAGTTGAGAGACTGAGATTCTCCAACTTGGGAGGTAAGGAGCAGGTGTTTGGCTGGAGGGGAATATTTTTATTGTCCGTTATTTCCTCACTCTTAGCATTAAAATCATAGATGGGGGAAGGGGAGGAAATAACACTTTAGCGAATGGAAATCTGAGAAAATATTACTTACAAGAACATACAGATCCTCTGTAGGGAAGCTGTGCTGGAAACACACAGCTGAGAGCACCTGCAGTTGTTCTCTTGCTTTCTTTCTCCCTCTCTGGTTGCATTGTACAGTTTGCACTCCAAGTATTCCTTGGTACAGTTGGCTCTTTCTCTGAATGGTTAGCATCTCTGAATATTAATCATGGCTTATTCATCTTTATATGTCTCTGGAGAACCTCCAGTGGGTGCTTGGCAGGTATTTGTTACACTGGGTGGATTTTAAGAGACGTGGATTGAGCATCAAATTACAAGGGAAGGGATTTTAGTTTCAGGAGAGCTGGCCACTAGTGGACTTTTGGCTCACTGGCAGCTCATTTTGGTCTTGATTTTCATAAAATCTCTAGTTTCCAACTGATAACATTCTGGAGTCCAATACTTGTTTTCCTTTGGGGAAATGTGAAATTATACATCAGGGGTGTTCATGTACTCTAGAAATGCAGTAGACACCTCTCATTAAATATGCACAAATAAAACTGTTACTTAGAATAATGAAAGAATAAAGTAACAATTAGTCCCCCTAAACGTGATGCCTCATATATTTTCTACTTTAAAAAATGAAAATAAAAACCCAGACTACTTCCATCCAGTGCAAATTGTTTCCTTGAAGGGACAGACATTAATTTTTCTGGTACATTTCTGGAATTTTCATCCTAAACCACAAGAGTAACATTTTAAAAGTGTTAAGAGACGAACTTCCTGAAGTGCCCAAGTTACTTTCACAGAAGAAAAAGATATCTAAGTAGAAGTTTTCTGAATGTGTAAGAATTTACTCATTGTATTTGTAAGCTGTATTAGTTTCTGCCCTTGTAAATATGTGGTTATATTTACATTTATTACTTGATATTTATGTTTGGAGCTTTATCTGTTTCTATTCTGTTATTCAACATATCTCTAAACATTTAAATCATCTATCAAACCAGTCAATCCTAAAGGAAATCAACCCTGAATATTCACTGGAAGGACTGTTGCTGAAGATGAAGCTCCAATACTTTGACCACCTGATATGAAGAGTCGACTGACTGGAAAAGACACTAATGCTGAGAAGGATTGAAAGCAAAAATAGAAAGGGTTGACAGATGAGATGGTTGTATTGCATCACTGACTCAACGGACGTGAGTTTGAGCAAATGCTGAGAGAGAGTGAAGGACAGGAAAGCCTGGCTTGCTACAGTCCAGGGGATTGCAAAGAATCAGACATGACTTAGCAGCTGAACACCAACATGAGTACAAATATCATTATGTAATTAAAACTGAAGGCCTAAAATTCAGAGACATGATTCACAGGAGAAATGCAACGTTTTGGAAAGAGGAGAAAAATATTCACTAAGAAGACAATTCATTTGGAATTTCCTTAAATGATAAATAAGAAATCTGTGAAGGCAAATGATTATAGTCAGTTAAAGTACACCACTGTCATCTAAAATGCCTCTCTATCAAAATGATCCTTTGAGATTAACCATGAAGAAGAGGTTAAAATTATTGAATCCAAGTTGTTTTAGAGATGGTATTTAGTGAGATATATTTAACTGTTTTTTACTGAAATTGGTAATAGCAATAGTAATAATAGCAAATGTTATCTAAAGGCACAAGACAATGACCATTGAAGAGAGAATGGCCAGCAAGAACTTGAAGACTATTGGAGGAAGAGGAAAACTGCAAGAAAACTAGGTTGTCCCCTTTATTTCCTGATCTTGAAAATCTGCAGGTCCTCAAAATATTCAACTGGTAGTATTATTGGTCTTAGACTGAGAGTCTGAGGGATTGTGGAATTAAAAAGCAATGGCCCGATATAAATTTCCACTAACAATATAGGAAGGTTCCCCTTTCTCCACACCCTCTCCAGCATTTACTGTTTGTACACTTTTGATGATGGCCATTCTGAGTGGAGTGGCTGGGGGTGGGGCAGTGGTGAGGGGGCTTCTCTTTTGGCTCAGATGGTAAAGAATCTACTTGCAATGCAGGAGACCAGAGTTCAGTCCCTAGGTTGGGAAGATCTTCTGGAGAAAGAAATGGCAAGCCAGTCCAGTATTCTTGCCTGGAGAATTCCATGGACAGAGGAGCCTGGTGAGCTACACTGTATGGGATGGCAAAGAGTTGGACATTACTGAGTGACTAAGGTTTATTCACTTATTCTGACTGGTGTGAGGTGATATCTCATTATAGTTTTTATTTGAATTTCACAGCTATTGTAGAGAACAGTATGGAGAGTCCCTAAGAATCTAAAAATAGAGCTACCATATGATCAAGTAATCCCATTCCTGGGCATATATCCAGAGAAAAGCAAGGTTCTAAAGGACATATGCACCCCAGTGCTCCTCACAGCACTATTTAAAACACTGAAGACATGGAAGAAACCTAATGCTCCATCAACAGATGAATGGATAAAAAGAATGATATAATGCCATTTGAGGCCACATGGATGGACCTGGAGGTTATCATACTGAACGAAGTAAGTCAGAGAGATAAAGACAAATATCATATCGCTTTTATGAAGAACCTTTAAAAAAATGTCACAAGAACTTATTTACTAGACTCAGACTTAGAGAATGAATTTATGTTTAGTAGGGGATAACAGCTGGAGGAGGGTTAGCCTGGGAGACTGACATGTATACTTTGCTACATTTAAAATAGATAACCAACAAAGATCTACTCTGTAGGATCTCTGCTCGATACTCTGTAATAACCTAAATGGGAAAATAATTTGAACAAGAATAAATATATGTGTAAGTATAACTGAATCATTTTGCTGTACACCTGAAACTAATACATTTTTAATCAACCATGTATGTGTTTACGTGTGCACGTGTGTGCTCAGTCACGTCCTACTCTTTTCGACCCATGGACTGTAGCCTGCCAGGTTTCTCTCTCCATGGAATTTTCCAGGCAAGAATAATGAGATGGGTTGTCATTTTCTTCTCCAAGGGATCTTCCCAACCTACATCTCTTTCGTCTCCTGTATTAACAGGCAGATTCTTTAGGGCTGCGCCAGCTGGGATTCAACTATATTCCAATATAAATTTTTTTAAATAAAATTTTAAAGGCAATGACCTTCAGCAATAGTAACTTCTTCCCAGATGTTGTGGGGGTATTTCAGAATCCACTAGGGGTTATTGAGTGGTCCAGAAATCCCAAGGATCATTATAATCATTATAATTAAAAGTGAGTGCTAACTCTCAGAACATGTTTCACCCTTCCTCTCCGATGACTCCAGCGGGTGCTCTTGGCACAGGGCAGTGGGCATCATTGCTGGTCAGTTCTGGCATTCTCAGGTTCATTGCTCCTCCAAGGAACTGAATCCAATTCAGAACCCTCCTGATTCCCTGAAAAAGTGATTAAATCTCTTGGGAAGGATCCAAGAAACCATCAGCAGCTTGGCCTACACAGAGGTGCCCCTGCTATCCTTGGCATGCATCCTCTGTGAATTTAAGGTAGAAAGTAGAGTCATTTTTCACTGATGTACTCATTAATTCTCCTAGGAATAATGGGGAAGGAAGATGCTCTTGTCCCTACAGTAGATCTTTTAATCATTATCAGTAGTGGTTAGAATATTTTTCCAGTAGTCATGTATGGATGTGACAGTTGGACTATAAAGCTGAGTGCCGAAGAATAGATGCTTTGGAACTGTGGTGTTGGAGAAGACTCTTAAGAGTCCCTTGGACTGCAAGGAGACCCAACCAGTCCAACCTAAAGGAAATCAGTCCTGAGTGTTCATTGGAAGGACTGATGCTGATGCTGAAACTCCAATACTTTGGCCACCTGATGTGAAGAACTGACTCATTTGGAAAGACCCTGATGCTGAGAAAGATTGAGGGCAGGAGGAGAAGGGGATGACAGAGGATGAGATGGCTGGATGGCATCACCGACTCAATGGACGGGAGTTTGAGTAAACCCCAGGAGCTGGTGATGATCAGGAAGGCCTGGCATGCTGCTGTCCATGGGGTCGCAAAGAGTCAGACATGACTGAGAGACTGAACTGAACTGAACTGAACTGAGTGGTTAGAAAGTCGTTGGATTTTCCTTTTTTTTTTTTTTTTCCTTTTTTTCCTCTAGAGTTGATAATTTGAGGAAAGAAAGAGGAGGGACAAATAAAGTTGCAGTCACAATGCCGCTCACATGCTAACACCAACTGGTACCCTTCCTCCCAAAAAACAGTCTTCTTTTCCTCCTACAAGGAATTCCTGAGAATGATAGTATGTTAGGACCAAGGGTGGTGAGTGGTTGTTTTAAGAGAAATAAATATAAATATGGGTATTTATGGGCTTTCCTGGTGGTTCAGCTGGTAAAGAATCCACCTGCAAGGTGGGAGACCTGGATTCGATCCCTGGGCTGGAAAGGTCTCCTGGGGAAGCGGAAGGCTACCCATTCCAGTATTCTGGCCTGGAGAATTCCATGGAAGAAGTCCACAACTGAGCAACTTTCACTTCACTTCACTCATGAGTATTTATCATGTAAGTATCATTTTAGCTGAAGGAAGAAGTGAAGTGTGGGTACATTATTTTCTTAATCTTATGTGGGGGGAAAATGAGTTAACGCTTTCAACCTGGCCGTCAGAAAGCAAAGCAAAGGAAGTTCCAGTCATCTGGGATTGAGTGACAGATTGCGGGCGCGGATGAAACGCGCGCTGGAGAAAGCGGGGAGCGCGCGGCTCGCACACAAAGGCGAGGAGTTCCCAGGCCTCCCGCGGCCCAGCCCGGGGACACCGCAGCGGCGCGCCAGCTGCCCGGCCCCTCTGCTGGAGCCTGGGAGAAGTTAGTCACCCGAAACCCTAGCCTAGCGGGCATCCGAAAGCGACAGCGAAGAGTCTGGGGAATGTAGAGGGAGGAGATTGGTACCGGGAGCGCAGGGCGAGGGGGTGCACGGGAAGCCGAAAGCCCTTGGCTGGTGGATGCTGCTGCAAGGTCTGCGAGGCCGGCGCGCACCGGCCTGCGAAGAGAGGTGGGGGGGCAAAACTTGNCCTCTGCGGCGGCCTCGACGGCTTCTTCGCGGTCAAGCGCGCGCGCTACACCCTGCAGCCGCTGCTGCGCGGTCCCTGGGCAGAGGCGGAGGAAGATGCGCGCGTCTACGGGGACGGGTCCGCGCGGATCCTGCACGTCTATACCCGCGAGGGTTTCAGCTTTGAGGCTCTGCCTCCTCGCACCAGCTGCGAGACCCACGCGTCCCCGCCAGGCGCCCGCGAGCGCCCCCCGGCGCCCCGCCGCCAGGACGGACGCTGGGCTCTCGCCCCGCAGCAGCCCCCGGGCCAGTCGGCTCCTTCGTCCGACGGGAGTCAGGGACCACGGACGTGGTGGCGGCGGCGGCGCCGCTCCATCTCCCGGGCCCGGCAGGTGGAGTTGCTCCTGGTGGCCGACGCATCCATGGCGCGGATGTACGGCCGGGGCCTCCAGCATTACCTACTGACCCTGGCCTCCATCGCCAACAAGCTGTACAGCCACGCCAGCATCGAGAACCACATCCGCCTAGTCGTGGTGAAGGTGGTGGTGCTAGGCGACAAGGACAAGAGCCTGGAGGTGAGCAAGAACGCGGCCACCACGCTCAAGAACTTCTGCAAGTGGCAGCACCAGCACAACCAGCTAGGGGATGATCACGAGGAGCACTATGACGCGGCCATCTTGTTTACTCGGGAGGTAGGTCCCGCCTGGGTGAGTGGTTCAAGCCCTGCAATTAGGAGGTAGGTCAAAGGGACGGCCTGTTGACAGCCTTCTTTCTCCCACAAACCGCCTGGCCCCGTGGGTTTGCTGATCTGCTCCTTGCAGGAAACCCATGACAGCCTCCCACTGTGCTCGTGTTTTCAGAGTATAGAGTCAGCAGCAAATCAAACCTTAAATGACCAAGTCGGGCTTAGACATCAATCCATCAGGTTGGATGTCTCCAATCTGAGATCGGGTACCATAGAGGTGCAAATAGGATAAAATGGGCTGGGCTAGCATGCTTGGGGACGTGTGCACGGTTCCGTGGGGAGAAGGGGAAAGCTGAGTCTGTCTTTGGAATCAGGGGTCATCTACTTTCCAGTGAACCCAAAGGTAGAACTTTGGCTAACCTGATGGAAAGGGCTGTGATGGGTGATTCACTGTAGTCACTCTCATCCACCATCTTCCTCTGTAAATGCCCAACCTTCTTCCTTGAACCTCTTTCGGGACATAAGTCAAAGGAAGACTTTCTAAAGGAAGGATTCACTTTCTCATCTGGCTTTCTAATGGAGTTCTTACATATCCACCTTGGTGGAAACTTGGTTCCTTGGATGGAAGAGACGCGGGAGGGCCAGCAGGATATAGAAACCAGTCTTGTGAGGTTCCTTAGCAACGTCTTTGCCTGGTTCTTCAGTGCACAGCAAGCACTGCTAGGTTGTCCACAGCTGCCCGTCAAGGGTCACATCCAACTTGCATGTTTGGGTTTTGGATGAATGTTTCTGAAGTCCCAGAGCGGAAAGATCTGGGCAGAGAGTCAAGACATGAAGGAATGTTTTTCCAGGATTTCCCTCTTTTAAGGACAGAGGTAATGGGAGGGGGAAAAAAATGATCTTTATAGACTCAAAGGTTCTGGGAGTAACCCAGTACCTATGTAGACCACCACAAAAGTGTGACATTCGGATACAGAGTCTGAGCTGGTTTTCTGCTGGTTTTGCTGAGAGCTCTGAGCCTCCGTTTTCACAGCTGTCCTCTGATTGGCAGTTTTGAGTCATGCTCTCAGATGTCTGGTAAGAATGGATCTTGATAGCACATTCTTTAAGTGCTTGAGATCCATCCAGGATAGAGGAAGGATTAGAAACTTTGGAATATTATGCAAAATCATGGTACAAAAGGGAACAAACAGAAATAGGACAGGAAATTCAGTGACGGCTTGCAGGATGTTTCAGAGTCACACAGCTCCACCACCTTATTCTCCTATTTTTACTAAGGCACTCCTGGTATGAAGGAAAAGTGTCGATAAATTTGGAGTGAAGAAACACTTGTGGTTCATGGGGTGGACATAAATGTAAACCACATGTAAATAAAGACGCTGGAGGGCAGCAGTTAGGGAGACGCCGCCAGTACAGGGTGCTTTGCAAGATGGAAAATCTTTCTCTTCATTAAGTGATCTCCTGGACACCATCCTTTAATTTTTCTGCACAACATTAATCTTTAAAACGGAAGAACATTCACGTTTGTAGCCTTCCATATGAAGTGAAGTTCTCCTGTAAAACTATCCCTTTCTTATTTGGTTTCCAGGTCTTTTTTTTTTTTTTTGGTAAGCAACTTTCCGTGTCTGGATTTCTTGCTTTGCTACATACTAGAGGCTGCCAAGAAGGAGGCTTCAGAGAGTTTATGGAAGGAAGTTCTCCAAAGACAGAAGAAAAAATACTTTTGTAGGCATAATACTCCAAAATGTTCCCATTGAACAGTGTCATGGTGCACTTTCATTTCTAATACAAATGCAGATTCCATAATTTTTTTAAATAAACATAAATAAAATACTCCATGACTCCCTAGTTCCTGCCCTATAATTTTCCTAATTGTGTCTTAGAATAAAAAGAAAAAAGTAAAACTACTCAGTGATTCTAAATGATTTGTCTGTTGCCTTTTCTGGATTTGATTTGAGTAGTTAACAATTTCTATTTTCCAAGCTTTGGACTATATCAGTACCTTTTAATAGATAAGGAAGGAATAAATTAACATCTATGTTCATTTTAATAAGTACTATAAGAACATTAATTTTCCAAGCTAGTCTACACATGAAAAATATTTTACATGGGCCCTCCCTGGCCTCCTTGCCAAGCAGAAGCAGTAAAGTAAATCTCATTTAGCTGGTGGCTGGCTCTCTGGTATATACATCTAAGTTGATCAGAACCAAATATTTGAAAAGCATATTATCATGATTATATGCATCTAATTTTAAAAAGCACAATTAATTAAGGGGCTGAGAAGAATATTGCAAGATTCTCACATAACATTCACTGGGGAGTACTTTAAAATACAATGTCAATCTTTGGTTAATACTTCAGACTATGGAAACCAAGGGGAACTAAAGGAGGAATGATCTGAGATCTTCAGTTTCATGGAAATCAGATATCTGGGATCTAAAGAAAAACTTTCATGGCTGTTTTTTTCAATGGAGTTGGCACCAAGATCCCACTTTTACAACTCTGTTTTGAATGTAAGAAGTACGTTGCTTAGCAGCCAGACGCCAAGCCATGAAATCCATGTTTTGATGGGCTCTGAGCACTGTTCAAATTCTGTGTCCAGATGTCTTCTCCTAAATTGCTTGTTTTTCAGGCATGAAGCGAATGTGTGAGGATATGTTTTCCACCCCTGTTGACTAGCCGAGGCCACCTTAAATGCTGTGTCTAGGAGTCAGCAGAGTACTGCTGGTAATTCATTTATCAAACTAACAGACTTC
The DNA here is from genome assembly GCA_006410615.1 of Neotragus moschatus. NCBI lineage: Eukaryota > Metazoa > Chordata > Mammalia > Artiodactyla > Bovidae > Neotragus > Neotragus moschatus. Next base: position 2,226,397 of record SJYA01000280.1, read on the forward strand.
ACTGTCAGGACTGTACCCCAGCACTTGGTGCTGCCCTAATTAGAGAAACTTAGCACCAGTCACTTTTTTTGCAAGAGGAGCAGTTTTCATCCTGGAGTGGCACTTACACTGGAATTCACACCACTTCTTCCATCAAACAGTAGAAATCCGATCACCCTAGGATTTATTTTTGCCTTCCAGAATCCTTTTCTGGTTCTTGGCTTCCTCTTTTTTTTTTTTTTTTAAGATAGTTTCTTTAAGGACAAACACCTAAACCCACTTTGCAGGCCATGCAATTTTTTTTTTAGAGATTAAACACCTGCCTGCTTGAGAACAAAGTGGGAAATTGTTTGTTTAATATTTTCTGCCCTCTGCACCACATCAGTGAAAGCTTGACTTTTTCACGGATTGGAAGAGTTAGATTGAAACTGAACCAACTATCAGACTATACAATAGAAACAGTTCATTCATCTTCATGAATCATCAGTGTGCCAGTTAACAGGTAATTGTCTGTCAGTTAACACCTTGCTCCTATAATTGGTCTTATTTTTTAAATATTTTTTATATTGGTGTTAGTTTCAGGTATACAGCAAAGTGATTCAATTATGCAAATACCTCTATCTATTCTTTTTCAAATTCTTTTCCCATTCAGTCTATTACATAGTGTTGAACAGAGTTCCCTGTGCTACACACTGGGTCCTTGTTGGTTATCTGTTTCAAACATAGCAGTATGTACATGTCAATCCCAAATTGCCAATCTACATTCTGCCTTATAATGCTGTGAGGCATTGTAACGGGGGACTCCACTCAGAATTACCAGCTAGCTTCTTGCAAGGTTATCATAATAGGGGGCCCTAAAAGAAGATTGGGAGCTTGGAAGAGGAAGAAGGATGAGCTTTTTCTTATTTGCTTGTAGGCTAGATTAACTGATTGTATCACACATTTGAGTTCAAATCCCATTTAAACTGACAAGGGAAGCCTTCTCAAAGAATCATAGCCAATAGGTCAGTTCTAACTGATAAAAAGCTAAATAACTCAGAAATGGGAAGACAGGGAGCAGCTTTAGCCGCTCAAGTTGACATTTGAATAATAAATTATGAATTGAAAATTGCTGAGAGTAGATTTTAAAAGTTCTGCATCACAAGGGAAAAACTTTGTGATGGATGTTGAGTAGACTGACTATGGCGATCAGTTTGCAATATATGTGTCTATTGAATCATTAGCTTGCACACCTGAAACTAACATAATGTTGTAAATAAATTATGTCCAAATTAAGTAGTTGTGAAGAATATTCCACAAAATCAAAAGCCATTAGATCAGAGACAGTAAACCATGACACAGAGGATATATGTCACTGTCATCTCTCTTAAATTCAGCTCATGCATCTGAGCACCTCCTGTTTGTGAGACACTCATTTAGGGAGTTGAAAGGAGTAAGAAAATATCTCATCCCTGCCCACTCTGGCTTGTCGCCAACAGAGAGGAAGCAGATATATGCATGCTGTTGTCATTTAGTCGCTAAGTCACGTCCAACTCTTTGTGACCCCATGGACTGCAGCATGCCAGGCTCCCCTGTCCTCCACCATCTCCCATCATCCACCACGTGACTTTGCTCAGATTCATATCCACTGAGTCAGTGATGTTGTCTAACCATCTCATCCTCTGCTGCCCTCTTTTCCTCCTGCCTTCAATCTTTCCCCAAATCAGGGTCTTTTCCAGTGAGTCAGCTCTTTGCATTAGGTGGTTGTGTATTCAGAATCAGTCCTTCCAATGAATATTTAGTACTGATTTCCTTTAGGATGAACTGGTTGGATCTCCTTGCAGTCCAAGGGACTCTCAAGAGTCTTCTCCAACACCATAATTCGAAAGCATCAATTCTTCCAGTGCTCAGCCTTCTTCATGGTCCAAATCCCAGATCTGTACATGAGTACTGGAAAAAACATTGCTATGACTATATGGACTTTTGTGGCTTACATATATATATATATGTGCTGTGCCTGCAAGCTAAGTTGTTTCAGTTGATGCAGNATTCGAAAGCATCAATTCTTCCAGTGCTCAGCCTTCTTCATGGTCCAAATCCCAGATCTGTACATGAGTACTGGAAAAAACATTGCTATGACTATATGGACTTTTGTGGCTTACATATATATATATATGTGCTGTGCCTGCAAGCTAAGTTGTTTCAGTTGATGCAGTACATTATAGCCTGTCCATGGGATTCTCCAAGCAAGAATGCTAGAGTGAGTTGCCTCACCCTCCTCCAGGGGATCTTTTCAATCCAGGGATCAAATGCACCTCTCCTACACTGGCAAGCTTGTTCTTTGCCACTAGTGCTCCCTGGGAAGTTCACATATATGCATATATCACTCTAATATTAGGAAAGCTCTAATAATTGCTGCAACTGACCTATAAACAAAAGCTGAGAAAGGAAAGAAAAGGGAACAATCAATTCTGCCTCTGGATCTTTATACAGGCTTTATTGTAAACGAAGAATTGAATTGGTCCTCAAAGAATGGATAGATTTTATTTGGGTGCAACCAGCTTTTGTTGAGCATTTCATAAGATGCTATTCATAGTCATAAATCATTTAAGAGTTAATTCTTTCAACAATCTGCATGCATCTGATCCTATTATCATTTGACAGATACGGACATGCATACAAAGAGAAACAGAGATAAACTTCTCCCAGTAACAGCTGACAAATGGCTGAGAGGGAAGTTGTCCTATCAAGTGATCTCTAACATAAAAATATTACCATGAATTTAGGGAAACATTCAATATATTTCCAATAGGCAAAGAGGGATTCAGAGGTTTGAAAAGTGGCCCTTTTCCTAAGAATCCTAATGTAGGAAACAGAAAAGGAAGTAGATGATTGTTATACAGTGTGATGATGTTTTAATAAATGTGGTCATTAAATGTCATGGGAGTACATTAGAAGGTAGCCTAACCCATCTGAGTTCAGTTTGTAAGAAAGAGGAGAATTAACCAGATCCATAAGGAGGATATAGGCAGTGTAGAAACACCAAAGTAATTCTGGGAGTTGCATAGAGGCAGCATGGCAATCCTGGGAAATATAATAAGGTTTAGGTATGAAAGAAAGGACAGGGGGTTCCCAGGTAGAACTCGTAGTAAAGAACCGGCCTTCCAATTCAAGAGACACAGGAAACAGAAGAGACTCAGGTTTGATCCCTGAGTCAGGAAGATGCTTTGGAGGATGGAGTGGCAACCCACTCCAGTATTCTTGCCTGAAAAATCCTATGGACAGGGGAGCTTGGCTGGTACAGTCCATACGATCACAGAGAGTTGGACAGGACTGAAGCTACTTAGCACCCAGCACGACATCAGGATGCTAAAAGGTAACTTACTGTAGCGTATAGGGAGGGATCTCACAGGAGACAAAGGACCCTTTAAAAGCCTTAAGTGATAGGAAGGAACCATGAAACAAGCGAGAAAGAGGGGACAGCCACCTGAGACATTTGTGACTCACTGGGACCAATCTGATGTGGCAGTGAGAGACAGGCAAGTTAATGAGGTCGCCAGGTGTCTTATCCATCACTTTCAGCTTCTTTTCTGGAATATCTTTCTCAGTGCGTTTCATATGTATTGTACTGCGCCCGTTCAGTTCACTTCAGTTCAGTTCAGTCGCTCAGTCGTGTCTGATTCTTTGCGAATCGCAGCACGCCAGGCCTCCCTATTCATTACCAGCTCCCAGAGTTCACTCAGACTCACACCCATAGAGTCAGTGACGCCATCCAGCCATCTCATCCTCGATTGCCCCCTTCTCCTCCTGCCCCTAATCCCTCCCAGCATCAGAGTCTTTTTCAGTGAGTCAACCTCTCTGCATGAGTGGCCAAAGTACTGGAGTTTCAGCTTTAGCATCATTTCTTCCAGAGAAATTCCAGGGCTGATCCCCTTCAGAATGGACTGATTGGATCTCCTTGCAGTCCAAGGGACTCTCAAGAGTCTTCTCCAACACCAAAGTTCAAAAGCATCAATTCTTCGGTGCTCAGCCTTCTTCACAGTCCAACTCTCACATCCATACATGACCACTAGAAAAAACACANATCTCTTGTCCTGAGATTTTATTGGCTTTCCACATAAACCAAGTTATTCAGCCTCTTTTCTCCACTTAACTTTTTCTACTATACTATTATTTCCTAATCTTATATTTCTGAATAAATAAGTTTTTCCTCGCCGATTCAGTCCCCGCTTCAAATTCCCTGGATCCACCGGGGCTGGACCCCGGCACTCAGCCGTCTTGGAACCTGGAAGGTGAGTCAGTTAGTCCTTTGGATACATTAACAAATAATAATACGAAATGAATAAGAGACTATGCCCTGGTAGAGCAATCTGAGTAGGCAGGACCCCTCGTTGAGTAATAGAAGTGGACAGAGCTTGGAGAATATTAAAATTAATCCTACCTACGTAAACCTGGAGTCTTACGGCGGTGCATGCTGCATTGCTTCAGTCGTGACACCATGGACCGTAGCCCACCAGGCTCCTCTGTCCGTGGGACTGATTCCCCAGGCAAGACTACTGAGCGGGTTGCCAAGCCCTCCAGGGGATATTCCCGACCCAGGGATCGAACCCTCGCCTCTTATGTCTCCTGCATTGGCAGGTGGGTTCTCTACCATTGGTGCCACTTGGGAAGCCCTTTACCACGATGGAGGTGCTTCTTTCTGGAAAATATGGGGCTGGAAAAGTACCTAATGATCCCACTGCGAATGAGGTGCCTCACTTTTTTTAATGAGTAAACTTTATTTTGAGATGATTGTCAATTCCCACACGGTTGTGAGAATAGAAAGGGATCCCATGCATCCTTGATCCAATTTCCCGTAATGGTAACATCTTGAGAAACAGTAGTTTATTTACAATGTCACTACCTGGATATTGACATTGATCCAGTCAAGATAAAGAATTGACCCATGACCACAAGGGTCCATCATATCCATTTTATTCCCACATCATTTCCGTTCTCCATGCAGCTTTTCCTTAACCCCTGGGTTACTACTCCTTTATTTTCCATCTCTAGTTGCAAGAATGTTGTGTACACTTTACTTCTAGATTTAACTATTAAATGGTTGTTTTTGTTTAAGTTGCTAAGAAATGTCTGACTCTTTTGTGACTCCATAGACTCTAGCCCGCCAGGCTCCTCTGTCCATGGGATTTCCCAGGCAAGAATACTTCGTCAGGGCATCTTCCCCACCTAGCAATGAAATCCGCATCTCCTGCATTAGCAAGTAGAGTCTTTACCACTGAGCCACCAAGGAATAAATGTATGAAAAAGATGAGCGTCACATATCTATTTTGTTTTTCTCTGTTCAGAACCTGTGTATAATTCTACAGTTGCTGAATAAAAGTTTTTAAAGTGCATTGCCAAAGAAAAAGAATGTTGTGTAAATATACCATACAGTCCTTTCGGGATGTGTGCTTTTCACTCACATAATTCTCTGAAGATTCATCCAGGATGTCAGGTATATAAATAGTCTTTTATGGCTGACTACTGTTCCATAGTATGGATGTTCTCCAGTTAGTTTAGCCTTTCACCCACTGAAGGACATCTCACTTCTTTCTAGTTTTAGCTCTTATGGGTAAAGCTGCTATAAACATCCATGTACAAGGTTTCTGTGCAAGCACAAGTCTTCATGTCTCTGGGGGCGGTGGGGAAGAGATGCTCAATCGCCAGGGCTTGCTTATTTTACCAGTAAGAAGTTGCCAGACTGTTTCCTGGATTGGAAATAAAATACACCGTCTTATATTCTGCCAGCAATCTATGCATGACTCGCATCCTCTTCCACCCCACAAAAAGTTGGTGTTCTCACTACTTTTTTTAGCCATTCTGATAAATAATGGTATCTCATTGTGGTTTTCATCCCTGAGGGCCAATGAATGTGGAAAACTCTTCTTCTCTATAAATTCCTCATTGATGAAATGACTCTTCCTGTCATCTACCATCTTTAAAATTGGTTTTTTTTTATTGTTGATTTCTGAGAGTTATTTTATACACAGATAAGGTGTTTGCATGATGCTGAGTCTTTGAAATCTCCTGAGACTTTATGACCTAACACATGCAAGATTTTTAAGTGAGAAACATCTACACTTTAAAAGAATCTGTACTTGTCTGTTCTTCAACGTAATGTTTGATATGCCTAGAGAATTCTTTATATATTTAGACAGTGCTGCTTTGTTTTTGTTGCATGTTTGTTGCTATTTTTTCCTCTCAATCTACAGTTTATTTCTTCCTCTTAACAAGGTCATTCACAGATCAATATATTTTAATTTTGATGAAGTTCAGTTTATCAGTTTTTCCTTTTAAGGATTATGCCTCTACCTATCCTCAGATCTTGATGATTTTCTTCTGTGATTTTTCCCCCCAAATTTTATAGTTTTATATTTATATCTGTGATCTATTTTTTAAAATCTGTGCCATGTCTTCATTGTGGCATATGGGATCTAGTTCCCTGACCAAGGATTGAACCCAGGCCCCCTGCACAGGGAAGTCCCTGTAATACATTTTTTTAAATTACTTTTTGTATAACATGTGACACTTAGGTTATAGTTGGTGTTTTTTTTTTGGTCTTTTGATGTCCAATTGCTCCAGCATCATTTCTAGAAAAGGAACATCTTTCATCTGTTAATTGCTTTTGGCCCTTCATCAAAAATCAGCTGGGAATATTGGTATAGATCTATTTCCGAGTAATCTGTCATTTTCCATTAATCTCTGCATCTGTTCTGTCAATTCCACAAAATCTTGATTACTATACCTATAAAATAAGTTGTGAAGTCAGGTGACTGATTCCTCCAATTTCCTTCTGTACAAAAATTTTGTTTTAGCAATTTCAGTTCCTTTGCTTTTCCATATAAATACTGTTATGACCTAATTTGTAACTATAAAAATCTTTCTGGGTTTTGATAGGAATTACATTAGACCTATAACTCAGCCACAGGAAATTGATGTTTTACCAGGTTGACTCTTGAAGTGGCATTTGAATTCATGACCACAGTAATATCACTTCGTTTGTCTACATCTTTGATTTCTTTCTGTGTTATGTGGGTTTTCAGCATGCAAGTCCTGAGTATATTTTATTAGAAATACACCTAAGAATTTCTCTTCTTTTCAGCTGTTATGTTATTTTTAAATTTGTCCATATGTTCGTTGCTGTTGTTAAAATTAAATACCAAGTGGAGACCGAACTTGAAAATTCTCTTGAGTAGACAAAACCTATTAAGCCATTAACTGAAACTTAGCTTATCTGCTGTGTAACCAAAACTCAGCTTGGATTGTTTCTTGTAAATGCACCAAAACTCAACTTGGATTGTTTCTTGTAAATGCCTCTGAAAATCATAAAACAAACTGTTTTTCAAAATTGTAATAAGATAACAACTTTCTAATCCCCTGTCATTAGGAAAAACCCCAAAGCTGTAACCAGCCTTTGTAAAGAATAAACAGCTTCTGTATTTTCACTGTGTAAGCAATTGTAAAAGTATAACTCAGCTTCATTCCACTGTGAGTCCGCTGTCAGCTCACAAGCTGTTCTTATGTGCCAGATAAACTGATCTCTGCCTCCGAATTACTGCTTTATTGATACAGGGATTTTATTTGTTATTTCTGGATTTTTAATAGTATATTGAAATATAATTATTCCTTTAAGTTTTTGTCATATCTTGCAAACTGCTAAAATCATTGATTCTAGAGTTTTATTTTCTGGATTGTTGGGGTTTTGTTTGTTTTGTGGGGTTTCTTTTATTTTGATTCCTTGGGATTTTCCTCTGTAGACAAGTGTTTGGTGAATAAAGCGCTTTTATTCTTTTCTGTCATCTGAGAATGTTTCTATTTCCCATCCATTCATAAGGGATATTTTCACAAATGGAGGATTCTGGGTTGACAGTTCTTATCTTTGAAGAATTGATGCTTTTGAACTGTGGTGTTGGCAAAGACTCTTAAGAGTCCCTTGGACTGCAAGGACATCCAAACAGTCCATCCTAAAGGAAATCAGTCTTGGGTGGTCATTGGAAGGACTGATGTTGAAGCTGAAACTGCAATATTTTGGCCACCTGACCTCATTTGAAAAGACCCTGATGTTGGGAAAGATTGAAGGCAGGAGGAGAAAGGGACGACAGAGGATGAGATGGTTGGATGCCNGTTTGGTGAATAAAGCGCTTTTATTCTTTTCTGTCATCTGAGAATGTTTCTATTTCCCATCCATTCATAAGGGATATTTTCACAAATGGAGGATTCTGGGTTGACAGTTCTTATCTTTGAAGAATTGATGCTTTTGAACTGTGGTGTTGGCAAAGACTCTTAAGAGTCCCTTGGACTGCAAGGACATCCAAACAGTCCATCCTAAAGGAAATCAGTCTTGGGTGGTCATTGGAAGGACTGATGTTGAAGCTGAAACTGCAATATTTTGGCCACCTGACCTCATTTGAAAAGACCCTGATGTTGGGAAAGATTGAAGGCAGGAGGAGAAAGGGACGACAGAGGATGAGATGGTTGGATGCCATCACCGACTCAATGGACATGAGTCTGAGTGAACTCCAGGAGTTGGTGATGGACAGGGAGGCCTGGCGTGCTGCGGTTCATGGGGTCGCAAAGAGTCGGACACAACTGAGCGACTGAACTGAACTGAGTACTCAAGACACGGTGTGCCGCTTTCTTCTGGCTTGAATGATTTTTGCTGAGAAATTCTGATACACTTAGATTGTTTTTCACTGATAGCATGTCATTTCTCTTCCAGTGCTTTCCAAATTCTTTTCTCTGTCATTGGTTGTTAGGAATCTGACCACACTGTGTCTCAGTGTGTAGTTCTTAGGTTTGTTCAGCTTGAAGTTCACTCGACTTCTTAAATCTATAGGCCTGTGACTTTTGTCAAATTTGAGAACTTTCTGGCCATTATTTTTTCAAGTAGTTCATCTCTGCCTTTTTTTTTTTTCTTCTGGGACTCTGGTAATGAGACTGTGTTTATTTTTGTTCAGTCTGCTGTCTTTCTGTTGTTCAGATGAGGTTATTTCTGGTGGTATAGCTCAGCGGTAGAGCATTTGACTGTAGACAGGGTAATTGTTCTGTCTTCAGAGTCATTGATACTTCCCTGTGTCTCCTATATGCTAGTCTTAAAGCTGGCCGTTAATTCCTTTTAATATTTCATTATTGTATTTTTCAGTTCTAAACTTTTCATTTGGTTCTTCATTATATCTTCTCTTTCTTTGCCAAAATTTTCTGGTTTTTTTTTTTCATTGATTTCAATATAAATGATGGCTGCCTTAAAATCGTTGTCAGATAATTCAACATCCCTGTCACATCAGTGTTGGCATCTACTGATTGTCATTGTTCAGTACATTTGAGATCATCCTAGTTTTGATATGATGAGTCATTATCTGTTGAAACCTGGACATTTTGAGTATTGTGAGACTCTGGATCTTATTTAAATGTTCCGTTTAAGCTGGATTTTATGACCCTGCTCAAGGAGGAGAGGGTCTTGCCTCATGACTGCCAGGTGAGTGTGAAATCTAGGTCTCCCAGTTGGCCTCCATTAACCCTGAAGGGCTGAGGTTCCCCCTCACTGCTGGTCAGGATGGGACAGGAATGTAAAGTTCCAGCTCCCTACCAGGACTCCAGTGCTACCTTGGTGGAAGGGAGGGGTATGAATGCCTCATTAGTGCTCCCCATGGGACCTCACTGACATCGTGGGTAGGGAGAGTGGCCTCAATAACACTGAGCGGTGGTCAGAGCCTCCTCTGACATCACTCCAGCAGGGAGAGGGTAGCCATCTCTTGACAACTGGGTGGGGTTGAAAGTCCAGGCTCTTTCCAGACTCCACCAGCACTGAGGAGTAGAGGGCTTCCTCATCACCCAGCAGGGATGAAAGTCCTGACTCCCTACTCAGGACACCCCCGTGCCCTTGCCCCGCCAGAGGGGAGTTGGGACACTTCATTACAGCCTGGAGAGAGTGGAAGTCGAGATTATTGAGTTGGTCTTTGCAGGCGTGTGTGGGTGGCTTATTCAGACTAATTTATCTCTGGTTTCTACTTTGTGCCTGGAACACCACCCTTGACCCTGAGATACAGATGAGAAGCAGACCAGTCAACTGGCTTCTTTGAAACGTGGCCAGACATTTTCACTGTCTGAGAACAATGAAGGGGAAGGGTCAGAAGGAAGAAACAGGGCTTGCAACCCACAGTAAGCACCATAAATTACTAATCCCTGTTAATGTTCACTGATTCCTAAAATGTTGACGTGCACTCTTGTCACCTCCTGCTTGACCACATCCAGTTGACCTTGATTCATGGACCTAACATTCCAGGTTCCTACACAATATTGTTCTTTACAAGCACTGGACTTCCACACATCCACAACTGAGCGACGCTTCCACGTTAGCCCAGCCTCTTCATTCTTTATGGAGCTGCTTCTCCACTCTTCCTCAGTAGCCTATTGAACACCTGCCGACCTGGGAGCTCACCTAATTACAGTGCCATAATATCTTTTTGCCTTTTCACTTTGTTCATGGGATTCTCAAGGCAAGAATACTGAAGTGGTTTTGCCATTCACTTTCTCAAGTGGACCACATTTTGTCAGGCCCTGACTAGCAGGGACATGCCCTTCAGCTGCTCCACGTAGCCAGGCAACACGCCTGGCACCCTGATTGTCCCACTGCTGATCCTCGTTACGCATGTAAACTTAGAACTGAATAAATAACATGTGCTGGCAAACCCTGCCGAGGATAGCAGCCGTGAACATGAGCTTTGGAATCACATAGCCCTCGGTGCAAATTCTAGCTCTTCCACTAATTAGCTGTGTGACCCTAGGTAAGCTATTTAACTTCTCTGAACCTCATCTATAAAAGGAGAATTGTTAATGTAACATATTTTGGTTTCCAAGTATGAACAAATAGCTGTCTGCTGCTATTTTTGTTACTTAGGTAGGACCCCATCATTACACTTTGGGATGGTTTGTTACACAGCCGTGGGAGGATATGGTTTTTATCCTCCCATATTACAGACTGAACAAAATGGGATTTTCCGGACATTATGGAGCCAGAATTCAGTCTCTTTCCACTACACCATCAGGGCGCAGCCCCTTCAGACATCCCCAGCCCCATGAAGCAGGGCCAGTTATTGATAATACAAAGGGCAGGTTCCATTTGTGAAACTCCAGCCCACTCACTAATGACTCGGTTTTCATATCAATAAAATGGGGTCACAGCACTCCTGGGAGGATTATATTACTGTGAGAGTCTTTTCAGGTGGGGATTCTGCCAATGAGACTTTGGTACTGGCCTTACTCCCTTGTGGACTCAGAAACTGAGACACCTTCCCCTGTCTCCTTGGGGGTGTACTGGAAACAGTGTCCCTGGAGGCCAGCAGACACACAAGGTCCACAGCCAGAGCCCTCTTCCTGAAGACTGGGGGGCTATTGGAGGCTGGAGGGTGTGGGTGGGGTGCCAGGCTTGGAGGAGACAACATACACAGTGAGTGAGACCAGGCCCCTGGCTAGAGCGGATGCAGTCCCAGGGAGGAGGAGGGTGTTTGGGCAGGTGTCCTGTGGGGTAACCCCTTGCAGTTCTAAAGGCCACCCTGCAGCTGCCCCTTGGAGCTGAACTTGTGCAGGCAAGGCTTCTGCTAACCAGGGGTGCACGGGGGCAATGGGATGAGGTGAGGGCTTTCCTCTTCTGGAGCTCTGAGAGTTTCTAAAGAGCCAGAAGCTCAGAAGATGCTGGCATTGTAGCCCACCACCTCCAAAGTGGGTTGGGGATGCAGGCTGAAACTCCCCCCAAACCACATAATTCACAGTGTTTTCCCGGGTCGTCCACTGCCTCTTTGTTTGTTCAGTCAATACATCTGAGCCTGGGGCCAAGACTCCTTATCTCACCACTGTGTGATTTGAGCAAGTGACCTCACCTCGCTGAGCCTCAGTTTCCTCATCTGTAAAATGAGGATGACAATAATACCGCTTTCACAGCTCTTCCAGAATTTATTGAGTAGACAGTAAGGCCCTCTTATTCCTGTTGATGCTGTCCTCCACTCCACCCCCCTCTCCATCCCCTCAGCCCAGGAGACCCCCTGTCTGTCTACCCAGAGGCCCAGCCCTGCTGGTATTTGGGGTTGTGTAGGGAAAATAGCTAAAGCCACAGCTGAAACCAGCAAGATATAGTCTCTGTGACCTTGGACAAGACACTGGCCCTCTCTGGGTCTCAGTTTCTCCATCTATGGAAGACAAGAGATGTACTGTAAAAAGTGAGAGATAGCTGTGCCCGGTGCATCTGTGAAGTGCCAACTGTGTGCTCCACACTTCACCTGCATCCCAGCAACCTTAGGGGGCTTGCCAGCAGCAGCAGCAGCAGCCGCATTGTACAGGAAGAGAGGCTCAGAGAGGTGGGGTGATGTGTCCACGGTCACACAGCCAGGAGTAGGGATTCTGGGCTTGAAGCCCCACACTTTCCTGTCTGAGGAGCTTGGGCCCCTGGGAAAGCAGGGCTAACTCTGGAGGGGCTTCATCTTGCCCTCCTTCCCAGTGCCCACTGGGAGGTGCACCCTGGGGGAGCAGCTGCCACCCTGCCTCCACCAGGCTCAGCACAAAGCAGGGGCGGAAATGAGATGGAAAAACACAGGAGAGCTGGCCTGGGAGGGGAGGGTGCTCAGGAATCGGTGCTGGCTCTCTGGGGCTGCAGCACAAAGAGCTGAAACAAGATTCCATTCCTTTGAGCGTGTGAGGACCTACTGTGTGCCTGGCACTGAGTGGGGCCAGCGGGTGGGTGGGAGAGTTAGGAGCCATCCCCGCCCCTTGAGAGCTCACTCTCCATCACACAAGCCCTCCAAAGCATCACTTACATAGGACGCTCCCTGTGTCCCTTCACCTTCACCACCACGGAGCTATTGGTGCTGTTATCACTCCCAGGGAGTGTGTCTGGAAAATGAAGCCCAGAGAGGGAAAGTGATTTCTCCAAGGTCACACAGCTAGTCTATGTGGAAGTAGAGAATTACAATTCTTTCCTCTGAATTATATAATTTATTATCAGGTAGTGACCTTTTAAAGACAAAACAGTCCTTTTGGTCTCCAAACGTATTTAGTTTTCTATTTATTAATGCAGCCTCATTAATCTTTCTCTCTCACTAGTGTTTGCTTAGCATAACTTCCAAAATTTTTAATAAAAAATACGTATGTGTGCTTCTGTGTAGACGTGTCTTACATGATTTATCTAATCTGGATAAAAGCTCTTAAACGCTCATAGCAAGCCCATTTAAATTTAGTATAAGTGAGTATTTTTATATTCATTTATTTCTACTATATTTTTGTATACTTGTATTTATTTCTACCGTTTTTTTCTATTTGTGCTTAAGTCACTCTGAACAAAGAAGTCTTCAAATCTGATTGCTGTCTTTCTCACCCCATGCATTACTTCTGTCTACTAGTTCACTTCTAACTTTTTTTTTTTTTTAACTCCAAATTTGGAAAATAGTGTTATTTCATTTGGTGAGCACTTCATTTCTGTTCACCAGTCTTCACCGAACACTCCAACATCTCAGACTTTTATTCTGAGATCATTGCCCCTTTAACTACCTCAGTTTTGTCTTGAAGAATCGTCTTTACTCTTTTCACGGTTGCCTGAATACACATTCAAGCCTATAGTTCTACACAGACCTTTGGAATCTTAGCACATGAAGGTGTTTCAGTTCCTTTCGGGTCTACTTTCACTGGTTGTTTTTGTGGGCTGGGAACAGCTCTTTCTCATCAACTCCCTTTGTTTTTCTTGAGACACACCTAGATGCAGCTCTACATGCATTTTTAAAGTGAATAAAAATTTTTATTCGCATGCTAGGGTTTTCATCTGCCTGTTCTGAGGCTGATATTTTTTGTCAAATCCAGGCAGTGCTCAGCTGTAATTACTTCCAATGTTTCCTTCCTCCTACTGTCTCCGTTTTCTCCTTGGAATAAAATTGGAAGATGAGCAAAGCTTCCCCCCTTTCTGTGTTTCATATTGTTTCACCTCTTTACTTGAACATTCCATTTCTTTGTATACTGAATTGGGAAAAATATGCCACACCTACTTTTCATTTCTATGTTTCTTTCTTGATCTATCTCTAATCTTCTGCTATAGCTCATTAAAGGAGTTTTAAATTTTAACTTCTGTATTTTTCACTTGTAGCAGTTCTGGTTGTGTCCTTTAATAATCTGTCTGGCCTTTTCTGATCCCTTGGGTATCTAACTAGACAGGAGAACATAGGTGAGTTTCCAAGGTAAAGAAATTTGACTGTTTCTATAAGCTGTTGTAGGCCTTTTATACGGTATAGATTTGTGTCCTGGGAGTGGGGTGTGTCTGTGTGAGTTTGTGTGGTGCGATTGTGCGTGTGTATTTGTGTGTCTTTCCCCTATATTCCTTTTACAGAGCAAAATTGCAAGTGTCATCTTTCTGTAAAATGTCCTATCACCATTGCTTCATGGGTACTTGCATTGGGTATACTGCAACGTCATTCTGAGGCTAACCACCCCATCTGGGGATTGGTATCTACCACCTGGTGCATACATTTCAGTCCACAGTCAGTGTCTGTTCCTGCCAGGACTTAGCTATAAGCCCACTGGGGCCCCAACATTAGTCCAGTCTAATCCAATTTCCAACTTTCCTCCTGGGGAATCTGCCCCATGGTCATCAGCAGTTTGTGTCTCCCTTGTCGACAGATAGAACAGTTCTTGGCATTTTGTGTCTGAGGGTACAAAAGCAGGGCGTGCAGACTGAGCCCACTGCTTACAGGCCATGGACCAAGGAGGCCCCCTCAAACCAACACATTAGCATAGCCACTCATCAGTTCCAGTCATCTTACAAATCTGAAGAATGGTTTTTCTGAAGGGCATTGACATATCCTACTTTAAGTCAGTCTTCAGATTTCCACCCTGATATTTATAAGGCGCAGGCGGCAGCCGCGAGCGATGCACCAAGGCACAGGCAGCAGCCGCGAGGCGCACCAAGGTACAGGAGGCCAGGGGCGGTGGCTGGGGGGAGCCACCCCACGTCCGAGGCCAGAGGTGTCACCCGAGGCCAGAGGCAGCACCTGAGGCCAGGGGCGGCGGCCAGGAGGAGCAACCCAATGTCCAAGGAGCTGCGGCTGCGCAGGTGAAGGAGGGCCTAGAAGAGTTATCCCATGTTGAAGGTTAGGAAGGGCGGTGGTATAGAGATATCCCTCATCCAAGGTAAGGAGCAGCGGCTGCACTTTGCTGGAGCAGCCGTGAAGAGATACCCCNGGGTGTTAGTACTAAAAGGTCTTGTAGGTCTTCATAGAATTGTTCAACTTCAGCTTCTTCAGCATTACTATTTGGGGCATAGACTTGGACTACCATGATATTGAATGGTTTGCCTTGAAAACAAACAGAGATCATTCTGTCATTTTTGAGATTGCATCCAGGTACTGCATTTCAGACTCTTGTTGACCATGATGGCTACTCCAGTTCTTCTGAGGGATTCCTTCCCACAGAGTAGATATAAGGAGGGCCTAGAAGAACTATCCCATGTTGAAGGTCAGGAAGGGTGGTGGTGTGAAGATACCCCTCATCCAAGGTAAGGAGCAGTGGCTGCACTTTGCTGGAGCAGCCGTGAAGAGATACGCCATGCCCAAGGTAAGAGAAACCCAAGTGAGATGGTAGCTGCTGCAAGAGGGCATCAAAAGGCAGATACAGTGAAACCATACTCACAGAAAGCTAGTCAATCTAATCACACTAGGACCACACCCTTGTCTAACTCAATGAAGCTAAGCCATGCCCATGCGGCAACCCAAAACGGGCAGGTCATGGTGGAGAGGTCTGACAGAATGTGGTCCGCTGGAGAAGGGAATGGCAAACCACTTCAATATTCTTGCCTTGAGAACCCCATGAACAGTATGAAAAGGCAAAATGATAGGATACTGAAAGAGGAACTCCCCAGGTCAGTAGGTGCCCAATATGCTACTGGAGATCAGTGGAGAATTAACTCCAGAAAGAATGAAGGGATGGAGCCAAAGCAAAAGCAAAACCCAGCTGTGGATGTGACTGGTGATAGAAGCAAGGTCCGATGCTGTAAAGAGCAATATTGCATAGGAACCTGGAATGTCAGGTCCATGAATCAAGGCAAATTGGAAGTGGTCAAACAAGAGATGGCAAGAGTGAACGTCAACATTCTAGGAATCAACGAACTAAAATAGACTGGAATGGGTGAATTTAACTCAGATGACCATTATATCTTGTTAGCATATAGCATATTAAACATGTGTGACACTGTTCAGTAAGGCAAAAATCCACATGAGATAAACATCTTTTCTCTTCGTCCTGGTAGAATAAAAATATTAGCTTACGCCATCAAAATGTAAATGAACAAAAAATAAAGGCATGTGAGGTCTACATCGCATCTGACTATATGTCAGAATTCACCTTCAATTAAGCAAATGTTTATTGAGTTCCCATTGGAAGTCAGACACTGTGGTAGTTTGAGACACAGAGATAATAACCGCAATAGAGAGAACAATTTCAATTAGTAAACAGTCGTCTTTCATAGTAATCAATATTTTAGAAAACTCTTCTGCTGTTATCCACTTATGGCTACTTTTATAGAAATATACACGCTCTCAATTCAGTTTCATTGAAAACAGGAGTCAAATACAAGGAAAGCTAGTGTCCATTAACATTCAAATAACATTTAGTGGAAAGTTTATCGTTACAAATCTATATCATAAATGTTGGCCTCTATTTTCTCTTTATGCTTCATAATTTAAATTGGTCTTGTTGATGTCTCTTTCATCTAATTTGGTCATCTTAACCCTTAGTAAGCTTCCCTTGTGGCTCAGCTGGTAAAGAATCCTGCAGTGTGGGAGACCTGGGTTGGGAAGATCCCCTAGAGAAAGGAAAGGCTACCCACTCCAGTATTCTGGGCTGGAGACAGTCCACGGGGTCGCAAAGAGTCGGACATGACTGAGCGACTTTCACAACCATTAGTGAGATGTGATCATATTCTCTGAGGAACTCTTATAAGCTATGCAACTTCTCACCAGACAAATGCATACATTCATTTATATAAATACAATATATTACAGGGGCTTCCCAGGTGGCACTAGTGGTAAAATTCTGCCTGCCAATTCAGGTGACTCAAAAGACTTGGGTTCAGTCCTTGGGTTGGGAAGATCCCCTGGAGGAGGAAATGGTTACCCCTCTCCAGTATTCTTGTCTGGAAAATTCCATGGACAGAGGAGCCTGGTGGGCTACAGTCCATGGGGCCACAAAGAGTCAGGCATGACTGAGTGACTGAGCACCCACAGTGTTACCTGTATTTTCTGAGGATTGATTGGATTGAGAAACACTACATTAAATGCTATGGGAAAGACTGTATACATTTCTGAAGAAACAATCTATGAAATTACCACTGGATTTGGAAATTGAGATGATCTTTTGAGGAATTACCCTCATACATTAAAACTTAGTTTCCTATCCAAATGACTGAAAAATTTATATTCTGTCATAAATAGGTGGTAGGATTGAAGTTTTGCCCCTGTGATGGAAAATAAATTACTACGTTTGACTTCTGATACATTTAACATGAATTTAGGTCAGAATATTAAGACTTTCTTAAGCATGACCCTATGTGAAAATGGTTCATGACATACGTGCCTACATTTACATGATACAGCTTTGTTAAGACTGTGGCTACTTTTGTACCGGACAAGCCACAATCCTGGACATCTTTTAATATGTAATTGAGTCCCATCATCCTTCTGTGTTTCTGGGGCCCGGAGAAGCTTGGCAGAGTCAATGCCATTAGTTTGTCTTTGGACCATTTCCAGAGCTGAGCAGGTGATACCATAAACAAATCCCAGTGTTGACATTTGGAGTGAGCAAGTGGTTCTACAAGGTGGCTCCTTCTGGAAGTAAATTGACTTTAATGATTTCTTTCTTTCTCCTGGGCAGGATTTATGTGGGCATCATTCATGTGACACCCTGGGAATGGCAGACGTTGGGACCATATGCTCTCCTGAGCGCAGCTGTGCGGTGATTGAAGACGATGGCCTCCATGCAGCCTTCACCGTGGCTCACGAAATTGGTATGCAGCGTCTTTTCTCTTCCCTGGCCAAATCAAACACTTGTAACAGCTGCAACAGGAACCGGCATACTTGGCAATTAATTCCAGATTTCTCCTGGTTCAGATAACCCTTGGGGATTATATATGTTTATATTTGCACTTTTAGGGTTAACTCCTAAGAGGGACGGAAACCAAAGTTAGGCACACGTGGTGGAGACTTCCTTTCTGTTGGTGCCATTTAAAAGTTTAAGAGAAAGTTACTACTGCCACTGTCTTGTAAAGTGTCCACCCAGGACCTGATGAGATAAAATCTGTCACAGTTGACAATGGAATGCAGAGATGTTTGTCTTAGAAATTACTCTGTGGACTCATCCACGGCAAATCAATTTACACAGAAATTCATCAGGTTTTATTCCACTGTCAGTGATACATCGACTCCTGGCAAAGGTAATCAATAGCTTATGGTCACCATTCCAGTCTTGTTTTTAAGAAGCAAAGGAAATGAAACAAAACCTGTCACCAGGGTTGATTATAAAGTGTTCCTTACCTGGTGACATTAAGAAACTCATTTCAATTGTGAAATTGGAAATGTTAGACTACATATGACAAATATCCCAGCAATTAGGAATATGTGTTTTGTAATCACTGACCGAGGCTACTAGACATATGAGAAGTTAATTTACTATTTAGGATTAGGTTTTAGAATTAGATACATCTGGGCTCAGTTCTTGCTAATATACTTTCTGCCTGTGTCCTGTTGGTCTGATGATTTAAAGTCTCTGAGCTTCAGTTTTCATATCTAAAATATAGAAATAATAGTGTCTATTTCATTGAATTATTTCAGGGACCAAATTGGGTAAATTATAGATACCAGCTATTATTTATATTCATATACACTTCTGTTTTGCTTTTTAATTAACCAATTCATTTACTTTTTAAATGTATCACCTTATAGCATCTTTTTGGGGGCAAAGTATAGGGCAAATTATTGTACCTTTTGCTATATTTTATTAAACAGATGTAGTTTTCTTAAGCTAACACAGTAATTTTAAAATAGAAATTAAAACTTTTCTTCTACTTTAGTAGACAAAGAACATTTCACAATGTGCTGATTTTTGGCCACTATGTTTTCTTTGGGGACTTCACATCAAAAGTGCAATTGCATAAGTCTGTATATTAGAGCAGCAAAATAAAAATCAGTAGTTAAATTCCAATTAATATGTATTAATCATGATCATAATTTTCTTAACTGACACTCTTCTTACCACTTAAGAAAAAAAAAGGCACAAACATAACATCTTAATGTAAGTAACTGTCCAGTAGCATCAGTGATCACAATCCAATTTAACACTTTGTTAATTAAGCCTCTTTAACTTCAAGATGGACTCCCAGCTCCATCTCCATCTGTTTTATCTCAGGCAAGAGATTCAGACAACGAGTCCCCATTTTTTCTCTAGAAGGTAGACCAATAATGAATGAGACGGCTCTCTGGTGACTGCACTAGAAGACCTCATATGGCTGCAAATATTTTTAAAACACAGCTGCCATTTGAACTTCAGGGCTGGGATTATGCCTTCACCTATGTCTCACTCTTGCCTATTAAACTGATTGATAAAAATACAGCCTAACATCAGCCTTTCATCAATATTTATTACATATATATTCATGTGCACAAGTGAGTAAGTGGGAGAAACACAAGAGCCAACCAAGGCAATATTCCGATTTTTCAGCAAAGCTAAGAAGAATAAATTCAAATACTCAAAAGCATTGTAATTACCCAGAGATGATTTTAAAAGTGCACCTGCATTTAATCACCATTATTCAGAATGGGAGAAGTTCCATAAGGAAAGTGCTAAGCCCTGGTAGGCAGAAGCTGGTTAAGGAATGATGAGGGATAAGTGACAAAGTGGAACTGGGGCATCAGCCACCACAGGCCCTAATATTGGCCTTCTAAAAAAGAGAGTCCAGATTCCTTGAAGGATGGGCTTTCTTCCTTCAATCCTCTTGTTGTTGTTCAGTTGCTAAGTTGTGTCCAACTCTTTGGACCCCATGAACTGCAGCATGCCAGGCTTCCATGTCCTTCAGCATCTTCCAGAGTTTGCACAAACTCATCTCCACTGAGGCAGTGTTGCCATCCAGCCGTCTCATCCTCTGTCACCTCCTTCTCCTCTTGCCTTCAATCTTTCCCAGCATCGGGATCTTTTCCAGTGAGTCAACTCTTTGCATCAGGTGGTCAAAGTATTGGAATTTCAGCTTCAGCATCAGTCCTTCCAATGAATATTCAGAGTTGATTTCCTTTCAGATTGACTGGTTAGATCTCCTTGCTGTCCAAAGGCTTCTCAAAAGTCTTCTCCAGCACCACAGTTTGAAAGCATCAATTCTTTGGTGCTCAGCCTTCTTTATGGTCCAACTAGTGATCTATTTTCACACATTGATAGCATCTGGGAGGTTTCTTTGTAAGGGAACCACAGTGGCAGTAAACGCAGCTTCTTTGAAGTTTCATGGGCCCTCAAAGCAACCGAATTGGAATGAAGAACCATCTAGCACCACCTTTCTCAGCCCTCCTGAGTTCCTACACCAAGGGATTACACAGGCAGATACAGCAGAGAGGTAGGAAGCCAGATGCTAATGAGAACAGGTGTTTTATTAACACTATTTATGTACAATAAGAAGTTTTCTTAAGTGGGCATAGTTCTACAAGAGAATAATGTGGGAGAAATGTGGGTTTCTCTGCAAAAAAATCAAACCTAAATCTTTGCTGTCTGACTGCACTCCATGTTCCTTTTAATTTCTTGATTGGGTCATTTCTATGTACTTCTTTAGAATTCTCTGTATTTTATTCTCCAATAAAACAGTGCCTACTTCATTTCCCTTTATGTGTCACATATGGCCTAATCTGAGAAACGTAAGGTCTGGGGACAGGGGAATATGGGTTTAATTTCCCTTTCATAAGGAATCTGGCTTTCACTCATTTTGTTTTCTAATTGCTTTATTATTCTTTAATTTCACTTTTCGCCTAAATATTGCAAACACGTGTTATAAAGTATGAGCCTTAAAAATTGTAGCAAAGATAACCTTACAAAATATTTCCTAATCATCTGTATACGATTACAGAGCTTTGCCTCTGCAGCCAGTGTGCTCTTGGGTCATGGAATTCCCTGTTCTGCTTCCAGCGCTTTATTTTTAGATTGTTGTTTTTAGCCATCAGCCTGAGTTTTACTATGCTCTGGATTCTAATTCTACTCTGTTCTTCTATGTAATTTCCTCCCTTTTCACTAGACATTTACTACTTTCCAGATCTGGAGGTTATATCCAGGCTGCATATGGAGATAAGGTGCCGCTGTGAAACCTCAGTTTTGCCAGAGTGTTTTGAATTCACTTGAGTCTATTCCAAAATGAGCAGTTTGCTTCGTGTGTATGGTAAATATGTTTCTGTGCACAAAACATAAGCTGTGGAGAAAATTTCCAGGATGTTCCCATGATTTTTCTACTTTATTTCATCTATCAGCAATGAAAGGTATAATTAAGTATCAGTTCAGTTCAGTCGCTCAGTCATGTCCAATTCTTTGTGACCTCATAGACTGCAGCACGCCAGGCCTCCCTGTCCATCACCAACTCCCGGAGCTTGCTCAAATTGATGTTCATCAAGTCGGTAATGCCATACAACCATCTCATCTTCTGTCATCCCCTTCTCCTCCTACCTTCAATCTTGCCCAGCATCAGGGACTTTTCCAATGAATCGGTTAGTTCTTCACATCAGGTGGCCAAAGTATTGGAGCTTTAGCTTCAGCGTCAGTCCTTCCAGTGAATAATCAGGACCGATTTCCTTTAGAATTCACTGGCTTGATCTCCTTGCAGGCCAAGGGACTCGCAAGAGTCTTCTCCAGCACCACAGTTCAAAAGCATCAGTTTGTCGGCACTCAGCTTTCTTTATGGTCCAACTCTCACATCCACATATGACTACTGGAAAAACCATAGCTTTGACTAGATGGACCTTGGTTGGCAAAGTAATGTCTCTGGTTTTTAACATGCTCTCTAGGTTGGTCATAGTTTTTCTTCCAAGCAGCAAGTGTCATTTAATTTCCTGGCTGCATTCACCATCTGCAGTGATTTTGGATCCCAAAAAAATAGTCTGACACTGTTTCCACTGTTTTCCTAACTATTTGCCATGAAGTGATGGGACTGGATGTCATTATCTTAGTTTTTTGAATGTTGAGTTTTAAGCCAGCTTTTTCACTCTCCTCTTTTACTTTCATCAAGAGGTTTTTTAGTTCCTCTTTACTTTCTGCCATAAGGGTGGTGTCATCTTCATATCTGAGGTTATTGATGTTTCTCTGGCAATCTTGATTCCAGCTTGTGCTTCATCCAGCCTGACATTTCGCATGATGTAGTCTGCATGTAAGTTCACTTTTATTAACTGGTTTAGCTTCTCATGGCATTCTCTAGTCACTACTTCCTCTTTCTATAATAAGGGCTTAAAACACAGTCTTGAGAGTTGAATATAAAATTTTTTGTTCTTTTTTAATAATTTATTTACTTGGGTCTTAGTTTCTTTGTGCAGAATCTTTCATCAGGGTCCACAGGCTGTGAAGTGTGCAGGCTCAGTACCTCTGCAGACATGTGGGGTCACAGTTCCCAGACCAGGGATCCAACCCAGATCCCTTGCATTGTAAGGTGGATTCTTTAACCACTGGGTAATCAGGAAAGTCCCCCAAAGTTTTTCTTGTTCTTTTACTCACTTTTACTTGTTCTTTCACTCAGTCCATTGAAACATGTCCCTACATTGAGAATTATCATGTAAGACAGAGGCAAGCCCTAAATCTTTATCTTATACTTTTTCTGTCCATGATGTTAAAGTCATAATGAAGTGACTTAAATGAACAGTTCTGAGAAGTGATGTTTCTTGTACCACGTGTGAATGGGAATACTTCTCTTTTCCTGCTTTCCTGTTCCTTCCTAACAGAAAGCTAGATTTTGGAGACACAGTCCACTGGTGTCAATACAGCTTCCTGGAAAATAGACTTTGCTGCATCTAGACACTGCCTGGGCAGTGAAGAATTGCCTTACTGCCTGCCTTCTTGATATCTTATAGAAAGGTCAACATCGAGTAAAGTGTTAGGATCTTTGAGAAAGTTTTTTAAACTATCAAGAGCATGGTTCCCATCCCTGGACTACATGGTTGGAGGTAAGAATGTGACTATAGCTGTTTTACAATCCAAATGTGAGCTGTAGCAAGTTTCAAGTGAATGTAAGTTTACATTTAGAGTTTATGTTTTTAACTTGTCAAACTTTTATTATGGGCTTGTAATAATGATTTCACCTGCTGCACATATGGTTCTCCAACATAATAATTTTACTGATGTTTGGCCAGCCTCTAATGTGCAAGGGGAGCCATCTGATTTTATTTAGACTCATGAAATCCGTAGTTTGCAAACAGGCTGAAGCTCTGCCTTAGAGTGGTTAATTATAAAATGTGCTAAGTGAATCTCTCCATCATGAAAGACTTCAAAAATGCTTCCTAAGCTAAAATCAGGCCGCTCAAAGAGTCAGGGCCAGAGAGTCAGCTGGGAACTTAGGAAGTGGTGGAAACACAGCAGTATGGCTGCCTGTGTTTTGCTGCGGTCTGAGCGAGTGCTCTGGTTCTGCTGATTTGCGTGTGACTCTGCCCTTGCCATCGATTAGATTAAACGAGGCCATGTTTTGAAGGCTGCAGAGGCCCTGGAAACACCACAGACCAAAGCCAAGTACACAGACTCAGATGTCAGGACCGGCTGTGAGATGTGAGGTGAAAGGAAGCCAGCATTAACCTTGGTATTTACCCTCAAAGCCCATAGCTTTAATCAACATGAACTGAGCCTTTTTTTTTTTTTTCTGTCCGGTTTGGAGCAGTGCCATACTGTGTCTTTCTTGGCCCCTAGATGAAAGGTGGGAATAGGTCTTTGCTCCATGTCCAGAGGCAGCATTGAAAGATGTAGTTTTAGTATCAGTTGGTTTGTTTTGAAATCAAATCCCAATTCGTATTTCTCTAGGGAAAGCCTATGGATTGTCTGCCATGGTTATGAAAAGCCAACAAGTTGAAGGTGATATAAAACAAATATATCACACGCAACGTGTAATTTTTTTCTTTCCTTCTTAGGATTAGAAAATTTCCCCTTGTCTCCCAAATTGAGTGTCTGATTATCAGACACTAGTAATCTAGCATCTGGTAATCAGAATTTATCAAAAACTACGTAAGATTAAACTACTCGTAAGTTAAAATTATAACAAACCCAAGATATCAGCGAGAACAATAAAGTTTAGTAATAATCACTGGGCCTTTATATTTCTCAGGCACATTTTCTAAGCACTTTGCAACTTTATATCCTTTAAGCCTCACAAAATCCCATGAGGTGAGTACTATTAATGAGTCACCCAAGAAAGGAGGAT
This sequence comes from Neotragus moschatus, assembly GCA_006410615.1. Taxonomy (NCBI): domain Eukaryota; kingdom Metazoa; phylum Chordata; class Mammalia; order Artiodactyla; family Bovidae; genus Neotragus; species Neotragus moschatus. The sequence continues at coordinate 2,250,830 of SJYA01000280.1, forward strand.
GCTGACACACAGAGAAATCTCTAAACTGATCTAAGGTCAACAACTAGGTATACTGCTTGGGGAAAAGTTAAATCCAATTTATCTGGCTCCAGAGCCCAAAATTTGGACACTAGAATGGACTGTTAGGATCCCTTTTGGAGAGATAATCTTGAATTTGAATCAAAAGGATATTGACACAGCTATTTATAAGGTGAAAAAAATTATTTTCTTCCTTCTAAATTACATCACTGATATAACATTTAGCATTTGTGTTTAGGGTTTCCCTAGTGGCTTAGATGGTAAAGAATCTGCCTGCCAGTGCAGGAGACCCAGGTTCAATCCCTGGGTCAGGAAGACCCCCTGGAGAAGGGAATGGCTACACAATCTAATATTCTTGCCTGGAGAATTCCATGGACAGAGGACCTTGGCAGGCTACAATCCATGGGATCACAAAGAGTCAGAGGGGATCACAAAGTTACCCAGGTCTAGGTAACTAACACAAATGTTTTTAAATGGGAGTTTAAGAGTTTTATCTCTTCTCTTAAGGATTTGCATTTGAATAGATGTGTAGGATCCAATTATTGGGGCTCCTGGTTTCCTTCACCAAGGATTCTAGGTCCTGCTCCCCTGTGAGTTTTTGACTCCCTTTTCAACCCCTGGCGAGACCTTCCTGAACTTTAATAATCCCAGCTGGAAAATTAGGTAAAAATAAAAACATGACCTCATTAAGAAACAGATGCTTCATGAGCAGGGCTTTCTTAAGTAAACACATGACAGAGCTTTTTGTGACATTTTTTTAGGATGTGATGCTATGGCCCCTTGCCTATTGGCCAGTTTGGGGTCAGGACACAAGAGCTTGAAGTTCTGTTTAATTTACAGACCAAAGTTTAGAAAAACAACCCGATTTCCTTCCTGAGGTTAATATTATAAATCAGCCCTGGTTGTACAGTAATACCTGAGTTGAATAAGAAGCTAAACCAGCATTTTCCTGTAATGTGTCTTCACCAGGGTGTCCCTTATTTTGGATTTTCTGGCACCAAATCCATGCGAGAATTTAAGGAGGCAAGATGCTACTTAAAATCTACATCGTGAATATCCAAGATGAAATTGATTTAATGAAATTCTGCCTATGTACCAATTTTAAAAACTGATTGTTGTCCAAAAAAAATTACCAGGTGACTAATAGTTTGCTGTTTCTGAACTAACACTTATAACTCAGACTCTTACCCTACAGACTTTGCTTTGACATAATTTACCCGAAACTCATTTCCTCCACATAATTCAAATAAACTCTTCCCTGAGGTTACTTTGTATGATGGGCACTCATTAGCAGGACTGTCATGTTTATAACATGGTTTAATATCTATTAAGAATAGATGGGTATTTTCTACAGAAGCCCTTATAATTTACACTTGGATTTTTACTAATGATTTCAAACATCAGGATATAGTTGTAAGGGCTGCATCACTTGGGAAAATAATGAATTGGCCCCCTATATCATTGTAAATTTCACTCTGACTTCTGTAATACTTTTAAAAGAAATTTAGTGTATGAATGCCATTAACAAACTCACCCACTACCTAACAATGTTTGGTCTGTAACTGTGTTGGGATTTTACGTGAGAAGTGGCTCCCAATTACATCCCTAAGAATTAAAGATTCACAAAGAAAGATAGCATTGTAAATAAGGTTGCTTAACTTAATTAAGGCAAACAAACCGCTCTTCAATCTTTTGCACATCTACTGATTACAAATGGTTCCATATACAAATGCTAATGCTTCCCTGAAGCAAGACTTCTTCGGAACCTCTCCTTTAAACCCAGATCTTGAATTGTGGTCCTTAATCCATATCAGCCTTGTCCCCTCACTAGGATTTTTCACATACTGTTTTAGTAAGGGAGCTTGGTAGAACTTCCTCAAATCTCTTCCCTTACCTTTCAAAACTGCCTTGAATCTTGAATTCACTCTTTTCCCATACTTGGCCTAGAGAAAGCAATGTCTGTGTCTTTCCAAGGGAAAGAATTGCCTTTCTCTGTGATTTTCTGGATCCTATCTCCCTCCTCAATCTTGTGCTAAGTCACTTCAGTTGTGTCCAACTTTGTGAGACTCTATGGACTGTAGCCTGCCAGGCTCCTCCATCCATGGATTTTCCCAAGCAAGATTACTGGAGTGGGTTGCCGTTTCCTATTCCAGAGGACCTTCCTGATGCAGGGATTGAACATGTGTCTCTTCTATTTCCTGCATTGGCAGGCAGGTTCTTTACCACCAGCTCCACCTGGAAGCCCACCCTTCAACTAACTCTGGTTTGCATTGCTCAAAAAACTCATCATAAAAAATCCTTTTGATGAAAACAGTACATTATTTTAGGAGATGTCAACATTTTCTCTGACACTGTTTTATCCTCTGGGGCACATGTGTTTAAATCTCAGCTTCACTAATCCTGCTCAAGGCTGCTTGTGGGAGAAGCGATTAATCTCTAATCCATGCCTGTCATTTTGCACATCTCATTGGATGATTTAGGAACAGATTCTCACTGGAAAAGGCCATCAGTGACATCATGATAAATTCTGGTCAAGCCTTTCACAGCATCTACTTAAAATGTGTTGTTTTCAGTTGCGACCGAGCATTCGAAATTTCCTAGGTTCCAGGCTTTTCTCTGTTAATACGCATGTGGTCTCTAATGTGAGTGTCCCTTGAAAATAACTTATGCTTTTATTTGTATCTTGGCGCTCTAGGGCTCAAGGATACAGGATGATTTCAGGCTGACGTTAGGTGTCCTAGCTTAATGATGAGGAGAGTCACATTTGAGGATGCCATTTCTTTGGCTGTCCGCAGCCTTTAGTATGCCTGTCACGTCTCTCCTGAAGAGTGTCCAGGCATCCCGCACATTGTTCTTCCATTTCAGTCCCTCTCCAGCTTCTGAAGGGAAGTCACATGGGTCTCTCTCGCTGTGCCCTGGATCCAGCTCCTGTGGCACTGGCTGCCTGTTTCTCTGGGTGCTGAAGCGGTCTTCACATTGCCTGTGATTCTCCTTGTCCTGGGGAGAGCGTTCTTCTCCTAGCCAGCTGACAGGCTTTCTTCATGGAGAACAGAACATTCATCCTCGCTCCAAGGAATCTGTCTCTCTCAGCTGACCCGCAAGCAGTCCCTTTCTGACTGACTCTGGAGGATCTTATAAAATTCACTTCTCCTTTCAGCTCTTGCCAAAGTGGACCTCCGATTTGTTCATGCCCCGAGCGGCTGTCTTTTCTAATGACCATATGCCTGTATCTTCAGCGACAAGTTATCACATGGATAAATTAGCAGTTCAGAGGCCAAAGGGCCTGCCAAAAGATCCATTTAAAGACGAGAGCTTCTTAAAATAAATTGCTTTGCTTTCATAATTGATATTTAGCACATAGGCATCACCGTTATGTATAAAAGAAAAAAATAGAGGTAGTTTCCTCGGCCCCTCAAAGTGAATTTGGTGCTTACCATGTGACTTGTATTTAAATGAAGTGTCTAAAATTTAGCATCCAGATGAAGTGCGTATCTCTTGAGGCAATAATACACGTGCATATGAATAGTGCTTTTACCTAGATACATTTGGAGGAAAAGACTATTATTCCATTGAAAGTGCTAGTCACTTCGTCGTGTCTGACTCTTTGTGACTTCATGGACTGTAGTCCACCAGGCTCGTCTATTCATGGAACTTCCAGGCAAAAATACAGGAGTGGGGTAGTCATTCCCTTCTCTGGGGGATCTTCCTGACCCAGGGATCCAATCTGGGTCTCCTGCACTGCAGGCAAATTATTTACTGTCTAAGCCACCATTTCTCCATTAAATAAATATAAATGTCTTATGAAAAAATCACATTTCTTTGAAGTATAAAACCTAGATTCATAATACAGAGGTTTCCTTGGGCCACTTTCTCTACTCTGCCAGGGGGGAAAAACTCAAGTGTGAAACCTCCACACTAATCCCACAATGTTCACTGATGAACTTTCTACATTCTCAATAAGTATTTGATGTACTAAGTAACTTTCAGCAGTTTTGAATAGGATGTGAATGAAAGGTACTATTTTTCCTGTGGGTGCGGTGAAACTCTACATACCACCCCCCAAACTTGGACGAGCTCCTGCCAATCTTCTTTTGCATATTATTTGGAAGATATTTTATGAACTACACTGTGAGTTTATGCTGCTGACCAAATAGAACGTGAGTGGTGGTAAGAGGGTTTCCCGCAGAGAACTGACTAGCTGAGTAAATGCTATTGAAGTAAATAACTGTATAAATAGCATCAAAATGCAAAGCTTAGAAGGTCACTGAGCCCTGGCCACTTAATTTCAACCACAACAGCAACCAGCTGCTCAGTGGACAATTTTGTTATGAGGTGTTAGTGATTTAACAAGTTGGCCCCAAGTAGTTGGAATTTGGCGTGAAAAATTTCATCTCTGTTGGGTTTTACTGCTGCACACTGGACTTTTTCTTGGCACAATGGCCAAAGTTCCTGCCTTTGGTATTCAGGAACCAAAGGAGAATGCAGTAATCACTTTTCTATGGTATTTTCCACTTTTTTTCTTTTTTTGGTGGTGGTTTGTGTAGGGTTTTAAAAAGCTTTGCAAAAAACACTACTAGGATGTCTTTAGAATCTCTCCAATCTGAATTTTACCATTGAAGGATGTGCACCACCATGTGTAAACTAGATAGCTAGTGGGAAGTTGTTGCATAATTACAGGGAGCTCAGGCTGGTACTCTGTGATGACCTAGAGACGTGAGATAGGAGGGTGGGAGGGAGGCTCAAGAGGGAGTGGATATATGTGTACTTATAGCTGATTCACATTGCTGTATGGTGGAAACCAACAGATCATTGTAAAGCAATTATCCCCCAATTAAAAAAATAAAAACTAAAAAAAAGCAGTATTTTAAATGTACTGTAAAATGTATTATACATTTAGACTATGTGAAAAATTAACCCTATGTAATAAAAAAATTTAGTCAGATTGTAAGAATGGGCTTATGTACTCTGTGGAATAATACCTAGGATGGTAGAACGGGAGCACCAGTGTGGAGTCACAGAGAGTGTGTTTGGTAAACTTAAGCACAAACACCACCTGAGTGGTTTTAGACAATCACTTCCCTTCTTAGTATTTGTTTTCTCTCCAAGGGCTAACACTTGGTGAGAGTCATATTGGTGCTTTAGACATTTCTTAAACGCAAATGGGTATATCCTCAAGATATACCATTTACTTGCGGAACTAGTGAACATTCACAACCTACTGAATAACTAAAAGAAATGAAAGAGTGAAGCAAGCTAACATTTGCATGGAACCAGGAAGGTACTAAATTCATTTCTTTCTTTTCTCTTCTGTTGCTGCTGCTGCTGCTAAATCACTTCAGTCATGTCTGAGTCTGTGCGACCCCATAGACAGCAGCCTACCAGGCTTTCTCTTCTAGTCATCTCTTTTTTGGCTACCTATTTATGTGGCCAAGAAGATGCAAGTCCCTGACCTTCAAATACCATGTATTAAGTGTTTGTAACTTGCAGAACATTGAGTTAAATATAGATTTTCCAGCAGTGGCTGGTGGGGAGTTGGGGGGTAGGGAATATTCTCTGATCTCATGGGGCTTATAGTTGAGCACAGAAGATGGAAAACTAACAAGCATTCAAAATAATATGTTGTGAGGACTATGACATAATCCCACAGTTGCCTTGCAAATTCTAGATTCTAAATAAGGTCTGTTTCTCCATATTCTTGAGCATGTGTGATCCAGATGGATTATGGGAACATCTCATCTCGTGTAGTTTTTCAGTTTTCCCCAGAATATTCACCAAAAGTGACTGCTCTGATGACATGCAGCTTTAATTTCCCTAGGGGGAGTCCAGTCTCTGTGTGAAGAAGCAGTTAAAATGAACTCATGTACAATTGGGAAGAGAAGAGTCAAGTGCTAGTTGAATAGCCACAGAAAAGTAGATGCACAAAAATCGCTCATTATTTGCACTTCATCTATCCTGTCTTTTAGGACATCTGCTTGGCCTCTCCCATGACGACTCCAAGTTCTGTGAAGAAAATTTCGGCTCCACGGAAGATAAGCGCTTAATGTCTTCCATCCTAACCAGCATTGACGCATCCAAACCCTGGTCCAAATGCACCTCAGCCACCATCACAGAATTTCTGGATGATGGCCACGGTAGGTACAGCTCCACAGGCTCAGAAACAACACCTCGCTGGATCCTCCTGGTGTTCACCTTGCCCTCTAAGACAGTGGTTGCTGAGACAGTGTCAGAAAAAGGAACAAGGGGCTCTGTCTACTGGTATGGAATGCCAACGTCCTTGGTGGCGTTATAGCCATGGTATTTTTTGCTTTTGAATTGCCAAGTTCAAAGAGAAGCAGTGTGGGAGACCACACAGAAGGCCTCGCCAGTGCCCTGAAAGCCTGGCTTTTATCCCCTCTTACACCAGCCGCCTGTGAGAATGTTGGCATATCTCTCATTTCCCTGTTACTAATAGGACTCTCAGAATTATTTGTTACACGCTTATTATAAAGGTATGGTTAGAATGTAAGTGACAATTCTGTCAGATTCTCTTTATGGCAGCGTAAAACCAAGAAAGGAAGCTCTATAAATCTATGTTCACTACAAGACTTGGCTTCACCCTGGCAGCCCTTTTTCCAGAAAGTGGAGTAAAAGCTTCAGAAACAGAAATAGAAAATCAATCTGAACCATGAGAAAACAGTTTAAGAACTTCAAAAGAAAACCTTTGGCTTTATCCTCTAAATGGAGTTCAAGAGCACAGCATACTTTATTAAGGTCTATTAAATCTAGGATTAGTGCTGTAAATTATATGAAAATACCAAGGAAGTCACAGTTTTTAGAAATAATAAATTCTGACCCTGAAGTAATCTTTGAAACAAGCTATTGCTAATTTCCTAGCATCCCTGTTACCTTAAAATACTGGAAACACAGGCAAATAGATGAGATAAATTTGGAAGAGATTTTCAGAGACCACAGAGTTCAAGTGTCTTATATCACATGTGTGCGTGCTCAGTCACTTCAGTCCGTTCCTACTCTTTGACCCTGTGGACTTTTTTGCGACCCTGTGGACTGTAACTCACCAGGCTTCTCTGTCCATGGGGTTCTCCAGGCAAGAATATTGGAGTAGGTTGCTATTTCCTTCTCCAGGGAATCTTCACAACCCAGGGACTGAGCCCACCTCTCCTGCATCTCCTGAGTTGCAGGCAGATTCTTTACCCTCTGTGCCACCTGAATGGGCACATTTCCATCCCTTTTTCTTTCCTCTTAAAATTTCTTTCTTTCTGAAACTGATGGTTGAAGTAAATGGGGCAGAAATTCTTGATCATGATAATTGTTCACAAATTCATCTCAGGATATGGTTCACAGCTAGATAAAGAGAATCTGGGGTAACTGTTTTCCCCTAGTTCCACAGCAATTATAGCTTGAGATTTTTGTAATTTTTTAGTGAGTTTGCCATCTTGAGCTTTGGCTACATAAGTACAAGACAACTAGTAAATTCAGTTCTTTTCAGACAAAAGGAAATTCTACTATATAGCCTTTTGTTGTCTTGTCGCCAAAATGCTCACAAACTCATTTTTGCTATGTTAATAGTGAATTGATAATACTTTAGCTACTTTTGACTATTTAAATTTCCTGTTCCTGAACACAGTACCTACCCAGCTTGCTTTAAAATTTCTCTTAACACAAAATAAATGTTCTTTGTTAGTTGAAAAGATGGCCTAATATCTCAAAGATTTAGAAACAATTTCAAGAATCGATGTGTTAGGTTTATCTTAGACTAATAATAAAGTGGTAATTTTCTGTTTAGTTAGCTCAGTTTAAAATGCTGAGTAAATGCGGAGAGTCCTGAGATGAATACTTACCTAAATTATATGCCTACCTACATTGATCAAGTCCATATCTAATAACATTTCTTCTTAGGTGGAATCTTAGTTTCCACTCTTATTGTTACTTTTACTGTTTTTTTTTTCCAGCTTTTGTGAATATGGAATAACATTAAAATTTTATTTTAGAATCCCACATTACACATTCCAAAAAGTTGAGCTAAACTTTGAATCACTAAATGAACAGATTTAGTTGCTAAGGCAGCAAATACTTATGGCTAAAATGGGACCAACTTTTTTTTTTCCCCTGTATAAGTATTAGGTCAGCTAATTACAATGCTGTGCAAAATCTTGTTCCTTATTGCCATATTTCTGGGATGATTCATTTATTTCATGTTTGTGGAATTCATGATTTTACTTTCCATGCAGTAAAGATGCTTCCAGTATTGTTTTCACTTTCTAAATCTCATTTCTGTATTTAAAAGAGTCTATACTCAGATTTTTAAAATTTTTACAACAAATTTTATACATCTTTCTGCATCTACTCCAAAGGATCTCCTGGTAGATAACCACCAAACCATACTTTTACTAGAAACAGATCTTATTCATTTGCACCAAAAAAATGTTATCTAACTTTCCCATATATATGTTAAGTAAATAAATAAATTTCATTACCAATATTTGTTGGAAAGGAAATTCTCATAATATAGTCATTCATTCATTCGTTTCATCAAAACCTAGACTCTTTGACCTTTGAATGTTGAGGAAGCAGTTTTCTGTTTTAGCTAACCCTTCAACCCCACTCTGCCCACCAAAAGAAAACTGATTTTCTGATAAGGGTCTAGGAAAGGCACTGTAGCTGTGACACAGTGGCAAGATCAATTATATTCATTTCAAACCTAACCTTTATATGCTCTGTCGTGTCCGCTCTTTACAACCCCATGGATTGCATAGCCCACCAGGTTCCTCTGTCCATGGGATTATCCCAGCAACAATACTGAAATGGAGAGCAATTCCCTTCTCCAGGGGATCTTCCCGATCCAGGGGTCAAACCCGAGTCTCCTGCGTCACATGCGGATTCTTTACTGCTGAGCCACCAGGGAAGCTTTCATTGAAAAACAGATACAGAATCGAAGCCACAATACTCTATGCAACACTGTCATTTAAGCGTCGCTTTAAATACCTTAATAACTTTTAGAGTGCAACCAAAAACTGACTTAGGTCAGTTCAACTGAAAGTGTGGTGATAGGAGTTAATCAGCAGGATTTTGAGATGGTGATGGTTCTGACATTTCAGCTTCAGAGCTTAGGAGAGAATCAAGGGGACCGTCAAAGCCCAAGGCAATGGAAAGACAAACAAAAGCAGACAAACACACATCTTTGTTAGAAGACTAAGCTGATGTCATGAAAGCGTACCATCAAACCTTCCTTTTCCATCTACTACTCGCATGCAGAGCCCATTCGTTCACATGCAGTAGGAATGAAATGTTTCTGTTTTTCTGTCTGATTTTCTAGGCCACTGACAATTTAGGGCTTCCCTCATAGCTCAGTCGGTAAAGAATCTGCCTGCAATGCAGGAGACCTGGGTTCGATTCCTGGGTTGGGAAGATCCCCTGGAGGAGGAAATGGCAACCCACTCCAGTATTCTTGCCTCGAGAATCCTATGGACAGAGGAGCCTGGTGGGCTACAGTCCATGGGGTCACAAAGAGTCGAAAACAACCAAGCAACTTAGCATACACGTACGCAGAATACCTAGAAAATCCGTTTATATAATTGCTTACCTGTCTCCTTCCCGCCTCCAGCAATGCTGGAGAAATGAGTTCTTAGGGTACAATTTAATTGTATCATTTGTTTTTAAAATTATTAGCCATAAGTAGCTAGACATGTGTAGCACTCTACCACTGCCAAATTTAAATTTATTAATATTAAGTGCTTTCTGATTTAGTTCCAACAAGAAATGCACAGCAATTAGGTTATGACTGACAATTCAGTTTGCACACTCTAAAATAACTGGGCCTGCAAATTTCTGACTCAGAAAGGAAGAAGTCATGTCTTATGGGGGACCCACAACACCAGCCTGGCCAAGACACTTGTAACTTTCTGCAGTGTTTATACAACCTAGCTCTAGGCAAATTGGCTTAGGAGTATGATCCTCAAAAATAAAGGTAAGCACTGGCAGAGAAATTGCTTAGCAAAAGCAAGTTATTAAATTTCCTTTCTCAAATGCTTAATAATCTTGAAGCCAAAAATAATAGCCGTGTCCTCTGGATCCCCGAGTCCCCAGTGCCAGGTGATGAGAAAGGGCCACTGCCAAAGTAGATACAACTCAAGCACACCCGAGACACCGGCTGCTAAGGAAAAGCTATAGACATCTTTGAGCAATTCATATTTAAAGAACCAATTTGCAGCCACTTACTGAACACACAACTTTGGAGAAAAAGTGGCATTAAAAAGCCATTCTCTTTACTCTTTGTAAGTATAGACATATACTTACAAGTATATGTAAGTATAGTCATAATACACTCTTAACATTTGGTTTTTAAGGTCTTATGAAATTCAAAGCCCACTTTGGTAGCCTCTTGATTTTTCACAGTAAATGTGTTCTTTGTAACAGAGTCTGCAAGTAAGAGACATGACTTTTAAGTCCACAGTGACCTGTTTATAAAGCTAATCTTGATCCTCAAACACAGAGAATTTTTAATTGAAATTTCCCTGGCAAATGCTTCTCACAGTTTCACAAACAGATCTCGTGAATTACTTTGAATTACTTTGGCACAGTAATGATTGTGCCTTTGTCTTCGCCCAAGTTAGTTTAAGAGCTTCCCTAGTGATTTCCCTTTAGCTCAGATGGTAAAGAATCTGCCTACAATGCAGGAGACCCAGGTTCTATCCCTGGGTCGAGAAGGTCTGCTGGAGAAGGGAATGGCAATCCACTCCAATATTCTTGCCTGGAGAATCCCATGGACAGAGGAGCCTAGAGGGCTATAGGCTGAGCAACTGCCTACTGAGTCACTGACTCAATGGTAAAGAATCCTCCTGCCAATGCAAGAGATGCAGGTTCCATCCCTGGATCAGGAAGATTCCCTGGAGAAGGAAATGGCAAACCACTCCAATACTCTTGCCTAGGAAATCCTATAGACAGAGAAGCCTGGCAGGCTACAGTTCACAGGGTCACAAAAGGGTCGGAAACGACTTAGGGACTAAACAACAAGCAGCAAGTTAGTTTATCCATCACTGAACCCATGAGGCATCAGTGTCTCTTTTAATGTTAGACATTCAAATAAAGACCTCAAAGAAGAGTTGCAAGACCAGGGAAAGGATGATAAAGAAATGAGTGTTATGAGGGTTCTTTGAATGAGTTTCATTAAGAATATTAATTTATTTCTCCTAAGCCAAGAATATTTGGGCCACTTTGTGTGTGTGTGTGTGAGTGTGTGTGTGTGCACACACTCTACTCAGTTTACAGGATCTTGGTTCACTAACCAGGGATCCAATCCAGACCCCTGGCAGTGGAAGCATGAAATCCTAACCACTGGGCCTCCAGGGAATTCTCTGTTTGGGTCAATTCTTAATTTCATTGTGTGTATTGAAAAGAATTTCCCTGGTGTCTCAGAAGGTAAAGCGTCTGTCTACAATGCAGGAGACCTGGGTTCGATCCCTGGGTTGGGAAGATCCCCTGGAGAAGGAAATGGCAATCGACTCCAGGACTACTGCCTGGAAAATCCCATGGACAGAAGAGCCTGGTAGGCTACAATCCATGGGGTCGCAAAGAGTCAGACACGACTGAGAGACTTCACTTCACTCACTGTATTGAGAAGGAAGAGAAGACAGAAATAACTACAGTGCTAGAAATGGGGGCGTGGGTGGGGAGAGAAAGAACAACCAATCTTTATCTGATAAATTTCATTAATCGTTAATATGAAAGATAGTGACACCAGTCAGATATAAAAAAAAAAAAAAAAAAGACTTTTCTGCTCCTTTTCCTGGAGGCCTGGCATACCTTCCATCACCCAAAAGAGTACTTTATGGCCATGGGATATGACCACATTATTCCCTTTATTTGTTCATCGCAAATCACTGAGTTTTATTTTTTAAACTTTTTCACCTTACTTAAAGCATTTAATTTAACATAGATAGTGAAAACAAATTTGCAATATGCACACATTTTCATTGTCTTTACACAGAATGTTAAGACAAAAGGAAAGAAGGAAGGGGGAAAGAGATGGGGAAAGAAAAGGGAAAAAGAACTTGGCAATTTTATGGAGCAAAATAGACAAAATGTTGGCAGCGAAGTCCAGATAGGATTTCAGGCTAAGATAAATCTTAAAATATGTAAAGAGATGGTTGAGAATAAAAGTAATAGAGATTAAGAAAAGTCAGCAATAGACTGAACACTTTTAGAGGTCAATATAAATGGTATTAAAAGACTGATCAATTTCCTTGCTAACCCCTCCCCAAATTGTACACATTTTTAGATGAAAGATGTATATCCAATCCACTGTTACTCAGATCTTCAATATTTCATATCGTGAGATTCTGAATCAGACTGTATTTTGATTTTTTTACTCTTCTTCCCTGGCACCAGTCTGCCATTTGGTAATGCTGTCTATACCGATTTTATCGCCAAACGACATGTCAATATATACATGAAATCAATCAACTGTAGATTTCAGTGTTATCAGAGCTAATGCAGCAACAAATCCTGATGCTGAGAACATTAAAGTCATAAGTAAAAGGCAAATCTGAATAAAGCTTTTTTTTTTTTAAGCAAGAACAGCTCATTTCCAAATGACCTCTAAGGGAAAACCACAGAGCTAAATAAGTTGTTTTTTTTTTTTTTTAAATAGTCAAGCAAATATGTTATGGCTCAGTGGGTAAAGAATCCACCTGCCATGCAGGAGACACAGGAGACACGGGTTCAATCCCTGGGTCAGCAAGATCCCCTGGAGAAGGAACTAGCAACCCACTCCAGTATTCTTGCCTGAAAACTCTGCAGACAGAGGAGCNTTGTTTTTTTTTTTTTTTAAATAGTCAAGCAAATATGTTATGGCTCAGTGGGTAAAGAATCCACCTGCCATGCAGGAGACACAGGAGACACGGGTTCAATCCCTGGGTCAGCAAGATCCCCTGGAGAAGGAACTAGCAACCCACTCCAGTATTCTTGCCTGAAAACTCTGCAGACAGAGGAGCCTGGCAAGCTACAGCTCAAAGGGTGGCAAGCAGTCAGACACGATTGAGCAGGAGACATACATGAGCTTAAACAAAGAGGGACCACATCTTGAAGCCTCTTTTGTTGAAAGTCAATTTCCAATTGCCTTGTCCGTTTCTTTTCACAAGTCATCTGCCAGGGAGGTTGAAGGGGTGTCAGTGACGCGTTGTTTTGACTTGGGGAAAAGCAATGTCAACCCATGCCACAGGCACCCACGTATGTTAAATACTTCCCAGCTGATATTTAGTTACCCAGTGTTATAGTCTGTGATTTTCCGTGAAAAAAAATAAAGATTCATCAAAAAGTACTTTTGAAGATCTGGAAAGCATTCTTGATGCCTCAGAAATCTGTTGACAGTCTTCTACCGTCATCAATCCACTAAGCATTCTCTGCTTTACACAAGGCTCTTTTTTATGTAGCAAAGAAGATAATGCTTTTCCTGGAGTCCAAAGGGCCTCATCTCACTTTATCTTCTAAACAAAGCTTAGTGAGGTTTTACTATCATTCCTTCCTATTGACTTGCTGTTGATGTTTTTCTTTTAACTTGATGTTTTCCTCCCAAAGTTCTATTTGGCTGGATAGGAGGTTTTAATGCTTTTTCTGGCCTGCCTTAAAAAGCTTTACCTCTTCAAAAGTTCTGGCTTAGAAGTTAAATAGGAACTTTGCTCTTTATTCATTTTCATATAATGCCTTCATCACAGATTGACAAATTTCAAGGTATTCGCTTTGAAGAAACTTGAGCATAGTTGTAAAAACATTTGCAGTGTACTTAAAATGTGCTGAATATTCCATTTCTCAGTGGAAAATAGGATTTAAACATGGTTTTCTTTTGTTGGATAAAAAGAATAACTCGAAATAAATCTGAAATGTTAAATATATTGGGCATAGTACCAGTATGATTGTTTTATGTTTTTCTGATCACCCTTAATAGCTCTGTGAGCTAATTTTGCCCCTCCAGTGTCACAGTGAGAAAATCAACATTTCATAGATCTTGAAAATAAATTAGGGACGGTGAACTAATTTGGCCAAAAACACTCAGCCATTTAGTGTTTTGCCAGAATTAGACTTTAGACCGGGTGTTTCTACCATCAGGCCTGGTGTTACTGTTTAAAGGATTCATACAGATGCCTGCCCTTTAACAATAAAATAAACAGCCTGTCCACATGGTAAGCAGAGTCAGGTTTGTATATGATGAGAAGAGCAGGGTCTGAGCATAAAGCCCTAATAGCTATGAGACCTTAGGTAACTGATCTTAAGTCTTCAAGTTCCTCAGTTTCCTTATCTGCAAAATAAAGAAAATAATGCTTGAGTTGACCAAAAATTCTGTTCCAGGTTTTCCATAACATCTATGGAAAAAAAACGAATGAACTTCTTGGCCAACACAACAGAATCTGCTACGTAGAATTCTCGTAAAGATTGAATAAATGGATACATTTAAAGAACTGAAAAGAGCGTCGTGCTAAGTCACTTCATTTGTGTCCGACTCTTTGTGACCCTGTGGACCCTGCCAGCCTCCTCTGTCCATGGAATTCTACAGGCAAGAATACTAGAGTGGGTTGCCATTCCCATCTGCAGGGGATCTTCCCAACCCAGGGACCAAACCTGGGTCTTCTGCATTGCAGGTGAATTCTTTAACCTTTTGAGCCACCAGGGAAATCCAAAAAGAGTGTCAGTGTATAACAAATATTCATCATTTTTAGTGTGTAAATAATCAGTGTGTCAGAGAAGGCCACAGCACCCCACTCCGGTCCTCTTGCCTGGAAAATCCAATGGATGGAGGAGCCTGGAAAGCTGCAGTCCATGGGGTCGCTAAGAGTCAGACACGACTGAAGTGACTTAGCACAACACTCTTTCAGTTCTTTAAATGTATCAGTTTATTCAATCTTTATGAGAATTCTATGTAGCATATTCTGTTGTGTTGGCCAAGAAGTTCATTCCTTGCAATTCATCGCAAGTTCGTTCAGTAGCAGTCAGTGTGTAAATCCTAAAATCAAGTAAAAAGAAAAATACTGAAACTGATAGATAATATGTAAGCTCCTATTCGAACTGAGGAGATTAATGGAGTTGACTCACTCAGAAGGAATTTCTTAGGGAAGCTTTCTAGGGAAGGTGAGGTGTATTTTAGGTTCTGAGTTTGCACTGTCTGTGTGTCAGCTTCTACTGAGTGCCCACTCCCTGTCTGATCCCCCATCACTGTGTACTCCAAGGACCCAACAAATACCAGTTGCACTCAACAACTAACACAAAGGGGAGAAAAGGAGGTGAAGAGTGACAAAATGGGCTCAGTCCCAAGTTATCAGAGATATTTTCCTTTCTTTTCCCACTGCTCCAAGGCATGGGGCCTGAAAGCTCCTCATTAACGTTCTTTCAGTCTAAGAGAAAGACTTCACTTCCTTAGCTTCCTTCAGTTTATCAGGAGCCTCTGAGAGGGGGATCTGGGTCCTTTTTCTGTATTCCCAAATATCTGGAATGTTTGGTAGGAAACGGTGCATGTTAAGCAGATGCTTCCTGAGTGCAGCAATGACCAAGTGCAGAAATGACCATTGTTCTTTACTTAGGGAAGTAATGGAAAGGTGACATGGATGGGGGATGAGTGCATGAAAAGGAGGTAAGAATTGGGGTTGGTAGTGGACAGAGGGGCATAGAAAGGGCGCAAGGACAAACCCTGTTTCTCAAAGTTGTGAACACAACTTTATTGTTTTTGTGGTTTTTGCTGTTGTAACACCCAGGTGGCACTAGTGGTAAAGAACCCACCTGCCAGTGCAGGAGACATAAGAGACACGGTTGGATCCCTGGGTCGGAAGCTCCCCTGGAGGAGGGCAAGGCAACCCACTCCTGTATTCTTGCCTGGAGAATCCCATGGACAGAGGAGCCTGGCGGGCTACAGTCCAGGGCGTCGCAAAGAGTCAGACATGATTGAGTGACTCAGCACACAGCACACACATTGTTATTATACCCACTTTCTGATTTCTGCTAGGTCCATCCCAGTTTCTTTTAGTCCCTCAGCACGATGGTTATTTTCACAGCTAATTATTGCAAAATTTTATTTAATCAAATAAAATTCACTGCCATCATTATGGATACCCCAGGGCACATCATCCATCAGAAATCCTAGTGGGTGTTGGCGAGTTCATGGAGGTGCTCAGCCTCTTCCAAAAAGTCCCCTCGCCAGGGATCTGTGGATGCAATGTGTCTCCACACCAGCCGGAGTCTTGCTTCTTTAGATCCATCATTTTCAAAGTTGGAAACAGAAACGCAGAACAGTGGCCAATCTTGGTTGTTCTTGTAGGTAACTGTTTGCTGGACCTACCACGCAAACAGATTCCGGGGCCCGAGGAACTCCCGGGCCAGACCTACGATGCCAGCCAGCAGTGCAACCTGACCTTTGGGCCAGAGTACTCGGTGTGCCCTGGCATGGACGTGTGTGCCCGCCTCTGGTGTGCCGTGGTGCGCCAGGGCCAGATGGTGTGTCTGACCAAGAAGCTGCCGGCCGTGGAAGGAACGCCGTGTGGGAAAGGGAGGATCTGCCTGCAGGGCAAGTGTGTGGACAAAACCAAGAAAAAATACTACTCGGTAAGTGCTTTTCTTGTCACGCAAGGCCCGGAGCCCCAAGGGCTGAAGTACATTCCTGTGACATGTGGAGGGCACTGTCTCCAGAAGGCTCTGTTTCCTAGTTAAAATATTTTTCCTTGAGGGATCTATTTACCGCTTCCTCTTTTACCTGCAGGAGTCATCCTCAGCTGTCAATTACTGGAGAAAATGCCAGTCTCGAGTTATATCCAGTAATAAATAAGTAGAGAGCCCAGATTCTGTCTCATTGAGACCACAAGTAGGGACCCTGAGTCACCACTTGGGAGTTTGCTTTCAAACTGCTCTTCAAGTTATTGGAATACATTTGTTTAAATTCCGGAAGGGAATCACAGGAGAGCTGACAGATGATCCTCAGGCTGACTTGATCAGCTCCAAAATGGTCCTGTTCCCCCTCACGGTGTGCCTGCTGCATGCTTAGTTATTCAGTCCTGTCTGACTCTGTGCAAACCCATGGACTACAACCCGCTAAGCTCCTCTGTCCGTGGGATTCTCCAAGCAACCCACTGGAGTGGGTTGGCATTTCATTCCTCAGGCGATCTTCCCAACCCAGGGATCAAACCTGGGCCGCCCACCTTGCAGACAGATTTAACCATCTGAGGCAACAGCAAGTCATCTAACTTCAGGAACTAAAGTAGCCACACCTGCTGCAGGAAGGCACTGGACCTTCCTCTCTGTACACCCAGTCCAGCTTCAGGTCAGCTCCCACCACCTTCATTGTCAAGCAAAGCACTGGTTCCTTCTCACTTGCAACCAGAGAAGGCAATGGCAACCCACTCCAGTACTCTTGCCTGAAGAATCCCAGGGACAGAGGAGCCTGGTAGGCTGCACTCCATGGGGTCGCTAAGAGTCTGGCACGACTGAGGACTTTACTTTCACTTTTCACTTTCATGCATTGGAGAAGGAAATGGCAACTCACTCCAGTGTTCTTGCCTGAAGAATCCCAGGGACAGAGGAGCCTAGCGGGCTGCCGTCTATGGGGTTGCACAGAGTCGAACACGACTGAAGCGTCTTAGCAGCAGCAGCAGCAGCACTTGCAACATTTTCAGAGTCCCTGGAAGACCTTTGCCATGTGCTTATTGCTTGTTCCTCTCAAGGGTTACCACGCAAGCTACCAGTCTCAGATACCCTGACACATACACCATGAACCATGCAACAGAGGAGGTTCCTCAGGAATGTCCTTGACAAAGGAGTTTCTAATATCTTCCTTTTGGCGTCTCTCGGCTTCCTGCTGCAGCGTTTCCAGAGGAATCAACCTGGGATATCATAACAGGGCTCTTCATTCCCTGTGGTGTTGGTCCATGTGATTGGGTGCTGTTTCCTTTCTACTGGGTGTGATGAAGCCAAGCTCAGGTCAGATACGTTTACATGTGACAGATGGGCTGTGTGATATCTGAAAAGGGACTGCAGAACTTGAGCGCTCAAGAAGAAAAGATGGAAGAGCAATCAACCTGGTATCCTGCACCGTCTTTAGCATCACACAGTTCTTTAAAGATGCAAAGTCAGAGTGGACACGAAGCAAACCGTGATTCGGTGGTGACTGACAGAAATACACAGTATCAGAAGGTCCTTGCAGCGTGCTCAGTACTTCAGGTGAAGTACTCAAACCCTCTGGGCTTCTCAGGTGGTAAAGAATGCACCTGCCAGTGCAGGAAAAGCAGAAGACACGGGTTTGATCCCTGAGTCAGGAAGATGTGCTGGAGGAGAAAAGGCAACCCACCCCAGTATTCTTGCCTGAATAATCCCGTGGACAGAGGAGCCCGTGGTGGGTTACAGTCCATGGGGTCACAAAGAGTTGCAAGAATGAGTGACCAAGCACACACCCATTTAGATCCTCTAGTGCTGGGGGCAGGCAAGGGGCAGAAAAGGTGGATTGTTAGAACTGGAATCATGTTGCAGCTTCAGAGTNGGACAGAGGAGCCCGTGGTGGGTTACAGTCCATGGGGTCACAAAGAGTTGCAAGAATGAGTGACCAAGCACACACCCATTTAGATCCTCTAGTGCTGGGGGCAGGCAAGGGGCAGAAAAGGTGGATTGTTAGAACTGGAATCATGTTGCAGCTTCAGAGTGTTCAACATCTGTGACCATGTTAAACTCAGAGATGAGCATGTTTTATCTGCGATGACGTTTCCACCGAGTCATTGCATGCAAGTGATTTCTAAATGTACATTTTGAAAATTGTCCACCCTTCTGAGTAAAATATCTCCTGTTTTCTATTTTAGACGTCAAGCCACGGCAACTGGGGGTCCTGGGGGTCCTGGGGCCAGTGTTCTCGCTCGTGTGGGGGCGGAGTGCAGTTTGCCTACCGCCACTGCAATAACCCGGCGCCCAGGAACAGCGGCCGCTACTGCACAGGGAAGAGGGCTATCTACCGCTCGTGCAGCGTCACGCCCTGCCCAGCTAACGGTACGCTGCTCCCAAGTGTCAGCAACGACCACATGTCAAGCGTAATTTGTATTCTGGGGCTTCTTTGGTGGCTCAGTGGTAAAGAGTCTGCCTGCCTATCCAGGAGACATGGGATCAATTCCTGGGTCAGAAAGATCCCCTGGAGACGGGAATGGCTCCAGTATTCTTGCCTGGGATATCCTCTGGACAGATTAGCCTGGTGGGCTACAGTTCATGGGGCTGCAAAAGAGCCAGGCAGGACTTAGCAACTAGACAACAACGATTTTATTCTAGCAGTCGTCAATAGGAGAGGCTGAAGAAATATTCTGTTAATCTTCTTCCGCACTGTTCCACCAGTGTGCAAATCAGTAACAAATACATGAGTGGTTTTTAAATTATTATCATAAACAGTTGAGTATTCTGGGAGTAGGAAAAAATAATGCTATTTTCAACTCTGTGGATAAAAATCCTTCAACACTGGTGTCAAAAGACTGTAGAAAAAAAAGTTAGCATCTTCTCTTTGAAATTATTTACATGAATAAGAATGTATCTGAGTTTCAGAACAGAGTAATAATGTGCTTTTTTTATTTTTAGGTAAATCTTTTCGTCATGAGCAGTGTGAGGCCAAAAATGGATATCAGTCTGACGCAAAAGGAGTCAAAACATTTGTGGAATGGGTTCCCAAATATGCCGGTGTCTTGCCCGGAGACGTGTGCAAACTGACCTGCAGAGCTAAGGGCACTGGCTACTACGTGGTGTTTTCTCCAAAGGTAACTGCTCACAGACTGTCCAGAAACAGTGGGTGTCCTTGGCGGAAATTATTTGGTAGAATGGAGGCTGCACATACCAAATGTAAACAGTCATTATTTGAGGGGTGGCTAGATTTTGGAAGGTTTTATTTTCACCTCTGTAATTTCTGTATTTTCAAACTTGCTACAATGAATCAAAAGGATTTTGTAAACAGAACAAGTAAATGTTTTAAAAGCTATTTTTTGAAAAAGTGTAACTCTGTCAAGAAGATGAGTTGTGACCTTAACTTCAAAATAATATTCCCTAGGTATATTTATAATTTGTCGTGTCTGACTCTTTGCAACCCCATGGACTGTAGCCCATCAGGCTCCTCTGTCCATGGGATTCCCAAGAACACTAGAGTGGGTTGCCATGTCCTTCTCTAGAGGATCTTCCCCACCAAGGGTTCAAACTTGCATCTCCTGCGGATTCTCTACCACTGAGACACCTGGGAAGCAAAGATAAATATAAAGGGTACTTCAAGTTTGTATTCCCTACTAGATGGAATGACTGCTTCTCTAAAGAATACTTTTTCATATTTTTAGCACAAATTATATTTGTAAAGGGGGCTATAAAACAAGAAAGTTTTCTATTTTTCTATGTTTTATTGAAGAATTCCATTGGTGATTCATGAAGCAGGATGTCAACATCATTATCCCTAACCGAGACTTTAAAATGTCCTGCACTTTTAATGTGAATCAATGTCCCTCTAGATATACACATCATAATATATACATGTGAAATTATCCTTTACTTTCCACAGAAGAGCATTTTCTAAATTACTGAAGTTTTACTTCTCACAATCAACATTATGCAATGGCTTAAAATACTGTTTATCTAATTTGTAAATAGACGTGATATTTAAAACCACCTCACAGATCTTCAGATATTTATGACATATTATTGAAAAATAAGTTAATGTCCCAGTTATGTACATTTTAAAACATTTCATCTTTTGTTACAAAATAATACATTTTCTTTTAAAAATATTATATAAAAAATAAAAGCAAAAACCATCATCTGGAGATACAATCATCCAGAGAGTTGTTAACGTGTTGAAGAATATCCCACCCCCATTAACACACATCCACATATTCATATACTCACAGACATATATGACAAGAGTTTTGTTTATACACAAATACAAAATATGTACATTTATTTGTATGACTATGTGTGTTACTTACATGCACAAACCACTAAGAGGTCATATATATACTATTTTATAACTACCTTTTTCAATATACGCTAATTCTTTTTTTCAAAAATATGCAGTCTCTTCCAGTAAGTACTTTTCTCAGACCCCCAGACTCATTTTTTTTTACACAAATTTGTCTCTGTTTGAGCCTTCCCTGGTGACTCAGGTTCGATCCCTGGAGGAGGGCATGGCGACCCACTCCAGTATTCTCGCCAGGACCATCCCATGGAGAGAGGAGCCTGCTGGGCCATGGACCATGGGTTTGCAAAGAGCTGGACACGATTGAAGCAACTGAGCATACATGCACACATCTCTATTTCAGCATCTCACCATTCACACAATAGGGAATGCTTTCCAACATGACAAAGCTGTGCATGTCCAGCGTAGATTTTCAATTTCATGACAGTAATAACACGTATGCAACCAAAAAGGATGCCCACATTCTTGAGCCTGCTCAAATCCTGCTCTCCCTCTCTCCACACAAGCGACAAACAGTCCCACATACTGGGTGAAATATTCTATCAATAGAAAGACAAGACTATACCATGGGCATTTATCGCAGACACAGAAATGGAGATGAGGACCTTGGGTCTCCTAATACATTCAGATTAAGCTCAAGAGAGAAAGAAGAAAGAAAGGGCATAACCCTGATTTATCCCAGTTCTTCTTCCTGCCAATATGGCAAAGATTTTCTACTCAATACTCCTGGAAACTATGGCTTTTTGGGGGGTGGGGGGCATTGTTTGTTTTTCTTTTTTTGGTTGTTTAGTTTCTGATATAAAATCTATTCCAATCAAACTTAAAAGTCCCAAATTAAAACTTGATTTTGTCAAAGAAACCACGTATGCAGAGCCAGTATTTCCCATCGCTAAGGTGTTTCTCATTATTCAGGTGACCGACGGAACGGAATGCAGGCCATACAGCAATTCCGTGTGTGTCCGGGGGAAGTGTGTGCGGACAGGCTGTGATGGCATCATCGGCTCGAAGCTGCAGTATGACAAGTGTGGCGTCTGTGGAGGAGACAACTCCAGTTGCACAAAGGTAGTTGGAACCTTCAATAAAAAAAGGTAATGTGAGAGAACCACCCTTAACTGACCTGAACAAGATTTTCAGTTCAGTCACTCAGTCGTGTCCGACTCTTTGCAACCCCATGGACTGCAACACACCAGGCCTCCCTGTCCATCACCAACTCCCAGAGTTTACTCAAACTCAGTCCATTGAGTCGGTGATGCCATCCAACCATCTCATCCTCTGTCGTCCCCTTCTCCTCCTGCCTTCAATCTTTCCCAGCATCAGGGTCTTTTCAAATGAGTCAGTTCACATTTGAAAAGTCATCACATGACTTTAGACTCTTACAAAATTGATAAAGGAGGACTCATTACATCCTAAGCTATCTGTGGGCATGTTACCCACTAGGGTTCTTGGCCTCCTCCAAGCAATAGAAATTGACTAGAGGGCATACAAGAAATTCAAGAAAAGCTTTACTGGGGCTCATACAAGGGGAAGCAAAACAACAAACAACAGATTCCCTTGCTTGCTCACTCCCTTAAGGAGGGAGACCTCATTCTTTATACCGGATGAGGGTAGGTGGGTGTACATAGGTCGGCCAGAGGGGGACCTAGGTATTTTGCCCACCCTTCTGGTGGTTGACTCAGAGGGTAAAGAATCTGCTTGCAATTCAGGAGACCACAGGTTCTATCCCTGGTTCAGGAAGATGCCCTGGAGAAGAGGGAATGGTTACCCACTCCAGTGTTCTTGCCTGGAGAATTCCATGGACAGAGGAGGCTGGTGGGCTATAGTCTATAGAGTTGCAGAGAGTTGGACGCAACTGAGCAACTAATGCTTTCACTTTCTGGTGGTGTCGAGTGAAGAAGGGTGGGCACAGTACCCTGCTTTTTGCTCCATGCTCTTCAAAAGTGGCGGTGGGGTTTTTTGATCTCTTCGTATTTTGGGGGCCCAGAATTTGCCCCAGCTACACACAGTCGATCACACATGCAGTTGATTTTTAATCCCATACAGTTGCTTTGAGTTTTGTTGCTGGAGGGGAGGTGTGTCCAGGTGCAAGCATTGCAGCACTCCAGCAAAGCGTCCCGGGCCCCAGGCCTGTCTCAGAGGAGGTTTAGCCAGCCTCCGCTTATTAATGCTTTATGAATATGAGAAGAGAAGGCAAGGACGTGAAATGAGCCCTGGATCCTGACTGGAAACTTGTGGCAGCTCTCAAAGCAGATGGAATCACAATGGCCGTGGCTCCAGGTTTTGTAGAGTGTGAAAAAGGCAAAGAAAAAATCTGTGCCATTCCACTTGAGCCATACCTTGCAGATCTGTTATTCCTGAAACACAGTTTAGGAAGAGATGACTGGTTTCTATCTTAACTACTTTTTTTTTTTAAAACAAATAAATTCTCTTTGGGCTGTATTTTTCTTGAGAAAACATTTCTCAAACCAAAATGTAAGTGATCTGCAGTGGTGTAGAGGGCAAGCCTGTTTTTGAGTGCACTACCCTGGTTTCTGTCTCCTCTATAAAGCATAATATCTGTTTCCTGCTCCCTCTCATGGTCCTTGATTACACTCTTGCTTTAAAAATGTAAGTTTAGAAAGTAAGCAGTTGCTGGCATGAAATATTATACTCTCGGCTAGGATGACTGAGTCAGCTAAGGAGTCTGCAGGAATGCAGAATTGTTTTTCCTCTTCACCAAGACTATCCTTACGCTATGTGGTATTATTGGTCAGATGGGGCTTCCCAGCTGCCACAGTGGTAAAGAATCCGCCTGCCAGTGCAGGAGATGCCAGAGACACGGGTTTAATCCCTGGGTCGGAAAGATCCCCTGGAGCAGGAAATGGCAACACACGCCAATATTCTTGCCTGAAGAATTCCATGGACAGACTAGGGTTACAGTTCCATGGTGAGCTACAATCCATGAAGTCACAAAGATTCAGACATGACTGAATGTGCACACGCACTCACACACATACATCGATCAGGTACATCTGTATTCCTGATGTATGTGCTGTGTTATCTGTAACTGGAGAGGAATATGCAAGCCAAGTCAACAAGAAGCATTTTTTAAAACAAATCGCATGCCATGGTAATGTAAAAAAAACTAAAAGTGATCCTTGATATGATAAACAATATATGGCTGGAGAATTTATTCTGTATTAAAATATTCATTCCTAATCTTATTTGCTAGTGATATTATAATTATTCATCTAATGGTGTTGGACCACCTGGTGTTGGACCAGGTCAAAAAGCCTGCAAGTCCAATTATATTCTGCATTTCAGTTTATTTCAAAGGTGCAGGCACCTTAGAAAAGATCCAGCCTAACGTTTGCTTTATAAATGAGGGATTTGGGACTCTAAAAGTTTAAGATTTATGCAGTTTTACATGACAGGAATGCCAAAGTAGAGGCTAGAGTTTAGGTCATAAAAATAGGATGCACAGGCCATTTGTTTAAAAAAAAAAAAAAAAAAAGAGAGAGAGGGAGAAAGAGAGAAAAAAAGGAAGGGAAAAAAATTCAGAACCAAAAGAGAAATAAAATTATTTTTTAAAAAATAGCTTATGTACTATATGCTATGTATAGTTCCTACATCAACTTATAAGACTCTTATAATGCTGCTGCTGCTGCTAAGTCACTTCAGTCGTGTCTGACTCTGTGCAAGCCTAAGCTTGATTTAGCTTTTAGGTTTTTTATGTATTTACAGCAAATAAACACGTATTTGCTGTCACACAAAAGATGAAGGTATTCATGATAGCAACAAGCAGGATGCACCATAAATCCTTGCAAACTGATTTGACCAAGATTAGAATATGTGATGCAAATGGTCTGTTTGAGTATCCTGAATAAATTATCTTGACATAGTTCACTGATAAAAAGGAACACTGATCTTGGAGCTGGAATATTTGCAATCCAGCTCTGACTTAGTAATTCCCTAGCCACGTGGTCTTGAGGAATCACTCACCTTCTTCCCTATTAACACCCTTGAAAGTAGAATGGTTTTATTTATTTATTTATTTTTAATATAAATTTATTTATTTTAATTGGAGAATGGAAATAATATTAATTATCTTGCATATAAATGTTTCTGTGAGAATCAAATAAGATTATGCATATTAAAGTCTTTTACTAAGTTCAGAACTCTTCAGGAATATGATCCTAATTTTAATTCAT
This sequence comes from Neotragus moschatus, assembly GCA_006410615.1. Classification (NCBI taxonomy): domain Eukaryota; kingdom Metazoa; phylum Chordata; class Mammalia; order Artiodactyla; family Bovidae; genus Neotragus; species Neotragus moschatus. Next base: position 2,275,982 of record SJYA01000280.1, read on the forward strand.
TCCTCTCTCAATTTTCTTCATGTCACTAAAGGGCAATTCAGTCCTTCTACTGCCTAGGTCTAGAACTTTGAGCCGTCTTTCACACCTCGTGTTCTGTCACACTGCACATCCATTCATCTGCAAATCCGCTCAGTCCTACTTCCAAGGTGTGTCCCAGAATCTGGTTGCCCCTTTCCACCAGGAGGACAAGAGCCACCATCCAGTGGTCATCCTCTTGGGCTGTATCGATCCCGCAGTCTTCCCAAGGGTGGCTTCCCAGCCCATGGGTCTTCACGGTCTCTTCTTACCTGAGTCAGATGGTGACATTCCTGGGCTCAACTCTTCAGTGGCTGCCAGCTCACTTAGAGTCAATGTACAAAGCTGTTTTGTAACCTAGGTGATGCCAAAAGCTTTGGTCCCTGCCCTGCTCTGAGTCTCTTCTTCCTTGGCCTCTTCTCTTGTTCTGCTCTAACATCCTGGACTTCCCAACTTCCCAGCACTCTTCAAACAAGGCAGGCAGGAACATGGGCACTATTTCCTCTGCCTGGAACAGTTTTTGACAATGAATATAACCAATGCTTCCTCTAGAATGCCTTTAAATGTCTGCTAAATGTAACCCCCATCGCCCTCAGGCAGTGACTTCCTTAAATGAATTGGAGGGTCTCTCCCCCTTCCTCCTTGTTCCACTGTCTTCTTACTCTCCTCTCTTCTCCATAGCTCTTATCAACAGATATAGTCACATAATTTTGTTTGGGGATCCAACTCCCCCACCCCTGCTAGAATGTCACTTCCATGACAACATGTGTAGTATGTAAGAATGCATGTATTCCTTTATGGCAGGTGCTCTTCTTAGTACTATGGAGAAAGCCCTGGACACAAGAAGATTCCCTTTGCAAATAGGTTCATCTGTACCATTTTTCTAGATTCCACATATATGCATTAATATAATATTTGTTTTTCTCTTTCTGACTCCATTCTGTATGAGACTCACTAGGTCCATCCACATCTCTGTGAATGGCACAATTTTGTCCGTTTATATGGCTGAGTAATATTCCTTTATATATATGTACCATATTTTCTTGATCCATTTCTTCTGGACATTTAGGTTGCTCCCATGTCCCAAATAGGAAGGAAATCCAAAAAAGAAGGGATATTTGTATAATGAAAAACGAAGATTCCTTGCCATGCCATCCACACTTCATACTTAATGAAAACAGCTGCGTTCATTCATGCTGACCAAGGAAACTGGTTAATGCCCAGAGTTTAAATGATACTAGTCAGGGTGAAAGAAAACAAATAAGGAATAAAAAGAAATCCTGTTTCACTGAAGCATTAAGAAATCAGCACACGAATCTTCATACTGCCCAGTGCCTTGAGCTACCCAGTCTGGAGACCTGCACGGGGCTGAGTTCCCAGTGATTCTCATGAGTATGAGTCAGACTCCAAGAACAAGGATTAAAAAAAAGTCTGTGTTGTCTGATTCTCTCAACCGACATTCTTCACTTTCTTGACACTCTGTTTGGTATCACTTAAACTCTGAACATCACCAGAATATATTTTCATTTAACTGTTAGTAACTTCATGGGAAATAAATGGGGANGAGTATGAGTCAGACTCCAAGAACAAGGATTAAAAAAAAGTCTGTGTTGTCTGATTCTCTCAACCGACATTCTTCACTTTCTTGACACTCTGTTTGGTATCACTTAAACTCTGAACATCACCAGAATATATTTTCATTTAACTGTTAGTAACTTCATGGGAAATAAATGGGGAAACAGTGGAAACAGTGTCAGACTTTATTTTTCTGGGCTCCAAAATCACTGCAGATGGTGACTGCAGTCATGAAATTAAAAGACGCTTACTCCTTGGAAGAAAAGTTATGACCAACCTAGGTAGTATATTCAAAAGCAGGGACGTTGTTTTGCCAACAAAGGTCCGTCTAGTCAAGGCTATGGTTTTTCCAGTGATCATGTATGGATGTGAGAGTTGGACTGTGAAGAAGGCTGAGCGCTGAAGAATTGATGCTTTTGAACTGTGGTGTTGGAGAAGACTCTTGAGAGTCCCTTGGACTGCAAGGAGATCCAACCAGTCCATTCTGAAGAATATCAGCCCTGGGATTTATTTGGAAGGAATGATGCTAAAGCTGAAGCTCCAGTACTTTGGCCACCTCATGCGAAGAGTTGACTCATTGGAAAAGACTCTGATGCTGGGAGGGATTGGGGGCAGGAGGAGAAGGAGACAACAGAGGATGAGATGACTGGATGGCATCACTGACTCGCTGGACGTGATAATGAGTGAACTCCGGGAGTTGGTGATGGACAGGGAGGCCTGGTGTGCTGTGATTCATGGGGTCGCAAAGAGTCGGACATGACTGAGCGATTGAACTGAACTGAAGTTCAGCTGATTGAGCCAAGGGTTCCATGCATAGAGACATGGTAAAAGGAGCAGAAATTGGAGGCAAATGTCCTAGCCCTGCCACTGGTTAACTCTTTAGTGAACTTGGGCAAATTACTTTAATACATCTTCCCCGATAGGCCTTTTTTTCCAAACATGTATTTGAGTTTTGTTTAGATTTAGCAGTGTAATTCATTTACACATTGAATTTTTCTGCTTTCCCTTTTTTAAAATTTATATTTTTAATTGAAAGATACTTGCTTTGTAGTATTATGTTGGCTTCCGCCAAATATCAACATGAATCAGCCATGAGTAGACGTAAGTGCCCTCCCTCTTGAACCTCCCTCCCCATCCCACCCATCTAGGTTGTTACAGAGCCCCAGCTGGAGTTCCCTGAGTCATACAGCAAATTCCCACTGACTAGCTATTTCACACTTGGTAATGTATGACTTTGTTGTTGTTGTTGTTCAGTCACTAAGTCATGTCCAACTCTTTGCAACCCCATGGACTGTAGCACACCAGGCTCCTCTTTCCTTCATTATCTCCCAGAGTTTGCTCAGATTCATGCCCACTGAGTTGGTGATTCTAACCATCTCATCTTCTGCTGCCCCTTCTCCTTTTGCCTTCAATCTTTCTCAGCATCAGAGTCTTTTCCAATGAGTCAGCTCTTCTCATCAGGTGGCCAAAGTATTGGAGCTTCAGCTTCACCATCTGTCCTTCCAATGAATTGATTGATTGGTTGATTTCCTTTCAGACTGACTGATTAGATCTCCTTTCAGTCCAAGGGACTCAAGAGTCTTCTCCAACACTGCAGTTCGAAAGCATCAGTTCTTTGGCACTCAGCCTTCTTTATAGTCCAACTCTCACATCCATACATGACTACTGGAAAAACCATAGCTTTGACTAGATGGACCTTTGTTGGCAAAGTGGTGTCTCTGCTTTTTAATATACTGTCTAGGTTGGGCATAGCTGTTCTTCCAAGGAGCAGGCATCCTTTAATTTCATGGCTGCAGTCACTGTCGACAGTGATTTTGGTGCCCCCCGAAATAAATTCTGTCACTGCTTCCACTTTTTCCCCTTCTATTTTCCATGAAATTATGAGATCAGATGCCATGATCTTCAATTTTTTAATGTTGAATTTTAAGCCAGCTTTTTCACTCTCCTCTTTCACCCTCATCAAGGTGAAAGGTTTTTTAGGTAAGATGGAAGATTTTTCTCCTGGCTTTGTTTGAAGCCACTGTAGAAACATCTTACCTCTTACTCTTAGACACTTAAAAAAAAAGATCCTGGGACAGAATCTAATCCAACATGTACTACATAAATAAAGATAATAAACCAAATTGAATAGGTCAGCCATATCGTCAGCATTGTATCTTCTCTCAAGACAGTAAGAAGCTCTGCCACCTGCCTGGCCATCACTGTAGATCAGAGGCCCAGTACAAAGAGGCCTTCCCTGGGACTGAGCCTTCTCTCCCACTCAGAGGAAATGCTTGAGTGGGAAACACACTTGGACTTTCCATATACGGATCAGTTGCCCCATATCCTCTAAACCTGAGTAAAAATCTGAAAGTAAATAAGTAAATTTCACACACATTAGTCAAAATGCACAAGCAAAGTATTTGTTTATATTTAAATAGCTAGGAAGCTAAAACATACGGAGACATTAATATAATTACTTAGAGAGACAAAGATTTTGGCAAAAGATGCCTCCTCTGCGCTGGTGGAATGCCTTGGTGCTCAGCTAACTTTCATCCTAGCCTTTTCTGCAAACTTATGCGTATCAGAGATACTTATAACTTTGCCCACTTTCCTGAGCAGAAGATGGATCATTAGAAATCTATCTCATTTGTTGCTCATCATAAAAACCTCAGTCAGTCCACCATAAAGTTTTGCAGACCCTAATAATTCTGGGAAATTTGCTAAGGAATTAATGTTTCTTTTTTTTTTTTTTTATTCCCCTTTTGATACCAATAAGCTGTGGTTACTCCGTTACAGAATTTTGTGTTTTATTTTCTGTCCTGCCCCAGCAAATCCAGAGTGTTAGGTAGAAATAGAATCAGAGCCTCTATGCTGTCTCTTGTCTAACAAATAATTAAGCCCATGGTTTCTCAACTAGTATGCACATTGGAACAGTGGGAGAAACTCCAAAAATACTGCTGCCTCTGACCCATCCTGAAAGATGAGGATTTAACTGCCCTGGATTCATATTTGCAAGCTTTGAACTTTTTCAAAGATCCCCATGTGATCTTAATGTGCATACAAGCTTGAGGAATGTTAATTGAAAGATTTCTGTGAGACTAATTGAGGGTAGATTTTTGTTGGTTTCTGTTTACGTGTATCCCATTTTGTGCCAAAAAGAACATAGAGTAGCTTTGTAAATTTTGAACATCATAATAAAAATGTATACAGGACATCCCTGCGTGGTTCAGTGGTTAAGACTGTGCTGTCACTGCAAGAGGCAATCCCTGATCAGGGAACTACAATCCCTCATGACTCATGGTGTGGCCAAAAATAATAAGAGAAAATTTTAAAAATAAAAAAAATCCTGTTGTTTAAAGAAATGTATACCATATGATAGTCTGACTATAATTTTATCTTGTTATAAGAAAACCAACATTTGAAACCAATTTTAAGCTTTAATAAATTGAAATTTTTAAATTTTAATCCATTAAAACTGCACTAAGATAAGGTGATGAGCAAGTGTTAATCATTCAGTTAGTGTCCAACTCTTTGTCACCCCATGGGCTGCAACCCACCAGGCTATTCTGTCCGTGGAATTCTCCAGGCAAGAATATTGCAAGGGGGGTATCCATTCCCTTCTCTCCATCCCCGTTGATACCCACCCAGGGATGAGACCTGGGTCTTCCACACTTTTAGAGAAATTCTATTTGTGCATCTATTTGTTAATCCTCTTACTTATTTTTTTTTCCTTTCTCTCACCCACCCCCCCTCACCCCCACCCCT